>JARHVA010003333.1:467500-722500 GCA_037957365.1 Torreya grandis | reverse complement strand
AAGATATGTTGTTTCAAGTCTAAGGATTAGATATTTTATAAGAGGCTGACCCTTTTTAATTAATTTCAAAGGAGCAAAAAGTTCTTATTTGGAAGAAAGATCAAGTATTGAAGAAGATCCAACTTGGGGAGTTGTGACTAATAAGTTTTAGTTTAAATGTTGCCATCAATGAAAAAGGGGGGGGATTATTGAGATATGTTAATTTTTTTTGTGTTTAATAATTTTTGTTTTCATTGATGTCAAATTCAAGACATTTGTCATTAATGTCAAGGTCAGAATTGAGGCCATACATGGTGAGATGATATATGTCAAAGAAGTCTCATGAAAAAATAAATTTTGAAGGAAAAATCTTGTCTCTATATTGAGAGATAATTTTAAGGAAACATGATAATTGTTTTTAGGTTGATGTTATGATGAAGTAAAGATCATGATTCCAAGGAAGCTACTATTGTGTACTAGGTATTTTGAGAAGCATAGTCTAGCCCTAAGAGAAGGTCTATGCATGAAGCATAGTGAAGCTTGGTGATTTATGTCAATATAGGAATAATGGAGTATAAAAATTAGTGTAATAATTATTAAGATTCAAATAATCCTTAATATTATTTATAAGGTCAGGTTTTGAGGCTTAATCCTTACATGAAGAAACCTAGTAAGGAGGCACATGCTTGGTAGCATGATGAGGTAAGCAGACTAAGGCTTATGATATAATGGGTGGTAGTGTGTGATTAATATATTAGGTAATTAGACATAATACTGATTCTTTAAGGTAATTAAAATAGGTTTCAATGTGTGATCATGATCTAAGTATGATTGGTAGTTCAAGGCCTAGTGTGCAAAGAGCCATAATATAGCCTAATGAGGGGTCAAGTTCATTTCCCAAGGAGATATAGCTATTAATATAATTTAAATATGTGTGATAGATTTTTTTAATTTTTTTGACCAATTTTGAGGTCATGGCCTAAATGAGAAAGCATGAAAATTGGTGTTAAGTTTTTATGTGTGCACAAAATGGGGTGTTGTAGACCAAAGAAGGAATTTATTATGCTTGTTTGCACATGAAACCTTTGCATGAGATATTTATTAGTTCATTAAATTTGGTTAAGTTTCTTATCTTTAATATCCTAGAATTAGTTTTGGAGTTGAGGGGAAATCCTTTATGAAATATTACTAAGATGGAAAACCAATCAAAACTCTCACAATGATCTGATAGGAAAGATCTTGTTGGTTATGGCTCATACTCATTTTATTGACCTAGTTTTATTCTTGTAACATGTAAATGAGTCTTCCAAGATTCTTCAAGTGGTTTTTTTTTATCATAAGAGTGAGTAGAAGCTACAAGAAACTCTTTATTTCTTAGAATTTTTATGTAGCAAGTAGGGTTGAGCAAGTCAAAGCATGAGAATGGATCGAGGTTGATTTGTGAGACTAATATTTTATTACCATATAATTTTATGATAATTTTTAAAACCTATATCATGTTAAACTAGTCATGTAAGTTGGCCTATCACTAAAAGGTACTAATGAGTAGGATAATGAAAAAACTAGGCAATAGTGAGAAAGAGATTTGGGATTGATTACAGAGGATTAGGTATGGATCGAAAGGCATGTGGTAAATCTTAAATAATTATACCTCATATACCATTTGTTTATAATTTTTGGTGATGTAGACAAACATGTTAAATTTTTTTCTCAAAGTGACATGCCTAACATAGTGAAGTCTTTGTAGGGTGAAGATGTGAGTGGTAAGAACCCATGTTACCCCTTCTTTTTACTTTGTTAGTATATTATTTGTTATGGATACATATGATTTTTAAGTCATCCCATGAGAATTTTTTTTATCTCACATTCATGGGAATCAATAGTTTCTTAGATTAAACTTAGTATATAAGTAAGTGTTGAGGCTAATGAAGGCATCCCTAAATTTATTGTATTGAGCTTGTTCAAAGGAGCTTGCCCCCTTAAAGTGGCATGTGATCAATATAATCCATTATGTGTTTCTATCAATTGTTTAAATATATTATTTCATGTATTTTCATCAAATAAATCTATTATTTTGTGCATTTTACTTAATTTTTTGTAGGATGATCCTCTCATTTGAGATCAAAGCACTTTCTAGTGCCAAATTTTTTCTCTTAGAAGAGTTTTTCTATTTCACTTCATAATTCATTTAAGTATTTTTATATATCACAATAATCTATCTTAGATCTAGTTAAATACCTATCCATGTAACTATGGTAACTACTTGTATGTATTCCCTAAAACTCATTATGAGGAGTAACATAGGAATCTTAAAGTAGCTAGCCCATTGAAAAAACTACTAGTGAAAAGGGCAATGGCCCCATCCTAATTGACTAGTTCCCACTCATGAGGAAACCCAAGAGCTATCATTTAGGGATAAATTTGTGGACATATTTTTTTTGGAGAGTTATACTCACACAAATGGCATTGGTGGCTAGAGATATATCTTTAAAACCTTAGGTAGCCATTGAAACTTGGGGCCCATTTTTATTTGTTCAAAATATTACAAGAAGAGTACTAAAAAACATTTCATATTAGATCCTCACGTATTACCATCAAATTATCATTAGAATTTCCATACCAATTTTATCATATTAATAGTAGAGTTTCAAAAAAATTCCATATCAAATCTATGCATATTATGAGTAGAGTATCAGAAGACTTGTCATATCAATTTTAGAATATTCCTAGTAGACTATCAAAAAATTTACAAAAAATAAAAATATTTTTTTCTATATCTCTCCATTTGTATCCCCATTGATCCCCAAACTCTATCTAGACACCTAAAATTCCATTCTCCACATTTTATTCCTTGATGTCCCATATCTCGATTCCACTCCTAATTCTTGCAAATCTCAATTTTCCCTATTTTTGGGTTGATCCATAACTTCTATTTTTTTCCATATTCCTCAAAAATATTTCATAGTGATCATCTCCATTTTTTTATCCTTTGTCCCTCTTATATATATTTTACAATTTTTTCATTTTCATTTTTGAAATTGCCCTCACCTTCATCAATCATACTCCTGCTATGAATATTTTTAGTAAAAGTAACTTTACCACTTTTGATTTTGCCCATATTAAAAAATTTCATTACTAAACTAGTCTTAACTCTAGTTTTCCTACCCATTACAAAAAAATCTCTTATTCTTACCATGGTAGTAACCAAAACATGAGCAAAAAACACTGAGGATGAAATTATCACCCTTAAGACCTAAATCGAAGTTCTTGATAAAAAAATCTTAGCCTAAATCTTCAACATACAAACTTGAACAACAAATTACATCTAGAGTCCTCTTCAGACATTGATTTTTCTTCTTCCGTCAATTTTCATGGTCCAAAGCTTGATATTCTTTGATTAAATGGTGTAGATCCAATTGGATGGATATATCAAGTAGAACAATATTGTAGTTTGCATAATAATTTATATGCCAACAAACTCTCACTTACATCCTTTCTCTTGGAATGTGAAGCCCTTCAATGGTATCATTAGGTTATTAAGGCTTATGATGAGCCAATATGGACTAATTTTTGTACCCTCATTTTGCAATGGTTTGGCCCTAGTGCTTTTTATGACTTCATAGGAGAACTCACTAAACTTTTCCAAAGAGGAATCATGAGACAATATCAAATAGAATTTGAAAAAGTGGCTAGTCACATAGAGGGATTATTTGATTAATTCTTTAGGTGTTTTTTTGTCGATGGACTAAAGGATGAAACTAAATTTGAGGCCAAAATTTTCCATCCTAGCATGATGATGGAATCAATAGGGTTGGATATGTTGGAAAAGGATAAGATCACAACTCAACAATGATTTAAATCCAATTTTAGTCCATTTATAGATAAAACTCTATAATGATCTCAAACAATGCCAACCCCAAGAACCACTCCTATCAAGCGTTTGACTGAAGAAGAGATGTGATCACATAGATAAAAATATTTTGTTATAACTAAGATGAGAAATTCACTAGGGGCCATCAATGTGTTGATCAAAATATCTACCTAATAAATTTGGACTCTCCACCCAAACTTGAAGTTTGGGAAGATGCTCAAGATAAAGTAAATGACCTAGAAGAAACATAGTTGATTGTGGAACTTGTTTCTTAGGAAGGCCAACCAGAGATCTATCTGCATGTCTTAGTAGGAGTCATCACCCCATAAACCATGTGGTTTAATGGTTACTTAAATAATATCCCTCTCATGATACTCATTTATTCTAGTAGCACTCATAGATTCATTTACCATTAGATGACCAAATAAGCTAATTATTTTGTCTATCCTTGCTCTAACTTTGAAGTCATCATTGTTAATGGGGGAACATTACCTTATAAATGGAAGTGTTTCAATGTGTGTGTCTCTATTGGATATTATAACTAACACTCCAACATGTTTTCCTTTCCCTTAGGAGTATGTGATGATGTTTTGGGATCCCAATGGTTACGCACACTTGACATCATATTATGGGATTTTGTTAAACTTTAGATGCATTTTTTAGACAATCAAAAAAATACACATTGAAAGGTTTACACCTAAGGTCTATAAAAATCATAAGTTTGCATTGCATGAAAAATATTCCTAAGAATAATTCACATGATATCATTACCCAGCTCCATTCCATTCAAGTGCAACCATCAATGGTCTCCACTACTCCTAATATACAAACCATTCTACATAAGTATGAATTTATCTTTTCAAAACCAATGGTATTAACACCTTCATGTCTAGAGGAAAACCATATTTAGCTCCTTCATAAAATCATTCCTCCCAGCATCAAGCCTTACCACTACCCATTTCATAAAAATACTGATATTGAGATTCTCATTTGAGACTTATTAAAACAAGGAATTATTCACCCTAGTACCAACCCATATTATTTCCCATCTCTCCTTGTCTAAAAAAAATATGGGTCATGGTGCTTTTACATTGACCTTAAATCACAAAATCATATCATAATCAAGGATAAGTTCTTGATCCCTACTATTGTTGAGATTCATGGTGTTCAATTTTTATCCAAGTTAGATATTCACTCTAGATATCACTAGATCTAGCTTCATGAGGATGATATCTCTAAGATAAATTTTTGCACACATGATGGCCAATATGATTTTTTGTTCATGACTATTTGCCTCACTAATATTACTATAAAATTCTAGGCATTAATGAATAAAATATTCTATCCCTAGTTATAGAGATTCATTATGGTCTTCTTTGATGATATCCTCATCTATAATGAAACTTGGTTTGAGCATCTCCAACATCTAGAGCTCATATTGTAGCTACTTTCTTATCATCATGTCTATGAAAAATAGTCCAACTATGATTTTCACCAAGATGAAGTGGAGTGTCTCAAGCATATTGTTTTAGCCCAAGGGGTTTGAGTAGATCCTAAAAAATACTTGCCATGATAAATTGTCCTCATCCTCAGACACTCAAGAGCCTCCATGGTTTTTTTTATACTATCACAATTTTATCAGGGATTATGGGAATATTTTAGATCTAATGATATCTATGTCAAAAAAGGATGATTTTATATGGATAAAAGTTGGTAAGTGTACATTTAAAAAATTAAAACAAGATATGTGTACTACACCTATTCTAGATATGCCATATTATTCCAAGACTTTAACTATTGAGAGTGATTCTTGTGGTAATGCACTTTGTGTTATTATCATCCAAGAAGGATGCCCCTTTGCATTCACTAGTAAATCCCTTTTTGGAAAGAATTTATTACTCTCTACTTATGAAAATAAAATGATAGTCATTTTGCATGCATTATAGAAGTGGTGGCCATACCTACTATGGAATCATTTTTGCATTAGAATTTATCAAAAAGGTCTAAAATATTTCCTAAAATAATGGGTCTCCACCCCATAACAATATAAATTGGTTATCAAACTTATGGGTTATGATTATAAGATTACATACAAAAAGGGTAAGGATAATATTGTGGTTGATGCTATGTTTCACACAATTGCAAACCAAGCTTCAATGTTAGTTATTTCCATACCTACTCCATATTGGTTAGATTATATACATTAGGGGTATGTTAATGACTCCTCATTATCTCAAATAGTTCAATATTTAGCCACTAATCCCTTTGCTATAACACATTATTCTTGGGATCATGCTTTTCTACGATACAAGGGTTATTTGGTGCTTCCTTAGAGCACAAATCTTTAGTAGTTTCTATTATATGATATCCATGCTTCTCCATATATAGGGCAATTAGGGTTTATTAAAATTTATGATTAGGCATGAAGAAAATTATTTTGGAAGGGAATGAAAAAGACATATCAACATATGATTGCTCAATGTGATGCCTACCAATGTAAAAAGGGTGAAACAACACTCATTCCTAGGTTGTTCGAACCCTTTCCCATCCCTACCTAGATTTGGATAGATATTTATATGTATTTCATTAAGGGGATCCTTAAATTTAGATGGAAAATAGTGATCTTGGTTTTGGTTGATTGCCTCTCTAAATATAGTCATTTTTGTGTCCTCAAACATCCATAAACCACCTCCACAATCACACAAATTTTATTGGACTAGATTTTCCAGCTTCATGGCATTCCTTCTTCTATTGTCTTATATCTTGATTCAAACTTCACCAACCATTTTTGGATATAACTATTTTTATGGTCTAGCATCCAATTGAAGATGAGTTTTGGGTATCATCTATAAATGAATGGCTAGACTAAAATTATCAAAAAATGCCTAGAAACTTTCCTTCATTGCTTCACCTTAGAACAAAATTAGTGGGCAAAGTACCTCCCTCTCACTGAATGGTGGTACAATACCTCCTACCACACTTCCAAAAAAAAATGACTCAATATAAAGTATCCTATGGTTAAATACCACTAGTTCTCCTTCCATATGCCTTTAGTAGTTCACTAATTCAATCCATCGACATGATTCTCCAAACCTACGATTAGATCCTTAGTAACCTATGGGACAATATTCATATGGAACAAAATATAATGAAACAACAGGTTGATCATCACCATTCTAAGTGAAATTTTTAAGTAGGTGATATGGTTTTTCTTCACCTATAACCATATAATAAATCCTCTAAGACTCAAATGGCACCATAAGCTAGATCCCAAGTTTTATGGGCCATATAAATTTATCAAAAAGATTGGGTTGGTTTCTTATAATTTGGATCTCCCACCTTCTCAATTTCACCTAGTATTTCATGTCTCTTGTATAAATAAAGTTCTTGGCACAAACATTAGAGTGCAAAATATTTATATAGAACATGATGATTGAGGATCCATCCTTTTTGAGTAAAAGGCATTCCTAGATAGTTGCACATGCTAACTTCACTCCTGCTCCATCATAGAGGTATTAATTTAGTGGCACATAATACAACTAGAGGATGCAACATGGGAACGACTCTTTCACATTCAACACCAATTCCCACATCGAAAGATTTAAGGAAAAAAAATTTCCTAAGAGAGAGGGGATGTTAAGAACCCATACTACCCCTTATTTTTAATTTGTTAGTATACTAGTTTCTATGGATGCATATTATTTTTAAGTCATCTTGTGATCATTTTGTTTTATCCCATATTCATGGGAAGTAGTAGTTTCTTAGATTTAAATTAGTATATAAGTAAGTGTTGAATCCAATGAAGGCATCCACAAATTTATTATATTGAGATCAATCAAGGAGGTTGACCCATTAAAGTTTCTTATGATCAATATAATCCCTTTAGTGTTTCTAATAATTATATAAGTCTATTATTTCATGAATTTTCATCAAATAAATATATTATTTAGTGTATTTTCATTAATTTTTTGGAAGCAGATCCTCTTATTAAGATCGGTATATAAGACCAATATTGATATTAGAAAATGTAATATATATATATATATATATATATTCCAATATTATATAATAATTATTAAGATTAATGGAAACCCATTGGAATATCATAAAACTGTTCTCACAAGTGTTCTAAATCTTGATCTTCATGACTATGTTTTTGGAGCTATAGGTAGTTTTTGGTATATGAGTGAGAATGTTGTTCCTGAGACTTTTTTCATATATTTTATGAATATAATGCACATTAAGTTGTTAATAATTTATCATATTTTAAATTTAACACATTTTTATGGATGATAAACTCCTATAATGGTGTCAAAATCAAAAGACTTTTGACTAGGTTCTTAAGACCTGTGTGCAGTTCTAAGTGAGCATATGAAGTTGATCAGTTAGAGGTATTTTATCATATTTTATGAAGTTTAATAAACATAATTTTTAAATTTATGTCATGGAGATTATATCAATGTGATTTTTTAGTATGTTTATGTTGAAAATTTTAGTATATGATTCAAATTTTCAAAACAAACTTTCTAACAGTAAGAAGGTGTATTGGTGAGTAGACCTAATTGTGTGTTTCAAGGAGTTAAATGACATAAATGGTGTTGGTGACATAAGGTGATATTTTAAATGTTATAATTTAATTTTTTATGAATTTTATTATCCATTTTTAGATACTAAAGGTGTTCCAAGAAGGTCCAAATGAAATATGTGCCTAGAGAAGGCCTAATTGCGTTAGGTCTCTATTAGGCCTAATGGTGGTTTTGAACATTAAGGGTAATGATAAACCTAAGTAATTATTGTTTATATTTTGAAATATATTTTTTGATCTATTAAAATGGTTATAAAATTATGGTGATGTTTTTTTCTAACCAATAACTGTGAGAGCAAGAGTCAAGTATAAAGAGAAGGTATAATAGGCCTATTTTGACTAGTTAGAATATTAAGCATATGAGAGAATGATATAGAGTTTTATAAAATAGGTAAAAATGATTGAGGATAATTATATAGGTGTGTTTAATATTCCATTAATATCTAATTATTTTTATATAGGTGATGAGAAAGGTCATTTGACCTAATTCTACCAAGGAAAGGGTTAGCTAAGTGAGAAGGCTTAATAAGTTATTCGAGAAAGATAGAAGAGTTAAAAGAGATGAGGAGGTCATATTAAATTGAGTGAGATAAAAATTTTACAATTTGATCTTAGTTTCAAGGTAAATAAGTTTTTTTTGAGTTACCTAAGGGGTTGGAACCTCCTTACAAGTTGGTGCCTACTAAATGACTAGTTGAGTTGGTGCTTGACTAGTGAGGGGTTGGTGCTCCTTGTGGGGTTGGTGCCTCACTAAAAATTTGATTAATTGATTAAAGTATTGTACTAAAATATGTGAATCATTTTTTTTTCCTCCAAAATGGTTTTCCACATATATCCTATGTTCTTATGTTGTTTTCTTTCATAGATGTTTGTTTATGGATTGGTTAATGTATGTATATGAATGAATACTTCATGAATGTTAACTAAAATTGAAATATTGTTTTAAGGAACATGATTAACCCACCTTACCCCCTTATTAGTAGCTATACTTCCAACACTATCATGGTGTTGGTGTCTACATGGCATAACCTGAGACACTAAATGATAAGATGCCAAGATGAGGGTGTGGGATTACTCTAGTGATGCTTAGGGATGCCTATGGCCCATGAAAAGGATAAATAAGTGTTAAAATAGACCCTAAGATAGGTCCAAAGATAATATATGGATATGTGGTCTCAATTAAAACCCTTAGCACTCAACATTTTTATGTGATTATTTTTCCCATATTATTCTAAAAACACAACAAAGTAAAATGACTAGGATAATGGAAAAATAAGTGTACCTAGACTTAAATAAGAGGTGAATCACATGAATATGTATATAATTATGTGAATCACATTCCATTATATTTACTAAAAATAAATGTTCATATATCAGTCCTTAATATATATCAAAATAAAATACAAAATTGAATCAAGAAATAAAACTGAGTATAAAGATAAGATTGGGTCAAGAGATAAGAGGGAGGAATAAACAAATACATATATTTTGGTAAATAAAACAATTCATATACCTAGTGAAAACATGTGTGTTAATTTAAATAGTGATAAATCAGTGAATAAATTAGACTAAGTTTATAGCTTGCTCAATCCCCATATCTAGGTGGCTCAATAACTCAATTTAATTTTGACTCCATCATTGCCCACCCCTACTTGGTGGATCATGACCTATAAATAGATTGGATTAGACTAATGGTATATCAAAACCTATCATGTAAGTGTATAAATAAGTAAAGTAGACTATCAATCAATCTTTACCAACCCAATTTTATTAGATGCATTTCAAACTAAAACTATATGATGTAATTGTCTATGTGTAAGTAGATACATGTAATTAGAGATATCAACTTTACATCGACTTAGATATATTATGTGGATTTGGGATACTTTGTAGTTAAAAACACTATAGATTTATTAAGTAAAGAATATGGTGTGTAGCCTAGACCATGGTGTCTAATGTATATAATTTATAGAATGACATGGATTATTTCCTTCCATTTGATCAACTATTGTATAAGTAATCATAAAGAAATAATGTTTCATGCAGATGCCTTAAAATATGATATTTGAGTATATGGATTATAGACTAAGTTGTAATAATTTGTATATGAGCATCTAAAATAAAATGAGAATGATCATGCCACACATGATACCCCTAATATAAGCAAATTGGTATGAATATGAGCTTAACTAGGCTAAACCTAGTAATTTATAGCTAAACTTGTGAAAATCTACATTACACTATTGTAATTTTTTGGATTATCTAGAATTTTATTTAATTGAGTCTACTAAACATAGTGTCATATCTTAGATAGTGGTTCTATTTGTTGCTAGTGTCCTAATTTAGGTGTTAATGTTTGACTATTTTGATTTCTATGCAACTATGACTGATCTTTATGTTATTGTTTTCCACTATGTTTTATTGAATCTAATTTCTATATTTTCATCCTATTTAATAAAAAATGTAATCTAAGTGCATTTTTATAGCCTAATCTTTATGGAAATCCCCAGTGAATTCCCTTATTTTGAGGGGATTTTTTTAATCTATGCAATAACTATCCTTAAAATAAAAATATGCTTAAAATGTGTGTTATCCAAAGTATATATGATATCTAAATAATAAACCAATAGAATATGCATGCATAACATTAGAATATAAGATAATATGAGCATAAGTTTGTTATGTGTGACATATGCTAGGTTTAGAATTCACAAGGCTATCAATATAGATGTAATAATGTATATGAACAACAAATTTGAGTAGTAACTATGTATCTACCAAGGGGAATGGTAAATTATGTCCATCATAAAACCTACGTAGGAAGGGGAGATGCATGAGGTCCCTCATGGAATCTAAAACTAGAGTGTGTAATAAGAAATAAAGATGTTTCATAGACATGATGTATAAAATCAAACATACATAAAACATATATGAGGAACACAAAGTAGGCTAAGGGTCCATAATATAAGGGACATGGGCACATGTCACTAATTTTAAGAAATAAAAAAATACAAGGACATGTTTAAATTTCCACATATGCAAACAACAATAAAGTTGGCTTAGAGCCACATGGAAGGACATGTTCAAATGTATGCATACAGAATTAGGAAGGGACACAAACAAAAATAGGCACATTTAAAAATCATACATATAATTAAAATAAGTAGCATAAATCCATATAAAAATGGATTATTCAAATTCCCTTAGATAAAAAAAGAATAGATACATAATCAAATCTAAACTAGGAAAGTGAGAAATGAAAGTATGCATGAACATGTGACATAATTTTCTATAAGAAATAAGATTTACATACGTTGAGTCTAAATTAGTAGTATTCATAAAAAAATCTAAGTAGGTGTAACATAATCAATATCAATATATACCAATGTTAAATCTATGATATAGAGTTTATAAAGATGTAACATGGTAATAAAAACTATGTATAGGGTGCCCCCAAATAGGGAAATGTATCAAATGAGAAACTTGTGTATCTATGTGTATGACCATTATGTGTAGATAGTAGAAAAGTTGGATCAGTGTATTGGACTCGAGTCATATTTTAATCTACAAATAATCAAGAAGAACAAGTGAAGCATGTATGTATGATAAAACTAACTATACTAAGATAGCTAGCATATGTAGTGTCTAGAAAATATAACAAGTGTAAACATGGAAATACATAAAATATATATTTTATGATTTTTAAGTATATATTTGAATGTTTTTTTATTTTGACATATTATATTTTTTGGAATATAAGCTATGTACAAGAAACATAAAAATGAAACTATATACAAGGAGCAATAAATAAGGAAAGCATGTATAATAAGGGAGGAATAGTAATAACTGATGAGTCTCATGGGAGACTCACTATAAATATGACCTATGTGAAATAAAGGAACTATGATCATGCTTGATATATGAAAATGTAACTAAGTTTTCATAATGTGCTATACTAAGTAATCTAAGATGGCTCTGTCTATTAAATGGTGATAAGAATCCATGAAAATTGATTATGAAGTCCTATGAAATATAGGGTATTTTTTAGCTAAAATAGGTGACATGTTCTAATAAATATAATAACTTAATAACAATAATATTACAATAAAAATAGTATAGGGATACCCTCTAGAATCTGTAACATATATTTGATGTATGTGTCTCTCTAATAATGGTCTCTATGGGAGAGTATGACTATGTAGTAACAATATAGGATTAAATGTCACCTAAAATGATTTATGAACTAAAATATATGGTTTAATAATATGAATTATGTGCTAAGGAAAAAATCACAAGTCTAAATTTTGACAAATGCTTATTTTATTCCTCTAACTAGTTATTTGTAAGCTAGTGAAGACAATTTTCAAATGTTTAATATATGAAGGTGAAGAGGAGTTGGACCAAATGGTATTATTGGGATTTTAGGTAAAATATTATCTCAATATTATATTATTTTTTTTAGGTTAAAATATCTCAAATTTATGAATAATCATTAAGAAGAAGGGGTGCTCTAAAACCCTTCTTAAACCCTAATGGCTCAATTTTAAGCAATATGTTTGCATTTTTGAGTCCTTTTTTTTAAAAAATAAATTTGGTGTGATATATTATGGGTAATATAAGACATTTTAAAACCTTCCTAGATAATTTTTTTTATTTAATTAATGGATAAATTCAAAGGTAAAAGCATTAGTGTTTTAACTAAGCAAGAGAGAAATTCAAAAAAGGTATTTTTTGAGAGTTTTAGTGATTTCTCAAGCACATAAAAATATTGTAATGATAATATGGTTTATTAAATATAATAATTAGGTATTTATTCCTCATAAAACTTAATAAAATAGAAAAATGTAGACTTTCAGGCAATTAGAAATGAAATTGTGCAAGCTAGTCAACACCAAAAAGTGCATATTTTGAGTTTCATTGAATCATATATCATGAAATTTGACATGGAAGTATTTTTTGATGTATTTTAAGGTTTATAAGTGATTTAATTTCCTTATTTTCCCTTAGTATAGGAAAAATTCAAATATATAGGTTTGATCTTGAAGGGAATGAAGGTTTCTTCATTTTTTTACTCACAAATGCAGTTAGAAATTGATGTTTGAGGTCCCTCCAGTGGAAAAAATTGATTTGAGAGTGTGTATAAAAACCAATTCAAAATAGTCTTATCTCATTTAAAAAAACATCTCTAGGTCATCCATAGGGAATAAAATAGTCTTAGTTTGATGAACAGTTTTGGATATTTTCAAACTTTTTGAGGTATTCCCCATTGATACCTATCTAATGAGAATATGAGGAGTGTTTTTTTAACCCTATAACTCATTTTATACCCCCCAATCCAAATAAGGGTTTCTCAAGAATAAGAGAGCACATGAGAGTAGAAAATAGCATTGTTTGGGGTTATACATAGAATTTGGAGCTAAAATTTTGTTTGAAGGTTTGTGACATCATAGTTATTATGTTAACATCATATTTTTTCTCATTCTATATTCAAATTATAAATGTCCATCATGTTTTTATCTCTCACAATGCATTAAAAAATCTTTTCAAGTTTCACAATATGGCCATATGGAAGAAGAACTAGATTGGGGAGATGTTATTATCATCATCAAAGATATAATTATCATTAATATTTCATGAAGTGTTAAATAACATCAACATGCCAGAATTTTCTCTCTCTACTACACCCTTTTTGTCTAAATTTATAAAATTAGAGTCAAACACATCTCTTTTCTAACTAAGGATCAATAAGAGTTTAAGTGTTTACTTTCAAAGATGAACTCAAGGTTAAACAGGAGTATCCATGCATGAAAGATCTAATATCTCTCTCCTAATGGTGTAAAATTAATTATTTAACTTATTATTTATCTATTATATTTGAGAATATATACCTTTATTAGGACTTGACAATATCTCGTAATATACTTTTTTCAATATTGGTCTTGAAAGACCAATAATCTACTCTCAAATAATTAAGTGACTCAAATAATTTTATGTCTAAACTCCACAAAAAGATAACTTCACTCTACTACCAAAATAGGGTACTATATTTAGTATAATGATCCACCTTGATCAATAACCTTATTGGTTTCCTAAAACACTCAAGTGCACTATTAAATATAGATATAAAAGATTCGACTCAATATACTTTACATCCTTTGGTTTATGACATGATTTTAATATTATAAAATCCAACTATATCTTAGACTTGCATAATAGGATTATTACACAAAACTAAGTCTCCAAGGTCTATAACCAATTTAAAGTTGAGAATATTCTTTGACCATGGATTATATTTTTTATAATTATCATTTATACCTATATAACAGGTTGATACTCCAATCATCAAGAAGTACAAACATGAATTTCCTTACTCTATATTAAGTACATGAACACCTACAACAGTCACAAAAATACTCCTATAAATAGTCATTTCTCATAGAAGATTTAAGGACTATTTTCATTAATTGATATGAAAAAAAACATCAATAATGTAATTTATTATATAGTCATGCAATATCCAAAATAAAGACTAAGTAACCATCACTAAGAAAATATCACTTATGAATGGAGTACTGAAGTACTTAATAAGGTCTATTATGTTTGAAAGAGTTATTATTATTATTGAATCCATTAAATTGATACTCAAATATTTTTTTAGGTTGATTATAAACTATTTATTGAGGTGATAAACCAATTTTATATATTGGTTTCTCAAAAGATCAGACTCAACCCTAAAACTAACCTTCTAGGTCTAAACATGCCTAACTTCCATTCTTACAAATAATTGACTCAATACAAAAATAATTAATGGATAACACCTTATTAAAATATCTTATAGTGTGTTTTTAATTATATAAACACTTCCTTGTGAGATTTTGACTCAAAACAAAGACAAAAAAACTATTGTTCCTCTTGACTAGTTCTTAATAGTTGCCACCTACAAGTTAACAGAATAAAGTCATCTAGAATAAGAGTTACAAAAGGATTTTTAAATTTAAATAAGTTGTATTACCTTATAAAAAACATTTATAAATTTCCATATATTTTTGAGAACATTCATTTAATTAAATCTCAACTTATATACCCATTTGTACTAAAACCCCTATGTTAAGGTTTGACTGTGTATAAAGAAGCTCAAAGCTTAAAATTGATCATTCATAAAGGATATGAACTATTTTATATGCCTAATAGTTATATTTGGACATATAAAATACCCTTTAACTCTTTTCATCACTAATTTTGGCCCTTACTAGGATATTTATGTGAAACATAACAACTATATATATGACTGAGTATGGAAAATATGGATTTGAGAATGGTTAAAATACAAAAATTCAAAATTAATACAATATATATTTAATTTGTATTTAATCCTCACTCATACATATAATCACAATACAAAAACAAGTATTTAAACAAGTACATCACTTTTCTTCATCAAAAGAATTACACTTTTTTTTACAAACCCCTAGACTGACTGTGACCTATAGGTAGACTATAAACTCTTTGTCTAATCATGAATTGTTATGAACTTTATATACTTGTTGAAGTCTTTATATCCTCTTCCATTATAGGTTGTATTTTCATTAGGTTTTTAAAGATAAATCCAAGCTTATAATTCTTTTATTTGTCTTGTAATTCTCCTCAACCTCTTTTACCAATCTTAGTAAATGACTTCATTTATTTTATCTTTTGGTTACATTTAGCTTTGTTTTGATTTATGAAAGATATAGACTGAATAAATTTTAGAGGATAATATACATACATCATAATACCATATAACTCATATTGACTCATATTTATATGTGTAAATCCATATATTTACAATTATATAATTTGAAATTTTTGAAGGCATAAATTCATCCTAAAAATAACTTGTAGTACCTCAAAATGGTCCATTATTGCCTCTTAAGACCTATAATACCCATAATAAAACAAAATTATTTCTATGCTAGTGATGCTCATGCATCAATATACTGAGGTTCAAAATAACTCATCATAAACTCTATTCATGAATACTTTATATTGTTCCATGGTTGTTCATCTTCCTTTGCTTGTTGTCTTTGATGTTCTTATCCACCTTGGTCATTATGCTACTTGACTTCAACTATCCTCCTAGATCATAGCTATTATCTTTTTTATGTGGACCAAATTTGATATTGAAGATGAATTCTTTAATTTTTATTTTGATGCCTTTGCCTTGAAACGTGAATTTTGATTTCTTTGGATCTTCTTGAAATTTTTGAACTTCTCTTAATTCTTTACTGGAACTTTATTTTGTTTTCTTGTATCTTAGGATTACCTATAAAATCAAAGTATCTCCTTTGTTTATTATTTCACTTCTTATCCTAAATATTTCTTTATCTTTCCTTTTTATACCAACTCTTGCACATAAAACAAACATGTCATATAAATACAATTGTTTATTATGTCCTTGAGACCTATTTACTATCACCACAATGGTTATCAAATAGATGGTAGTCAAAACAACTTAAAAGAAGATATTCTCCTAGGTCTTTTATATCTCATTTATTCCTTCATATAGGTTGTTTCTTTCCTCTAAAAATTTCTCAAAACTATTTCTAACCTTAATTAGAGGCTTTTAATATGAGATCCTCTTATTGTTTCTTAGAACAATCTCTTCTTCCTCTTTTTCATCATGCTTACCAAACACCTTTCCTTTGCCTTTACCTTCCATGGTGACCTATTTTGAAAAAAAAATTTAATATATTCTCTTAACAAAATTTCATTAGCAAACTCATTAGTTTCCACATTCATATGCTCATCACATAAATCTTGATGTTCTAAAGGGAAATCAAATACCTCAATAGTTGAATCCACTATTGTATCCTCATCTTCATATTAATTTACCTGTTGTAAAAACTCTTGAATGATGTAATTCAATTTTTTTTATTATATTTTTGGTAGGTAATCCTTTTTATTTATTACCAATACCTTATCATTACCATTTACTATTCTTATTTCTTCTTTTAGTGGGAGAAGTATATGCTTCTCTCCTCATGTTTGAAAATTATAGGTGTTTTTATGTCCATCATAAAGAGCCTTCATGTCATATTGTCATGTCCTAGCTATAAGAACATGACAAGCATCCATTTATACCACATCACATAACACTACATCTCTACAGCTTCTAATCTAAAATTCTATCTTACAATGCTCACAAAATTTTCATGGCCATTTTGTAACCAAGACACTTTGTAAAAAGTAGGATGATCTACCTTATTCATATTCAATTTACTAATCATCTCAATAGATACTATATTATCAGTACTCCCACTAACAATAATAACTTGAAAACACTTATCTTGCACCTTTTATTTAGTTATGATTAGGCTTTGTCTTTGTACTAGTTCTGTATTTGTATCATTTGGCTTTGAAAGCACCTTGTCCATCAGAAATAATATTCTCTTTTTAGTTTATTTTTTTGACCTTGTAATTTATTAATTTTAATCTTGAAGTATTTTATTATCATGATTTATTTGATTGTAATTTTATAGTTTATAAATTTTATATCCAATTTAATGATTTTTATAACATATACCTCTAAATAAACCTTTATTACCTTGTAGATAAAACATTCATATTTTGTACAAATAATCTCCTCTTGAGATTTAAGATTAAATTAAATATGTGATTTACTCTTATTCATGAACATGGATGATCTCACCATGATGCCTCTTTTATCTAAAGTAACTACTCTTGACTTTTGGAACCATGTTAATCTTTTCTTCTACCTTGAGTGCAAGATGATAAGCTTCTTCCACTGTTATATGAAACAATAAAACAATTTCATCTTAAATACTAATTTTTAAACCATTGACATACCTAGATACTTTATCCATGTCCTCTTCAATATGACATTATCTTATGGTTAATTTATATATTTATTCATTAGATTATTTAACTGATCAATCTTTTTGTTTCGAAATTTGAAGTTTTTTAAAAAGATTAATTAGACAATCTCTAGGTATAAACTTACCTTTGAATTTAGCCACCATCCTATCTCATGAGTTAATATTCTGATTTCTTTTCTTTACTCCATCGTTTTTTATTCCATCCCACCATAATGATGCATGTATTCTTAACCTTCTCACAATAAAATCAACTCTTTTATCTTCATCCATACTTCCATAAAAAAAAAGCACTTGTATAGAGTGTTTATCCAATATATCAATTATTCTTCATTAAAATTATCATCATACATGGGAATACCTTATAAATTGTATTTACAAGTATTATTCTAAACCTTATTTCTCCTTTGTTGTTAATGTGTCTTATTGTGGTTCTACATCATCATCACTGATGTAGCCTCCTATAGTAACACTTCTCTATGACCTTTGCATTATTTAAAAGTGTTCATTACTTTATCTCAGCTCCCTCATCATTTTTTATTGTTATGATTGCTTTCTCTACCCCTTATTTACACCCTTAATCCTAAGTTACATCTCCACAAGCTTGTCTTCAACAACTTTCTATCCTCCTTAGGTTAACTCCATTATAAGCACAATCAAATATTTATATCAAGGCTTCTAAGCTATACTACCACTTGGTGTAAAAGTAAGTTGTCTAATTAATACTCCTCCATTATAATTGAAAAATTATAAATTTCTTAGGACTTGACAATCTCTTGAATCTTTTTTAGAATATCTATTTTTCAATATTGGTTTTAAAAGACCAATAATCTACTATCAAATACTTAAGTGACTCAAATATTTATATGTCTAAACTCAAAAAAAATACAACTTCACTCTACTCCCGAAATAGGGTACTATCTTTAGTATAATGATCTACCTTGAATTCTAACCTTATTTATTTCTTAAAATACTCGAGTTCACTATTAAACATAAACATAAAAATGTGACTCAGTATACTTTATATTCTTAAGATCATGAAGTGAATTCAACATTCCAAAATATGACTATATCTTAGACTTTCAGAAAAGACTTATTACACCAAACTCAATATCCAAGGTCTAAAACCAATTTAATTTTTAAAATAATATCTGACTATGGTTTATACTGATAATCATTATCATTTATACATATATATAAGGTTGAGACTCCAAACCTCAAGAAACACAGACTAAAAATTCCTTACTTTGTCTTAAGTACATGAGCACCTAAAATTGTCTCAAAAATAGTCATTTATCAAATAATATTTAAATACTAGTTTGGCTAATTGATATGCACCAAAACATAAATAATGGACTTTATTAGATATCCATGCAATGTCAAAAATATTGACTAAATCACCATTACCTAGAAAATCTCACTTATGACTAAAATGCTACAATACTTAATAAGGTTTGTTTTTATTTGAAATATTTATTATTATTATTAAATCCCTTCAATAGACTCTTAAATTAATTCTTAAGGTGCTTTTATACTATTTATTGAGGTGAGAACCAATTCTATTTATTGGTTTCTCAAGAGATTGGACTCAACCATATGATTGACCTTCTAGGTCCAAATAGGACTAACTTACCTTGTTGTAAGTAATTAAATAAATCCAAACATAATTAAATAATAATAAATTCTTCATGTGTACTATAATGGTTATGTACTGATAGAAACACTTCTTTTGGTATTCTGACTCAAAACCAAGACAAATCAACTATTACTCCTCTTGACTAATTTTTTACAGTTGGCACCTATAGGTTGATAAAATAAAGTCATCTAGAATATGAGATTAAAATTTTAAATTTAAATCAATTTTATTAACTTATATAACCCATTTATCAACTTCCATCAAATTTTGATAATATTTGAGTAGTTAAATCTCAACTTATAGACCTTTATGTACTAAAACCCATGTGTTAGGGTTTGACTATGTATAAAGAAGCTAAGAGCTTAAAATTGACCAATAATAAAGTATATTAACTTTTTATGTCAACATAATACTTTAATTTATAAATATAAAACAAATTTTAACTCTTATATTCACCATCTTTGGCTCGTACAATAATTTTTATTGTGAAGCAAAACCACTTTATATATTATTGAGTATGGAAAATAGGGGCTTGAGAAGGGCTAAATAATACAAATTTAATATGAATACAAGATCACTTTAAGTTTCATTAAATAATCACTCATAAATATATTCATAATGTAGAGATAATACTTAAATCAATTACATCACTTTTATTCATCAAAATAATCACACTTTTCTTTACAATCCCCTCGACTAACTATCACCTATAGGTAGACTATAAACCCTCCATCTAATCATGAATTGTTATGACCTTTATATAATTTTTGGGGTATGTATTTACTCCTCCATTATATTTTCTAAGGTCATCATGTTGTGGAAGATAAATTCAATATTAGAATGCTTGTATTTACCTTAAGAATCTTCTCAACCTCTTTTACCAAGCTTAGAATGCTTGTATTTGCTTTGAGAATCTTATCAACCTCTTGTTCCAAGCTTATTAAATGACTTCATTTATTTTATATTTTGGTTATATTTAGCCTTATTTGGATTTATGATAGATATATACTGACTAATATTTAGAGGATACTCTAAATACATATTAAGACCATTACAACTCAACTTGACTCATATTTACATATGTAAATCCATATATTTACAAGTATATAATTTGAAATTTTTTAATTATAATTTTCATTGGAAAATTTAGAAAGGCTTAAATTCATCCTAAAACTAACTCTTGGGACCTCAAAATTGTTATTATTGTTTCCTAAGACCTATAATACTTATTAAAAGACAAATTTGTTTTTATGGTGGTAATGCTCTTGGATCAGCTACCACATTCCTTTAGGATAAATTTATAAAAGGTCAAGTCAAAAATACAAGATGCATGCAATAAAATTAAATTTAAACTAAAAATTTCATGTGAGATAACTAAAGTCAAACTCAAATTTACAAGTGAGATAATTGAATACAATCTCCAAGTGTCAAGTCAAGATAAGCCAAATTCAAACCTGTAGATCAAATAAAGGTAACTAAAGTCAAACTTTAAGATGCAGGAAAGTTTAAGAGGAGTTAAATGGTGATATAAATGAGTTTAGATAAGTTTCAAGTTTAATAAGATTTAATTTAATATCTCTTCAAAACTAAATACAATCAAATCATGCATAAAAAATCTTTGACTTTTCAAAAATTAGAGAAAGATTCTTTCCATAATTACCATTTCATACTTCAATGAATTAAGGTTTAAACTTCAAAAATGCTAAATATAAATTAAAAATGAAGTTTTTAAGGTGAATATAAAATTTTAGTTAAATTAGGAGTGAAGTTGACTTGCATTTGGACACATGTGGGGCTCATTGTCTTCTCTCTCTCTATTATTATTTTCTATATGGACATTAATTTTTTAATGATTATTGGGAGATTATGATTTCTTTTTAATAAAATTTTCCAAACATTTTGTATTACATCACCTTTTAAGAAAAAAATAACTAAATTTTCCTCCATTCTTAAGCTTTCATAAAGTGTGTATTTTATATTCATTGATAGAAATTAGTGAGTTATTGTTTTTTCTAGGTTTATGTCTAAGTAATTCAACTTTATGCAGAAATTTATAAGTCTTATAGGTCATATAGAGTGCTTAAGTCTAATTTATACCTAATATTAAAGTGAATTCAAACATTTTTCATTCCTTCTTAGCTAGTGTGAGTGTTTATCAAGACCTCTACGTGAAATACCAATTCACAAGTTATTGTATGTGTTAATGCTCAACTACTCCCTATTCCTAGAGTGGCAAACCTCATTTTTTTGTTTTAAAAAATACCTAAGATTCCAATATTTCTAAGTCATTTATCCATGTAAAAATTGATTAAATACTTACCATTTTGTTGTTATTATTCATTTTGTAATACTTATTAACACTAAAAAATATTCAAGCTATTGCATATTGTCTTCAAGATTAATTTAAATAATGGATTATTAACCATGAATTATTTATAAAATGTGTATATAATCCTTTGAAAAAGAGTTTCTACCTATTTTTCCAATCATCATGAGGGCTACAAGTCTTGCCAAATCTTACTAGACTAACCTTACACTTTGTTTAAAGTATTTACTTACACATTTTTTATTTAGACTTGTTTGATTTGATGGTGATGAGAGTTTGATGTTTTATAAAGTCTCAATTTACTTCTCACTTGCCCTCGTAATAATTCAAATTTAAAATAATAATTTGAGATGCTTCACAAGATGTCAAATTAAATACTATAACCTAAAGAGGATATGTTTCCACCTCATCAACCTTCACAATGCCTTATTAATTCATCACCCCATGAAGGACAATTTAAGAAAATATATGAAATCCATGAGATATGTGGTATAATCCCAAAATATCAAGAGGAATTTAGCTATTATAATTTAAATCCATAAGCTATGTGTCAAGATCTAGGTTCTTATGAGGAAAACCCATTCAATCTGAGTCACCACATGTCCCAATACAATCCTAAAGCCCATGATTTGCCATCACATATCTCAAGAATAAAAATATAAGCTTGATAAGTCTTCCAAATTGCCACATGTTCCCTTAAGATTCATCCAAAATCAATGCATGCCAATACTGCATCACATCTAATCCAAAGCTTGTGAGAGATCTAAAAAGAACACATGGATTCATCCAAGTGATTCAATCAAGGATCGATGGTGTAAAGTTGTCCAAGGTCCCTTCCAAAAGTTAAAAGTGGTATAAGAATGAAGATAATCTTATGATAATGATGTGTGTCCCCTTTTAAACTGGACAATGACGACACTTTTCATGCTCATGCTACTTCTATCTAAGGATCCACTAAAACACCTTTGAAGGCCCACCAAAGTGATGCATGTCCCCACTGGACCTATGAGATGATGTCACATGTCATTCATATAGAGCTACATCTTGAGATTGACTAAATAATCTCCAAGAATGATGTATGGACCCACCTGAGCCACATAATTAACACAAAGATTGCTAATAACTATCTAGAATCCTTCTAAAGATGACTCATATATAAAGAAAGAATGATTGACTATGATAGATCCACATAGAAAAGAAAAATATCTAAATAACTCTAAGAGTGACATATGACACTCCCATAACCAACCAGAATTACATTGCCTCACCCTAGAGCTCACCAAAAATTAAGAGATGTCATCTGGCATAGTATGAATGACTCATCACACTAAGATACATCCCAAGGGCCAAAGATAAATTATAAAGTTCCATGTGTCCATATTTGAGATTACTAAGTAATTTAGTTATATTTAGGCCCTATGAACACCTAGATTGATATGTTGTTGCTTGCCACATGTCAAAAGGTGGTAATATTTAACTTCAAAGCTAAAATTGATAGCAAATCAAAAGTAAATCAGTGTTAAATTTGAATTCTAAAAGAAATTAAATTCTAAAATCAATATTTTCAGTTTTTGGAATACAAATGTGACAATCTCACCATTAATATGTCACAAACCATAATCACTATCAAACCTTTCATTAATCAAATCAATCTTCAAAAGGTTACCCAACTTGACTATTTCTACCTACATTTGGATTTGAATCCCTAAGCATTTTCTCTCTCTGCTATCTACATTCTCAATTAAACCAAGCTTGATTTATTTTCTTAGGGTCCTTCCAAATCATGTCCAAATTATTAATAGATATTTTTATATATTCTTCAAAATTCTCAGAACCACAACAAAATAAAAGAGAGGCATCCACTTTATCATTTAGCAATATTTTCTTTACAATTTTTTCTATGTTGATATTTATATCCAACATAAACCAAAATATTATTTTAAATTATAGGTATTATTCCATTTAAAACTAGATCAAACATCCCATTTGTTGGATTTGCTTGTTTTTTACTTAGAATGTAGTGTTAATATTTTTCAAAAAATGTTTTTCAATTAACGATCCTGCTAAGTCAAGAAAAAATAAATGTTGTTTAAGAGGAATTGTAAACAATAATAATTTTGAGATTCAATTTTACATTCAATGTATTTTAGAATGTTATTATATTAATATTTTAATTAATTTTTTAAATACATTATTAATAATTCACATAGATTGTACATCATATCCAGTCAAATATACATAATAATTTAAAATTAAAATTATTTAATTCTTGACAAAAATAATCAAATAAATTATATTAGGACTTATTCATGAATGTATAAATAATTTATTATTAATTTAAGTAATAATTAATACCTATTTGTGAACCCAGTGTGATAATTATTAGTGCATGTTTTAATTTAATTAATGTGTTTACCACATCTAATTGCATTTTTTGTTGAAGTTCATCTTATCAATTAGATTTGACCTATATATATTTACTTGTCTCCCTTTGAGATAAATTTGAGTATTAATTTAATTAATCATCTAAATTCATCATCATTTTTAATGGCTTAACAATTTCTACCAGCATGAAACATACAAGTTCATAATGTGAATTAAAAATTATTTAAAAAGGGTGGCCACACATAACTTCTCAAATGCATTGAGAAGTATAATATCTAACATCAAGGTCCTGTATTCTCATAAACATCAAAATTTTATAGATAATTTAGTAGTCATTAGTATATTATGTATTGAAAACTTAAAATCTAAAGGATTGACTTTAACTATGAAATTAATTTAGTGTGTAACTATGCAAATTTTACAATATAATTATCAGACCATGTACATACACAACTGTGCCATGAGATATTTTTAATATTTTTAAGCATCATATCCTACTTTAGATTTTACACTCTACATATGAATGAAGTAATATTTAAAGTTGTGGCAACTTATATTGCATTTGTGCCTCCATAATGTTTTAAAATAGGGAATAAGTATATGTTACATCTTGATCACATGTGCTCCAAAAAATTGATACATCTCTCACACTTGAAAGGATGCTTTGATGAGATAATCCTAATATCAGTTGGCTTATTAGTCTAATGGCTTGATGTGTGACTAGTCAATTTATATTTCCACTTCTTCATTGACTTTGTGTATTGAATCATGGACACCATAAATGCTAAAGACCACTGATAGTCCTTTGAACTCACCTTTCTTGTTCAAAATATTATAACATCCTTTTAAAATGATTTCACTATTTTATTTAAAATTTTTCATGTAGATTAGTATATAATTATTAAACAAAAAAGTTTTGAGCACTAAAATAACAAATATACACACACAATTCATTGCACATAACCCAATGCATGAGAGTATATCTATAATATTGATTTATGATAAATTGGTGATAATGGCAAAAAAATATGCAATAAACACCTCTAAATGAAGTGAAATATGGTGTTCTATTGCTCCAAATATTCTACCCAATATAAAAGTAAAAGGAAATTGGCATATGAACTCATCAGTGTCTTCCTCCCTTGTTATAAAAATTTTAGTAACTGATGGTACATACCATTGTAGGAGGTCAATGATACCCTTTGATATTGTCCTATCATATTTTATGTTTATCTAAATCCCTTACCTTGTTTGAATGTTTTCTTTTTCTCTTTACATTTACAAATTCATCACAATGTTGACCAAAGTGAGTTTCATGAATGTGAATTTTTTATATTACATTTGATGCATCATAACCCTAAAATAGCTATTCATTTTAGGAAACCATGAATTCAAATAGTTTATAATTTTCACTATTGAGACTCTGGTCTCCTTCACTCATTTTTAATAGGCACTTAAATGTTTTGCCTTCACATTAGGGACAATACCTTTAGCCAAACTTGTCAACTCATAGATTTGTATAGAAATACATCCAATTCTTCCCTAAACTACCCCTTGTGCCATCAAATTTACCTACTATAAGTTTATCTAATGAATATGTCTTGAATCTAGGCCAATTTTTAGTAGAGGTGTAATTCAACCCAGCATTTATGTATAAAACAAAAAATAGTTTCCCTTTTTTCCCATATGCCATCAGGAAGAATGAGAAATGATATATTATCACTAAGGCTATCCAAAGTTTTCAAAAAATTTCATAATCTCTTCTTCAAATTCTTTCATTCAAACATGAAAACAATTTTAGTTAATTAGGTATATAGATTAATTAACTTTTATTTGTTTTATTATTAGTTGAAGTGAATAAAAAAATTTAAGTGCCTTATAGTTATCTACCTTTCATTTCCTAAAATAAGGGCTTATGGTATTTTTTGTACGATCCATAATGCCCTACATTTTTAAAATTGTTCAATAAAGTTTTTTAGAACCCATGTTTTGTTGGCCATATTTTGTTATTTGAAATATTGATTACTTGATTTGTTGTGGCATTGGAAAAAATAATATGAGATGACATTTTTTTTAATACGTCATGAATAAAATCAAACTCATTATTTTTTAGAATAATTTTTAGAATTTTGATGCTATGTTATCTATTCATGATGTAGAATTTAGTCTCTAGATCCTATAATTCATGCTCAGTCCTAGTGTCTAAGATATCACTAGTTACTTTTCTAAAGGGAAACAATTTTTACTCCCACTAAAGAGGCACATGATTACACAACATTGACCTAACCAGTCTATCAACACTTGCTGGATTAAAAGATTTGTACTATTATTTAAGAGGAGCTTCGTGGTAGTGTTTAACTCCAATCTTGAATTATTTTTAATTGAATAAAAAAAGTTGAATATCTTGAGATGTTGAAGATTCATTTTTCTTAAATTACTTTTTAGCTTCTTTCAATAGATTTTTCTCCCTTGTATGTGCCCTTAGATATTATAAGAATGATACCAAAGTTTATTTTTATATCTTCACTAATAGTTTCATCCTTGTATATATAAATATTTTTGAATTATTTTTTTTCTTCCTTAATTATTTGTTCGTATTCAAGTGGTGGAAAATGTTTGAATTTGCATGCTATTGATAAAGTATTTTAAATGATAATTTAATTCGATTAGAAATAATTTCACTAATTCCCACTCTAGTGGTGTATCCATTATAAATGTTTTAATTTTTCAATTGTAATAATAGTTAGAATCTTTTTTATGTTTTTCAAATGAATCATGCCACTTTTTATATATAATGGAACCTACAGATCCATTTGAATAATTTGGTATAAGTGTTCATATTTCAATATACGCTCCATATGAACCCTTATTACATTATTTGAAATGTATTTTGTTTTTTACATTATCTTAACTACTTGATGTTCCCATGATAGGTAGTGAAACAACTAGAGGTCATCGTCATAGTTGGATAGAGAATAGATTTCTAAAAACCACTCCTCATCACTTTTCTCCTAGTCCAATGCACCTTCAATAAATGAAATATCTTGTTAGAGAAAACTACCCACAATAGCCATTATAATTATTTTTTTAAAAGTTTATTCATAATTTTTTAGTTTAAATATATCATGATGACATTTAAAATTTGACATGTTTTTAAACCATGTAAAAACAAATCAATTAGATACATTAGTTACCGAATCATAATTTTTTGAATTGATGGTTATTAATTAAACCTAAAAAGTCTTGACATATGATCGATATAAGAACATAAACATCCTTTATTATTGGCCACTTATTAATAATATTATTATATACATATATATAATGGGAACATACATGTTCTAAATAATGTCTATATGAATAATGTGAACATCAAAGGCCTATATTCATAATATCTTATGTATATTACACAAGTTAATAATGTAGGTAATGTTGCCTATACTATTTATATGCAATATTTCTCATTATTTTCATGTTGAAGTGATGATTGTTAGTTCATATGCCTAGTTAGAATGAGTTGTTAACTATTTTAACTAATCTTGATGATTTATCATATTTTTTCAAAATAATTAATATATGTGTGTTAACAACATTATAAATGTTTACAACTAACCACAACATGTTTTTTTAATGATGTAATTCATCACTATAATTTAGATTAAGTCAACTTGGAATGGTTTAGACTTCAATTGAACCATAGAGCACCCTTATTTTATGCCTTACATTTCCATCTTTTTTGTCTTTTTTAATTAGACCCAACTTAGTTTAGATCAAAAAAAACATTGGGTCAACAAAGAGGACATTATTTATTATAATATTATTCATAACATATTCTTGTCTAATGGGAAGATGTATATTATACAAAATATATTAATATTGAGTTTATAATAATTGATAATTGATTAATTATTCTTAGATATTTCATGGAGATGACCCTAATGAATAGACTTTATGCATCCATAGTCATTTGACAAGTTAATGGGAACTGGGTTCCAATATTTCCTATGATCATGTATGAAAATGGTATTACATAATTTAGGTAAGTCATTAGTTTTAATATCACAACATTTTCTTAGACCTAAATAAGTCAGATCCTAATTTTTGCATTCTTTCATTTTTTGTCTTTACTATGTACGTATATTCTTAGATTATTATGTAGAATGGGCACATTTAAATTCTAAAAAAGTCTATAATAACATTGTAATATTGTAATATTGGATATATAATTTATAATTTCCTATATTCTTAGGCTCTTGAGTATAATGTGCATGTGCACATTCTACACAAGATAAGAATATTGGCTTCTTAATTAATAGTTACCTATATTCTCATATTTTTAAAAATATGCATATTAGATTCCTAATTGATAATTGCTTATATTATTATATATACCCATTTTGTAAAATATAATAATATGAATTTTTAATGGATAATTACCTAATTATTCATTGATTCTTATGATAATTAATCATTTTATTATATTATTAAAAAACTTTTTTACCAACACACCAGTGTCTAATTGAAATAGGGACCCACAAAATTTAGAATGGATCACTATGCAATGCTTATATGGACTTAATAATTTACCTATGCATTTTTCTTATTATTTTTAAATACAAATTAGATACTTGATCTAGTCATAAATAATATACATTGAAAATAATAATAACAATGTTCACTACATATCCATTAACAATGCACAATCATATAAATAATTATCTATTTATTATATAATTTTTCATCATTACATGGCCATTTAGGGTAACAAGGTACTCAAGTCTATGCATAAAATACCAATTATAGAAGTGTAGAGACTATGTATCTCCTTTCCTTGCCATGCCATCAATTTTCATATTAAAAGTCCTATCATCCCCCAAGTGTTCTTCTCTAGATAATTTCCTACCCATTATCTCTCTATACAGAGTCTCCTATTTCCTATTGGATGTATGTGTTTATCTAATCGTTCTCAACCTATTTTCTCTTTTTATTTGTGTCTACTCCTTTCACTTCCTATACTCTACACATTCATGCTTGATGGATGGCCTTGAATCCATACCAAGTCATATATGGTTGCCTTAAGATTTGACATATATTATTCAGTACTTCCTCCTTATCACTCATCTAATATGCTACCTATAGACATTATTTTCCTATGTTTTATCAAGATTGGAGCTAAATATCATAACCCATTTTCTCTGACCTTACACCCACATGCACATAAAGTAATCACATAATGCAAACAAAAATAAAATATTACATGGGATTTTTAGGTTTTCATCTCTTCAAATTCATGTGGGGTATCTTTGAATACTTCCTTATAATAAAATATCCATGATCATCAAACCACACCTTAACCATAACTCTATTTAATAGTGATATTTTTAGGTCAAGAATCTCTATTTGTAATTATGAGGGTTTATCATCAGTTGATGTAGTTCATGGGATGGTATTTATCCTACTAGTACTTTGGATCCCCATTTTCTAAACATATGTCTATAAATCATGTGGTTGATTCATATCTCAATCCACTCAACCTTGAAATTGCATTGTTGAGTTATGTGTTGAGCCATTCAACCCTATTAACAACTAATTTTATAGGCTTTGTCATTGAGTATAAAGGTAAAATACATAATCATTTAGTCATACCATAGTATGATACATATACAAACATAATTTAGGTATCTATATTTATTCATGGAAACACATTATGTGAACATATAATATAAATCAATGATACTAGAATAGATAGAGATTGGAAAAAACTCATAGATGATGTACTAGAACAAAATATATTGGATTATAACCCTAAAAAACGTATAGATGAAGCTTGATTTCTAGGAAAGAATTATCTAATTCATGTTAGTAAATACCACAATCAAAAAAATTCTCAATTGGGTGCACAATGATATTTTATTCCTTATCCAATCTCATGTACTTACCACCCAAGACATTAAAAGATTAATTGTGTTGATGACTGAAGAAAATAGTATTATTAGGTATGAAAATAAGGGTTCAATGAAATTGGTATTAGAATCTAATTTTGTAAAATCTACTAAAGGAAAACATGGCATTGAATTTTCAACCATTCTCAATACCACCTACATAGATGTAGTCAAAGTAGTATCTTAGAAAATATACTTTACTAACATGAAATATGTTTTGAGCCCTAATATTTAAATGGTGGTGTTATATATGATTTGAATAAAGATCAAATTTTATATTTATCAAGGCATGTTGTACAACTTCAATGTCAACATTTATAATATCAAGAGAGGTAAGCATGATTTATACTATAGTTCTCTATTATTTTTCCTAGTTATGTATTACACAAACACCCTATTAGGGAAAACCAGAAATATAGAATGGGATAAAATAATGAACATAGGATAACAAGTAAAAAATTATCTAGATATTATGACCATGGAACAAGAAGTTTTTTCCATGATTATGTATAGAACTTACTTACAATAAATACTTAGTTCATGGTATCACATTTCTCTACAAATAGTAGATAAATTCTATAAAGAGTTTTAATTTATTTCCATCATTGACTACATATATATATGCCCATATGATCAACGTACCAAAATTATTCCTCCATTATATTTTGAAGTGTCACATAATGAAATCAAACTACTTATTCCCATCATTTAGTCCTTTACATGAGACTTGCAGAGGTCTAATCCAACTAACGTGCAATACACAATGGAATAGTTAGTATCTAAATTACTAGGAGCATCATCTAGTGGAAAAGTAATAAAAGAGGATGAAGAGATAGCAGAAGTCATAGTAAAAATTAGTTATACTAGAGGAAATAAATAAAAATATTGGAAAATGTGTTCAGTTCCAAGTCATACAACAAATAATGATACCATATGATGTACCTAAAAATGGCAATCCATATTAGTCCATTAGAATAAATAATGGATCTATGGGTATTGGGTTTTTTCACATAAAAAAGCTAAGAACACATCCCCCACTAAAAATAACTCAGATGCTACCCAAAAAGAAACAAAACAAAAGAGCACAAGGGAGAAATACCTCTCCACACATTTAGATCCAAGTTTCTAATAGTACATCATTGATGTATTTAATACATAAGTCACATCAAAAACATCATTAGACATAGAGAGTTAAGAAGGAACAAATACATACCACAATATGGATATTATGTTGGATAAAGGCCAAAAATAATTCATTGAATACTTATGCAAGGTAAAGGCTAAACAAAGGTAAAAATAAAAGATAAAGAAGAGGTCATGGAAAAATAAAAGGTATAATCCAATAATAAGGCTCAATATTATATCATAATCAAATAAAAAGTGATTGAGGCATTAGGGGCAAAGAAAAAAAACAATAGGTAAAATAAAAAACAAATACGATTATGAGGAAAAGGAGAAATAATAGAAACAAATAATAAGAGAAAGTATTTAAAGGAAAAATAAAATGGTGGTAGATTATCTTCCCTTCCTAGATAAATTTAAAAAAAATAACAATATGGTAGAGGATATTTCCCTCCAAGAAAATGAAACAAAACATAAATAAGTGGTAGAAGACGCTACCCAAAAATTAGAATAATAAAAGAAGAAGGTGACTAATGATTCCTCCAAAGACATTAGAGACATAGAAAATAAATCCATGGTAGAATTTGGGCCAAACATACTTTCCTAGACACCACAAGCACCATTTTTTTTAACAAAACCAATTTCCACTCCATCTTCCACTTACACTCAATAATTGACCACTACACCATCCACCCTCACTCTAAACCCCTAATATTCCCTCAAAGAAATTAATTTTATTTTTATCTAACATCATAAAATAAACACCATCCATTTATCTTCAACCCTTGCTAAAATAATGCCATAAAGAATTAGTATCAAGTTACATCAATTGAATTCTAGTCAAAATTAGAATTTGGCAAATATATTTTATGTTGGATGGTGGAACCTGATCTTATAAGAATTCCCATTTCCCAATGGTGGTTGGGGGGGTGGGGGGGGGCTTGTCCCCCACTATGGTTACCATGGAAGATTTTTTTTTTTGAAAAATACATTACAAAATATTGTAATTTCATATTAAATCTAAGCCATTCACTATTAGGTCATAAATCTAATAGTATAAATTATGTTGGTGCATTTTTGTCCAAATATGTAAACTTCATTTGATATGAGGGCATTATAATCATGATAGTGTAATGTGTGCAAGTGAATAAGAGATTGTAGTGGATGTATTATAGATTTATCCCTTCATTTATTGGACTGAATAAGAGAACTTGATGTTTCTATTTGGACATAGCCCATATTTGGTGAACCATGCTAATCTATGTTTCTCTTGTATTATGTTTTCTATATTTTATTTCCATATTTATTTCATTAGTATTTCTATTATATTTATAAAATTTTAGGAGAGTGCATAGTATGATTTGATGTTGAGATGCATAATCTTAGATGAAACACTATAGGATTCCATATATGTGAATATAAAATTTAGGCCATAATTTGAATCAGATTAAAAGATACCAGTAACTTAATGATTCACAAAAACTTTACAAAATTGGAGTAAACATTAAGTTTTTACCTTATAAGAGAGGAAATATATTAAGGCTAGTTAAATATAAGAGTTTAAATTTAAACAAAATATTAATCCCTTAGAGGTGAATAAACAACATCACATTACAATCAATCAAAATATTACTTCTCTACATAAATTTATATCATATGCTAGTTTGTATTTTACTTTCACTCTTGGGTGGATAATGACAAAACTAAAGGAAAAATGGCCTTAGACAACCTAAAGGAATAATTAAACTAACTTATGACCCAATAAGATATTTCTAAAGATCTTAAGGTAAATATAGAGCAAGGATTTTTGAACTAGGTGAAAAAATATCGAAGCAATAATAATAAATAGAAAAAAAATCGTTGATATTGAAGAATTAGGAGACCTGAAAAATAGTTTCATGGGAAAATTGGATAAGGTTACAAAGGAAATTGTTGTAACTCATTCTACCCCTAATTAAATCATTGAATCAACTTAGGAAAATATATAGTTAGAATAAAAAGCTTAAATGATCCACTAATTACATCATATAATGGAAAGCCTTCGATACTTGGATTTGCAATAAACATAAAAAAAATTACATAAGGCCCAAGTCCTTAACCAATTCTATGGTATTCTTCAAATTTGGATTGTCTCAAGGAGGTGACAAGTTTGAGTCTAAGGATAATGTAGCTAGGTTTATTCAATAAACATTATATAAAAGTACAGAGGTCTATGATTGTAATGCAACATAGTTATAAATATGGGTATTTGTTATGGAATAGCTTCCACCTCATAACATCTTATGGGGTCACATAGATCAAACTGATTGATGGGAATAATTTTGCCATTAGAGTATATCATTATATTTAGACACACACACACACACACACACACACACACACACACACACACACACACACACACACACACACACACACACACACACACACACACACACACACACACACACACACACACACACACACACACACACACACACACACACACACACACACACACACATGCACACACACACACACACACACATATGTATATATAATATCATTGAAGCTATCATATTTTTGTAATGATCTAGCATATGTAACAATTTGGAGATATTAACAAATAATGATTAGGATATCTTGAATCCTTTTGTGTGTTATGTATTTTAAATTATAAAATGATTAGGATGAGAGGATAATTAATTTAATTAGATACTTCCTTTGCACATTATCTATTTGTAACATTAAACATGAATTCATGGTTTGGAATACTTTTCATGTTAATAAAATGATTGAATTTTGGTAGAGGATAAAAAATGACACCAAAACCCCCATTTTGAAAACAAGACCTTTGGGATTGGGATTACACATATAGCTAGTTTTCCCATGTTGGTATGTTCTAAACTATAACATGCAAAAACTTTGAGTATATCTAAGAGGAATATATACAAAAATTTTAATCTATATAATTATATACATAGTGTGTGTTATGTTTCATTATGTTTAAATATTATATGCTAAGTTAATATAGCTAGATAATTTATTTAGTCTTTATCATAGTATGAAATATATAATTATGAATTAATGGTTTAATGTTATCTAGAGTTATTGTAACTAATGAATAACTTAAGAAAATGGGTAAGTTGAATGGATACAACTCCATAGTTAGATATGTGAATCATAACAAACAAAAAAGAAATAAACTCACATAAAATTAAGTAATTAAAATTTTTAAGTGAATCACAAATAAAATAGACATCATAAAAATGACAAGACAGAAGATGAAGTAATAATACCATAATGATTAAGGTGGAAGAGATGGAAAAGATAGTTTTGTAGCACATCTAACCACTATGAGCAACTAGTGTAGCAAAATAAACACATTCATGATTAATAAGAAAAGTAAAGAGATCTCACTCCATTCCCCTATCAACCCAAAAATGAATAAAAAATATACAAAATATAACCAACAACTCTATCCATTTCACAAATATTTCTAAGTACTTCCAGTGCCATTACTAACTAAGTTATCCACATTAAAGAAGATAGAAAAATAAATAGCCACCACAAAAATAGTTGATATTAGATCCTCCTCAGTCCATTTAATCATGAATAATGTACCATATAAATCAATAGTACTAAATCCTAAAGGAACATTTTATAAATTACTAGATAATGTTTCACAATTGGAAGACATGGTCAAATACATACATGCAAATTTGTAAAAGAATGACCACACTGGTATGGAGGTAGGCCTAATAGAGTACATAAATTAGGTGCCAAAAAATTATTTAGAGTGAAACTAGAAATAAAAATACATATCATAGATGAATATAGATGTATCGGTAATATTTCCTTATTTTTTGATAGAAAAAACCACAATCCATATTTTACTCGGCCATATGCATAATCAAATTTTCTTCTTAGATTAATTGATAAGTATGAGGTATTTTCCATAGTGATTCAAATTATGATATTCGTATTAGGATTAAACTATGTAATTTTTTGACATAAACTAATTTACCCATGTTTCATGAGTAATGGTTCACATGAACCCATATCTCATTAGAATGAATGGTCTGCTTATCACTCATTACATCTAGGTGCTACTCATAGGGGTGAATCATTGGGCATTCTCAGGAGGTCACCCATCCTAGTAAAATTACAACTCAAGTGAACTTAACCATTAAGTTTCCTCCAAGTTTAATCTCACTTACCTTTCTACCCCATTTGAAAATGGGGGGTAGCAAGCTAAGAGGGCTTAACCTTGGAGGAAACTCTATGGTTAATCACCCTTGAGTTTGAGTAGTACTACCAATGCTTCACCCCTATGAGCATCACCTAAGTGCAATGAGTGATAATTGGACAATTAATTCTCATGAGATATGGGTTTGTGTGAACCAATACTCATGAAACATGGGTTAATGATTTTGACTCATAAAATTACATAGTTGAATCTTGATAACAATATCATAATTCTTAGATCAATGTCATAAAATTAATATACAAGACATTGAAAGAGTAACCAATATAACTAATGAAGGAAATATTATTAAGTATAAAAATAAGTGTTCAATAAAATTAGTTGTATCCACCACTTATCTAAAATATACCAAAGAAAAACATGACATTAAATTATCAATCCTTCCTAGTGCCATCAATACACAATCAAAGTAGTATCATGGAAAATATACTTTATTAATAGGTAATATGTCATGATACCTAAGATTAAAATGATGGAATTCATTATGATGTCAACTAATACCAAATGTAACCTCTACCAAGGTTTTTTGGATAAATTCAATTATAAAATTTAGAATATAAAGACAATTAACCATGATTTTTGTTATGGATATTTGTTACTCTATTTAGTATTGTTAAACACAAATACGCTTCCAAGAATAGATAAAAAATTATAATGGGACAAAGACAAAACCATAGGATATCAAATTAGAAACCATTTAGAGACCATGATTTTATAACTCTAAGTTTCCATCATGCTTTATTAGGGTGATAAGTTAAAACAAGCCCTAAATATGTGGTATATAATTTTCCAAATAATTATTTCCAAATATAACACATAATTTTAAATTTCCACCACCATTGACTTCATCTTATTCTTCCCATGTATTCCATGTTCAAAAATAATTCCACCTTTTGTTTATGAAGTTTTAGATAGAAAAATAGATCAATCATCACAATCATCCTCTCATTCCCAAAATAACTAGGGAAGTCCACCCCCTAGGATATGAAATCTAATATATACCATTCATTGGATGAAATGCATGGAACATATCTATTACAAAACTAATAGAAGAGGAAGAAGAAGAAGAGGAAGCTGTAGAACAAAATGTGGATTCTAAGGAAGTAAAAATTGATAAAAACATGTATAATTTGAAACACACCAAATGGTGGGGACACAAACATCTAAAAATAAAAAAATAATAAGACCATAGGCAGCAGCTTTGTCTAGTCACAAAATAATGAAAACATCATACACTATAAATAGAGTATAAGTCACCTAATAAGAAGTAGAAATATAATAGCAAAAGGTAAAACCCACACATAAGAAAATGATACCAACACCTATGACATCTCAAATATATAGATGGTATAAGAATAATGGCTACAAATTGTAAAATAATTATGGATAGAGACAAAGGATGAATAAGAATAAAAATCCTCATAAAAATCCTCAACCATAAGACTAGCCTAGGCACAATGATAAAATATAGAAGCATTTATATAAGTAAAACATTTAGAATAAGAAATGAGTAGAAAGAATAAGAAAATAATCAAAAGGAGGTTAAATAAAAGAAAGCAAATATAAAATTACAAAAACATGAGTCAAAGAAGAGGGAGAAAGAAAAGGAGAAATAATAAGTCATGGTAAAATAAAATACAAAGGCTAACATAAAGGATTAATAATATGTCCTTTCCAAATAGAAATCAATCGAGGCATTAACAAAAAAAAAATGAAAGAAAATGAAGTGATGGAAGAAAAGGAGAAAGAAGATAATTAGATAAAGGAGAAGGAAGAAAAGGAAAAACATTATGTTGATTTGGGTTTTGACATGCAACCAATAATTAGGAAAAGGGTTTGTTAATCCATTACCTCTCTTGAAAAGTGATGTGATGAATAAATCTCCCCATGGTTTTGGTATATAGGTAGCCTAGTTAGCTCATTATAACCATGTCATGTCAAGGGGTCTAATTTAACAATTTGAATCAAAAGAATTAAATCTAACTAAAGTATCCAATGGTTGTCAGTATTCAAAGATTTAATTCCTTTCAAATTATGACTTCTCTTATGAGTTTGTCATATCCCAAAATGCAAAAATGAAACAATGCAACAATAATGACAAATGTCTACGACCAAATGATAAAAATAAAATAAATAAACTACTGAGTTTAGATTGATATATCCATAGATTAAATGATTATAAAGAAAAGTCAAAAGATTAGAGTTAGAGAGGTAAAAACAAGTGATCTCTAATATATCTAAGTAAATTAATCCCCATTTAAAACTATCTTCATTTGAGCCAAACTTAACACAACTCTAATAGAAGATGGTGCAAGAGTCTAAGAGAGGGAATGAGTACAAGAAAAAATGGTATCACTATTATAAAAATGTGTAGAGAATGACAACTTAGACTTGATAATATTACAATTATATGAATATTCATTTTAATTAACAATACTAAGAACTCATATAATCTTCAAACACTCAAACAACAAATATGTAACTATAAGTTAAATTGAAAATGGGAATAAATTATCTTAAGAAACCAAACAAACATCTAATTCTATCCATATCCTTTCACAACCCACATAGATATAGTCCCTATTATGGTATAAAATTTTATATTAAATAGGTAAAAAATTTTGAGGAGTTCAAAGTGAAATTCAAATTAAAATTCAACCACTCATGGGGTAGTTTTAGAAATCATAAACGTGGCATGCCCACTCATAGTACATTAGGGTTGAAACACAGTATACTATATCATGAAATTATTGGAACCATGTTGGACCAAATTAAGAATGAATTCCTATGAGAATTTAATTGATATTTCATTAAGATAGTTAGCTTCTACATCTTGGGTAATTATCCATGCTTATTGATAGTATTAATGAGCACACGGTTCATCAAATTAAAGATAGTGATTTATTGTTTGCACATCCATCATGTCATTTACTCTAAATGGCTATTGGCATGTAGATTATCCTCACTATTCCTCCACTACATTATTAGACTACTTCATTGGATTCTACTTTGACACTTGGTAGCCCATCTACATTATCAAACTTTAGATTTGGAATTTAATTTTTCCATTCTATGGACATATGGTCTCTTATCTCTCTACCAATCCTTTTTATGGATTTTATGAGAAGATGTGATATAAAATTTTAGACTCATGCTTTATTGGCTATGCAGCTAGTGTGTCATTTGCTCTGATGGGTATCTTACCACATGGCTTATTCTTATTCTTCTATTATTTTGTTAAAGCTTTAAATTCATGCTAATTATTAATTCCATGGTAAATTAATATTTTACCATGTGTCACAATATCACTCACCTACTTCCATAGTATACTACTTTATTTACACATAACATCATAGGGATACAAAGTAACAAGGTTATGCCACATCGTGTCATCTCTCTTACCTAGATATCTTACATATTATCTAGACTATATATAAATATTTGTAAGAGTGGGGTAATGGGATTATGCCACATGGCATCATCCCACTCACCTACTCACTAATATACTCTATGCTCTATAGGAAAATATCAAGGATAACATAGTAATGTGATGATGCCAAGTAGCATCACCTTATTGACCTAGTAACACAAAAGGATTACACTAGTATTAAATTTCATGAAATAGAAGAGTAGTAGGATTATGCCATGTTTCATAAATTTATTGATCTTCTATCTTAGAGTATTGTTGACATCATTTCCCAATTTGGAAAACCTTGAAAAAAATTGGCTGATTTTTTAAAACACTTTTAAACAAGCCTAAGAACCATAAGAAGTCACTAGGTGGTGTCTGGACAAACTTACACACTTGTGAGCATAGTATAAAATACATACTCAAAAACTTTGATTTAAAAAAGTGATGGTAAACTAGTTAAAATTGAAGTGGATAAGGTAAAATCTAAAAAATGACTAAGTGCTAAAAATCCTTTTCAAATGGGCTTAGGCTACTAGGAGCCACAAGAAGTCACCAAGTGGCACAACAAACACTATGGGTATTTACAGGTAAAGAATAAATGAATATGAATAATTAATCTTTGATTTAAAATCCAACATCTAAGTAAATTTAAATAAAATTGCCTAGGCAAAAGCTCAAAATCAAGTGCATAAAATGAAATATACATAGTGACTTAGTCATTTGTTCAATCCATAAGTCAATTTCATCCATTTTTAATGAAAAGTGACTAAGTAAAAGTATAAATACTTATAATCGCTTACCCATTTTTAATCAAAAGGCATCAAAATGGACCAAATTAATTTGGAAACGAAGTAATAAAACTCTAAAACTTTAGATAGCTTGCATAAACCTAAGGCAAAATAGTCTAAATGGAAGCTATAAAATATGTTTCAAAACACAAGTAGACTAAGACTTATCATACCTATGAAAATTATAATATTAAATTTTAATCAACCCAAGACATGAATTTACATGCCAAGTATTTTATAACATAGAATTAATTTTATAGACTTGGCTAAAATAATGAAGTGCATTCAGATTTAAACCTTTACATCTGGTAGGATAGTCATCATCTCCAAGAAATGTGATTTAAACTAGAAACCACAATAAACTCCCTAAGGTATAGGACTAAGGTTAAAAAAAAAATAATAGGGTCCATATTTTTAGTCTAAAAATGTAGTGTGTTATGCAAACAAAAATAAATGGTGACCCTTGTTGGAAAATACTTTTTAGTATTTCAAGAATACAGAATCTCTAATTTCAAAAAAATAAAAACAATTAGCTACAAGATATTACTCAGAACAATCCAAAATCAAAAGAACTAAAATTGATAGTAACAAGTGACATACTATTATATAATCCTACAAAAACCATGTAAGTGTGTGATAAAGTGATTCATTCATTTCCTTTGCATTCACATTCAACAATTAAGATTTACATAAGGTCAAAATTGTTTAAGGAAAAATATTTCACAATTTATTTTGGAGGAAGTGGATTGGTCATTACTCTACTACTACCCAATTATTTATAACCTTGACATAATTACCTTTGGTAGCTTCCAAAGGCCTTGTTCCACTACCAACAAGTCCATAAAGCCTATGGTGGAGGCTATCAAGATCAACCTTTTGAGGAGAATTTTAGATTTTACATCTTAGCTCCATTCTTTTAAAATTATATTTTACAATTCATCCATAGAATGTTGGGGACCAAGCCATAAATATAAGTAAATTAGTAGGTACATGATGGCTTAATACAAACTAAAATTTAATAAATGCTACATTTTTATTATGATATTCATTTAAGTTATATAGATGGGTTTGAACAAGAAAATAAATATTTTGCATTCACTAATTTTGTTTATGAATCATTAACATTTAGAATTATATAAATAAACTAAAAAATAATAATAGTTTACACTAGTTATTCAAGTAACATTTTGAATTGGTTTTCTAAGTGTCATGTGTGCTACTCTTGTTTTGCCCTTTCATTTCATTTATTTGTTCAACAAGGAAATCATAAGACAAAATAATTAGGATAAAACTAACCAGGAAGAAAATTAGAAAACAAAGAGAAGCAAACGCAAGCCAACAAACAAGGGGTAGGAAAGAAAAATAGTAATCAAAAGAGAAGTTATTAATAGGGATTCCAAGCCACTCAAGCCTAGAAGAAGTGCTTGAGGAGTTTTGACTGATAGGAAATGGTCAATTATCACCAATAAGACACCTTAGGTAGAATTCATTCTCATCAAATATTTCATAAATTTTGTAGGGACTGAGCCATAATGCATCAAATTTTACATTTTATCCATTTTATTCATGAGCCCTATCCCATAAGAGGACTAGATCATGGATCTAAAAATCCTTCAATTTTTCCCTTTTTTCAAAATAGGCTTTGATTACCTCTTGATGTCTACTAACATGAAGTAAGGTTATATGTCTTTTTTCTTCTAATTGCATGAGGTTCAAGAGGAATATTATATTTGATCATCAGTTTCTAGGTACTGTTTGGTGAATAGCAAGGTAGGGATAATAAGATTGGTTGAAAAGATCAAATATTGGCCATATACTAGATGACATGGGGATATACCCAAGGTAGACTTGATCCTAGTTTATCTAACCATAACTAAAATTTAAGCATGTTATGCCAATCCCTTAGGTCTCTTCCTAAAATATTATTAATTGCATTTAGTAAGTTCTTATTCATGGACTTAGCCAATCAATCACCTTGTGTGTAATGATTTAAAGAAAACTTAAGAATTACCTAATGATCATAATCCAATTCAAGGAATTACATAGAGGATAAAGTAAGACCATTATCACATACCAGTGTTGTGGGCATACCAAACCTTATGATAATTCTTTTTTCCTAGAATTGAATGACTATCTTAATAATGCAATTTCATAATGGTCAAGCTTAAGTTGAATGAGTGTAGTAATCCATAATTTTAATGATGAATTTGTGGCTAGTATAAGAATTAGTGTTGATGTATCCCATGAAGTTTCATCCCCACTTATCAAAGTTTATAGCTTCAATGGTTGGTACTAGTGTTATATCTAGGGTATATTAATGGGATGTAACAACCTAGTAGGTATGTTTATTCTTCACATGTAAATGGACATATTTTAAAATATTCATCTAATAATAGCCTGCTCATAGTATTTGGTGAGTGGTATTACTACCTAAACCATGCCTAGTTCCATATTTCCCATGGAAATATTTGATTACTATAGTTGTTTCCTCTTTATTCAAGAATATCAAATATATGCCTTCATGGTTTATCTTATAGTGTACATTGACTTTGATCATGAAATGTCTAATCATTATTCATTGTTTGGTATGTTCAGTGGAGTTTAGGTGCTTTAGACACTCATTTTTAGTAAATATCTTACTATGTCCATGTACCAATCATTGTTTTGATGTCATACACTAAGTAATATCAGAAAACAATTTGGGGATCTATCTTAGTGATGGCTTTATAGAGTCCTTTCCCTTAAAAAATATTCATTGACTAAATCTCTAAGTCCGACTCTTAGAGTATGGTCATTAACTTTCCATTCCTCTCACTCAATTAATTTTGAATTAATATGGTCTTCATGACTAGATTAGGTACCACAATAAACACCTTGATATGTAGAATGTAATGTTTGAGTGTTTTTACAACCTTGATAAAATTGAAGGCCCATTTATCAAGGTTTGAATATCTAAATTCATAATTATTGAGTGGTATACTCATGAAATACACTTCCCTTTTATCTACTATCTCCTTCTTCTAAGTTAACACAAAATCCATAGAGTGTTTTGATGCAAATGAATATAGGTAAAAGGGTGTGGTACATTCTAGGATAATGAGTATCTATGTGTTAGTAATGGAAGCCTTGATTTAGTCAAATGCCATATTTAATTCATTACTTAAATTTATCTTGGAATCCTTATTTAACAACATATTAATTAGTTTGATTATCTTTATAAAACCTAAGATGAACTTTCTTATGAATTCAATCTTATCGAAGAAACTCTTAAAATCTTTCTTAGTAATAGGATATGAGATATTCAAGATTACCTCTGTTATGTCAAGATATATACAAATTCCTAATTTAGAGATAATATGGGTTGTCAATTTTCCTTCAATTAATCCAAATATACATTTCTTTGGATTTAATGAAATCCCATGGTCTCTACATCTCTACAGCACTTTCCTTAGGTCTTGTATATGGTCTAATCTTATTTTGGAGAAGATAGTAAGATCATCCAAATATAAAACTATGCACTTACCCATTAATTCTTTGAATGCAATTTCTATATCCCTATGAAAGGTGGTGCCTACATTAATCAGGACAAAACGCATTCTTTTGTATGTATAGGTACCCCACTTGGTAGTGAAAGATATTTTGATTCTATCATTATATTACACCACAAATTGGTTATATCCCAAATACCCATTAATAAAGGACATCATTTAGGCACCATTTAAAATATTCAACACTTCATATAATATAGGTAAGGGGTAGTTATCTTTTTCAAACTATTTTTTAAGGTTATGTAAATCAACACATAGTATGATTTTCCCATTATTTTTCCTCATCAGTACAAGGTTTTCCACCCATGTATAATATCTCATTGAGAAGATGATCTTTACTGCCAAAATTTTATACACTTATTTAAAAATTAGAAGCTTTAACAATATATTCACATGCTTTTAACATTGCCTAGATGGATTGACTCTAGGCTTGAGGGGGATTGGGTGTGTGAAAATGGATGTTTCTAAGACCTTGAGATCTTCACATCCCCATACCACCATGTTCTTGCATTGTTTTAGACTTTGTTCAAACTCTTGTTTCTATTATGGGGTGAAAGTGGTTCCTAAGAACATGTTCTTCTCTTCATTTACACCACCCAAGCTATGTTTATAATGTTGCATACCCTTGACAAGAGTGGACTTATTATCATTTTCATGATAATCCATATCAGAAAACTATTTTAATGAGATTATTCCTTTGGTTATGTTATTTGTTTTTAGGATCATCACCTCATATCTACCCAATTCAAAGTCTTCTCAACCATGTTCATTAGTTATTTGATCTGTAAATATTTCAGTGTTGGTGATGAATTAAAGTATGTGTTGATCATCATTAAAGACTTGGAAATTATTGTTATTATCTAGGACTAAAGGGGTAGAGACTATCTCTAAAAAGAATATACTCATTCTTGACTTGGTAATCATTTCTAAGGTACTCATATTAGTGGTCAATGCATATGATAAATAATTCATTTATCTAGGTAATGTCTTAATGCCAAAGGCATCAAAGTCTTCAATTAGGTTCTGGACTCTGTTATGATACCTAAACAAGTGTTTATCATTACAATAACATTGTCTTATTACTTGTTTGACTACCAATTCAAATTCACCTAATACTTTGATATTATTTACTTTATTTCCAAGGGTGAACAAATGACCATGAACCAATGCTTAATATTCAATGATATTAATGGTGTAATCAAACTACAAATGGTAGGTATTTAGATAAGACTTACTTATTGGATTAATTAATTCTAACCTAGCACCACATGCACTTTTATAATTTGAATCATCAAAATTTAACATCCATAAGTCTAATAATATTAATTACACTAGTGTCTTGGGTAGGGGAAACATTACTATAACATTCACCTCTTGGTGAAAAGATGAGTTTAAACTATCATCCCTAATTGTGTTATTTCTTTAATTTATTTGTGAAGAGCACAAACCTTTTTTGCTATTGATTGACTTGTCATGCCCTATGATATCATGTGTGAAGGTGATATCTAGGAAGGATACTAACTTAGGAATGCCACTGAAATCTTCTTCATCTATAAAATCTAACTCTTTTACCTCTAGGGTCTCCTACACATTGAGCATGTTGATAAAGATGGCATTATGTGTTATTTCCTATTTGTTTATTAAATACACTTCAATTTAATATTCCTTGTAGAGGATCTCTTTTTTTAATTGTATTCAATCATCATATAAACTACCTCAAGTTCTTTTATTATCCTTATTTTTTTTGGCAAACCATGCCAAGGTATCCATATGTGGTTGAAATTAGTTGCCACATATCCATTTAAAGTCCTTGACTAGTCATGAATCAGTAACATGCCATAAACAACTAACATATCCACCACTTTAATATCAATGAATTTTTGAATCCTCAGATCAGATTCCAATTACATGTGGGAATTTTTAATCTCCCCAACTACCATTACCTTTGTGTTATCCATTTGGAAAACCTTTCAGTTTGACTTTGCTAGTGTTATGTCTAATTACTAACATATTGTGTAAGAAATTATATTCCCTAGAGAACCTAAATCAACCAAATACATATGTAATTTTTACCAAATATCTATATTTTTTAGAGTAAACAAATTTTTTTAGTCTTTTCCTTCTAGATAGAAACATGTGCATGAAAAACATTAGTAGATTATTTCAATTTACTACTAGACAACTCTTTTACAACCAATTCTCTTTGATGAGAAATATGAAGCAACTCCTTCATAGGTATATTAGCTTTAGTTTATTTAAGATATTTAACTATATCATAACTAAGTTTGGTCTTCTCTAGTTTTTTATTATCTAGAGTATACATTGTATTATTTCTAGGTGGATAAAAATTTGGAGATATTTTGGGTGGAGGAGGATTATTACCTAAATTAACATTAGGTGGAACTTGAGTGTTATTTATTAGAGTAGAGGTTGTCAATAGGTTATTCAACTTACTCCTCAATTGGTAATTATTTCATCTTTAAAACCATTTAAAAGTCTATACCTCTAATAAATTGTCCTTGAGATCATTCTCATCTTCAAATGATAATTCATAGGTGTCTAATACAAAGTTTGTGTATGGGTTCCCTCCTTCCTAGTTGTGGTTATCACTAGTAAGAATGATTTCCATGTTATCCACCTCCTTTGTAATATTTTTAAAGCATTTATGAATTATGCATAGTTAGTTTCTATGTGGTCAATAGTATTGTGTAACCTACACCAAGTATTTAAGGTTAGGTCCATGAAATTAATAGGGTTTCATAGTTCTAATTACCACTATCAAGGGGATTGGGCATATTCCCATTATTAATAATATAATTCAATTTCCTATTGGGTCTTTAGAAATTGAAATTATTACCTTGAGACTAGTTATTAACATTTTTACTAAGATTGTGAGGCCTCTACCTATGCAAGTTGTTCAAGTCATTAGATGTCTTTTAAAATAACTATTTCAGATTTCTCACTTTTAAATCTATGTTAGTACTATGTTATCTAGGTGATTGAGGTTTAAGGTTAGTTATATGTTCTGGGGTCTTAAGTAATATGGAAGGGCTTGCTTAGTGATTTTAGATGTAATATATCCACTAGTGGTTGGTGTAGTAGTAATGTTATTGTACGAAATTGGGATCAACTATTGGTTATTATTTTTTGTATATACATGGTTGGGAGGCATGTAAGGTATACCATTAGAATGATAGTTCATTGGATTCATATTATAGATTATATTGAGGCATACATATATGGATCCTAGAATAGGACTAATCAATGGAGTATGTTGTTGCAGGACTTAGTTAATCATTGGGATTTAATTATATGCACTTGGCAGAGCCAACAATGGTAAAGGGCCAACTCCATATCCTTGTGGTATCACTTTTTGATAGATTTATTATAGTAAAAATATAATAATGCTAAGTTTATTAGGGTCTACATAAATAACATAGAGGTAATCAAATCCATAGTTATAAGGTAGGTCTATATGGTAGTTTATTAGGACTAGGTGTAAGGGTCATTCAAATGTTGGTAAAAAAATTTAAATCAAGCATTAAACATACTCATAAGCTCATTTTATTCCCTCTTGGTAGTGATGAATTGATGATATAAGACTAAGGGGTCAATGAGATATCTAAAATGGTTTACAATCATATATTCTAACTTAGTGTAGGTATTAATAGACCCAGTGGGTAATCCAAGATACCAAGCATATGTTATTTATCATAAGGAGTAGGGAAATAATTTACAATAAATATTCTCATGTTTCACTTGGGTTATTATTAGAGCATATTCAAAGGCTTGAATATGTTCCTCTATAGTTTAGATGCCTCTCATTATGAACTTGGGATATAACTTATGTAGATTTTTGGGTTAGTCATGAGCCACACCCTAGACAACCAAATGAATAAAACTTCCTTGACTAATATAGGCCATGTTGGACATTGAGAAAGGTTTGGGGATAATAAATGGGTTAACCAAAGGAATAGACATAGAAGTTAGAGAATTAATAGCTAACTAGATGGGCTTGACATTCCCTTTCCCTTTGTTAAGTCTTAGTTTGGGTATTCTACAATTAGGGAGTTCCAATAAATCTACGTAATCCCTAATATATTTTGATTTTATGTTAACTTTTCTATCCTCTAGATCAAGATAATATTTATCTTAGTGGTATATATGGGTTATTAAATTCCTTATGTTTTCAACTAATGAATTTAAATTAGAGGCTCATGTCCTCCTTGTAGTACCAAAACATGTCAATGTAGGTTTTGGCATGCATCCAACAATTAAGAAAATAGGTTATTAATACCTCACCTCTCCTAAAAAGAGAATTGAGCAAAAAAATCTCCTCATGGTCTTGGTACATAGGGTAACTCATTTGTCTCATTGTGACCATGCCATGTCAAGGGGCCTATTTCAATTATTTTAATCAAAATACTTAACTCTAACTAAAGTATCCAATAGTTATCAATAATCTAGGATATTATTTATTTTACAAGATGACTTATCTCATGATTTTATCATGTCTAACAATGCAAAAATGATAAACATCTGAGACTAAATTATAAAATCAACCAAAATACATAGTTAAATTTATATTTTTATATCCCTAGATTAAACTAATTATAAATAAAAGGAAAAATATTAGAGTTAGAGAGGTAAAAAAATATTTTTATAAACACAAGTGAAATTTGAACTATTTGATTGAATAAATCCCCATTTAAAACTATCTCTAGTTAATCTAGACTTAGCGCAACTCTAAGTGAATACAATGTAAGAGTTTGGGAGAGAATGACTACAATAAAGGACATCACTGTCATAAATATGTGTAGAGAATAAACACTTAGATTTGACAATATTTTAATTATCTAAATATTCATTTTGATCAAAAATGATAATAACTCATACAATAATTAAATCCTCATAAAAAAACTATGTAACTACAAGTAAAAATGAGAAAGGGAATAAATTATCCTAAGAAAGAAAAAAAATTCTAGTTCTATTTGTATCTTTTCACAACCCACATAGATCTTGCCCCTATTATGGCATACGTTTTGATCTTAAATAGGCACATAGGTCTGATGAGTTTAAAATGAAATTCAAATTCAAATTCACCAATTCATGGTGTAGTTACAAAAATCATCAACATAACATGCCCATTCATGGTCCATTAGGGATGAATCCCACTCCACAACATCATGAAAATATCAGGGACTATGTTTGACCAAATAAATAAGGAGTGTCAATGTAAATTTATTTAAGATCACTTTGGGATAGTCAATTTTTATGTCATATTCAATTATATTCATGCCTCATAATTATTTTAATGGATAGATGGGCCGCCAAATTCCATCTAGTGCTTTGTTTTTTAAACAGATAGCATGTCATTTTCTCTAAAAAAAAATTAGCATGTGGCTTAACCTACGTATTCCTCAATTACATTATTAGATTAATTTTTGGTTCCTACTTTTAGACTTGTTAACCCATCTATGCTGATGAGCTTTAAATCTTCCATTTACTTTTTTTTCTATGGCAACATGGCCTCTTCTTACTCTCCTAGGCATTTTGATAGTTTTGATAGGCAAATGGGATGTTAACTCTTAGACTCATGCTTTGTTGGTTGTGCATCCATTATGTCCTTTTATATAACAAGTTTCCTACCATGTAGATTATTCTCATCTCTCCATTTTTTGGTTGAATATTTAAAATCATGTCAATTTTTCATTCCATGGTGAAGTGAAATTTCACCATGCATCACAATCTCTCTCACCCACTACCCCAAAATCATACTCTTCTTACATAGACCTCTATAGGCCTATGGAATAATATGTTTACAACACATGGAATCATCCTCCTTACCCACTTGACTAGGGCTCTAGTATATTTTCTAAGTTGTATCAAAATCTCTGGGATATCATGGTAGTGTGATTATACTATGTGGCATCATCCTTTTCACCTACTCACCTACAAGCTCCATGCTCTATAAGAACATATCTAGGATAGTATATTATAAGGGTGATACCAAATAGAATCATCTCACCATCTAATCGAAAACACAAAAGCTTTGGTTGAAATATAATTCAAGAAACAAGAACAACACAATAAAAATAATGATATCTCTGAGCAGAGATGTTTTATTCATCAAATTTGTAGATCCAAACATTTGTTTATCTTTGAGAAGAGATGTCTAATTTTAATTTTGGGTTACACATTCATTTATACAAATTTTTAAGGTAGGAGGAGGATGTGTAATTTCACCAATATTGAGGTAGATCAAGTGGCTTTATTTCCATGATTTACAATAATACATATTTCAATGAATTATTATTTTTAAAAACCTACTATTTTTAGACTACACTACTAAAATTGAAATTTAGGTCAATTCCATTTATTTTTAAGGGTAAATAACTCATAAACCATAGATCCATGCCATCTCATTATGTTCCCCTCATTATTAGATTTCCAACGGTTCAAATGGTGAGTCAAATGGAGCTATGGTGCATAAGTTATGGTTCCCAAAAGTTCTGCCACCATTTAGGGTAGAACTGTCACCTAAATTATCATATGAAATGTTGCTCAGATCACCATTTTTCTATCGTATAGTTATTTCATTGGTATTAACATTATAAATATAATAGATAATGATGATTATTCCATTTTCCATCATCAACATGCTAACCTATCATCCCAAAATGTCATTGACATCATTTCCCCACGAAGAAACCTTGATTAAAATTACCTAATTCATTCAAAGGCTTTTGAATAGGCTTGGGAGATGAAAAAATTCACCAGATGGAAATAAGATAAACTTAGGTACCCATAGGAAAAACATGAAAAACACAATCAACAAATTTAATTCAAAAAGTGATGGTTAACAAGATCAAATTAAAATGGCTAACAAAAAATTTGAAAAAATGACTAAGTATTGAAAATCCTTTTCAAATGGACCCATGCCATTAGGAGCCTTTAGAACTTACCAAGTGGAATAATAAACACTTCAAGTATCTATAGGTAAAGAATATATTAATCCCAATCAAAAATATTTGATTTAAAATCTAATGTCTAAGTAAAATTAAATAAAACAACCCAAGAAAAAGATGAAAAGAAACTAAGTTCATAAAATTAAAATTATGTAGTGACTTAGTTATTTGATCGATCTATAAAATAATTTCATATATTTTAATGAGAAGTGACTATGTAAAAGGATATATAATTACAATAACTTATTTATTTTGAATCAAAAGGAAGTAAAATGGAGTAAATTACCTAGTAAATAAGAGAAAAAACTTTGAAAAGTTAGTTTTCATAAACTTAAGGTGAAATAGTCTAAACATAAGTTGTAAAATGTGTTTCAAAATACAAGAAAACAAGTAAACTTGGACTTATTATACTCAGGAAAATTTAGATATTAAAATTAAAGTATACCAAGATGTGAATTTCCATGCCAAATGTTTTATAATGTAGAGTTTATTTTGTAGTCTTTGTTAAAACATTGAAATTTAAACATTTACATAGGGAACAACATGCATCATCCCAAAGAAAGTTTATTTAAAATAGTAACAATAATGAACTCCCAAACGTATAGGACTAGGCTTCAAATCAAGGAAGAAAAATAATAATAATGTAGTTGAAGAAGTTAGCAAAAAAAAGAATAATTTAGTTGAGGAAGCTAGCAAACAGGTAGAAAAGGTATTATGTAAGTCTATGAAGGAAGACACTAACAATGAATATATTCAAACTCCACCACCACCACCTCTTATCTATAAGTAACTAATTTTCACTACACATTCCATCTCTAGTCAACAAATCATTACCACTTCTACCTATGAATCCACTCCATCTATACTAAGTCTTCCACCCCAAGATTGCCTCACTCAAATCAAATACATTTTATCCTAATACTAGAAAATCAACATAATTCTTTTTACTTGAAAATGGTAAATATATTATAGGAAAACACACAATATTATTTGAAGTAGAGATGTAAAATGTTAAAATAAACACAATAATATGCCATCTAGGAGATGACAAAGGTTATGCCATAGTTTGAAGCATATCAGAAGATACCTATCACATAGTAGTTTAAAGAGATATTGCATAATTTGATCAAGCATCAATTAGTATCAGAGGTAGAGAGATAGAACATCAGATAACTACCATAGAAGAGATAAAACATGAACAAAATTGAAATATTTTACATGAGAACATCCAACACTATAACACAATGAAAATATGTATAAATTAATATAAAATATTACTACATATATTTATTTCACACTAGGTTGGTTGATGGAAACAATAGAGTAAAATAAATCCTTGGAAATATTATAAGAAGACCTAAATTAAGTAACATCAAAGTATGATATTTCCAAGGATCCAATGGGCACCAAAAGAATGTATATTTTTAAACTTGGAGAGAAATTTTGGTAACAACAAAAATAAAAAGCATAGTTAATAATATAAATTGAATAATGAAGTGACCTCATCAATTACTTCATGGGTAATCTTGATAAAATGATAAAAAAATTGATACTTCTTTTAATTTTGTTTCTAACCATCTCGTCCCTAATGATATAATCAATTTGATTTAAGAAAACATATAATTGGAGCATAAAGCCTAGTGAGCCACTAGCCATCTCACATAGTGGAAATCATTTGAGTCTAAGATGATCAATAAATATAAGTATTTTTTATCATAATGAACATGTATGTAAAATTTTGTGCATTGATTTACTTTGGTTTGTCTTGTGGAAGAGAAAAAAGATTAAATATGAGGATGATTTTGGTAGGTTTTTTAAGGTTTATTAGTTAATATCAAACAACCGACAAAAGTAAATGTTTATACAGTGGCATGCATCAGACCCAAATGTTTATTATGGCACAAAAACCTTTCATGGCATCCTATGGAACTATACTATAATAGAGAGACATACAGAAAAGATGTGAGTATTTATTTATACTTAGTAAAATAGATAGAGATAATCCTATTAAATGTTATATAATATTTTAATCATAGATATATATCTTGATCACTATGTTCTAAATTATATTATGTAACTAATTTTAATATATTAAATTAAATAATACATCTAGAATTCTAAGTCTCTATATACATCATATGCTTTTAATGTTCCATTACACTTAACAATACATAATCAATATAACATGATAATTTATCTAGATATTAGTGTAAGCTAAAATATTGAACTATGAATTTATAGTTTGACATTGCTTTTTTCTCAACATTGAGAATGGACATATGCCTACTCTACAAATATATTACTAGTAATATTATCAAATGATCCCATTCTACACACAAAAATATATTTAACATGAAGGATGGGAAGTTTCTTATTCTACATGATAATAAGATAAGATTATTTCCCTCATACAAATAATCTAATATTCTTATCTTATGCATAATTTGAACATGTCCATTTTTTATATTTTTTTTTAAAATGGGCATAATTAATAATATACATAAAATATCTTTCAAAATGGCCATGTGCCCATTATACAAAGTGAGATGAGATAGATTATTTAAAACTCTAGTGACACTAGTTATGAATGTTAATTCATCTTAAGATTCCATGGTGACACTTAGTTCCTTTGGGTTAAAATTGAATTATAAATTTTAACTAAGACTTCATGCAATTATTGATCTAGTTTTTTATTAGGTATGGATAATTTTGTAAAAGAGTTTTTGTGTCTAATTTAGGATTATATTTAATTTAAGATGTTCATTCACAATTTGCATGTTTTTTAACACATTATCATAATTGAGACATTGTAAAATTAGACTGAGCTTTGAAGATGAGGTGACCCATTCCCAAGCTATAAGTTACTATATGTTTCTTAAACATTATAAAAGGGGATTTTTTGCAATTAATAAAGTGAGGAAAGTTTTATATTAAGGTAAAAATAGGTTTTAAAGGGGCCCTGAAACCCTTTACATCAGAAAAGAGATAAACCTTAAGCACACCCAGGATACAAAAGAGCCTAGAACCTGCATAAACAAGACCAGATTAACCAGGAATCTGAAAATAGCTTTTAAGAGCTGGACAAATGATGAATATTTTTTTACAAGACTGAAGTTTCATGTCTAGAGGGGGGACCAAAGGCTTAGACTTCTTCCTCTTAACAGCTATCTAACCATCCTCTACTTTAGTTGCCTCAGCAACCTAGTCCTTAGAAGGCCATGATCCATGAAGTCTAGGGGACATCGATGCCTCAGCAAAATCCTTATGAGAACCAGCCAACATCTGGATCCTAGGAGAATCCTTCAAAATAGGTGGAGGAACCACCACCTCCTCAGTAATCGATTCAGAGAGATCACAAAATCCAATTTCCACCGAACCTTCAATAGGATCTGTCTCTAGCAGAGTCTCTTGATCTATCGATTCAGAATGGATACTCTTTTCATTCTCATTCTCTGAATTAGTTGAAACTTCCTCGAGTTGTTTAGCAAAATAATGATCATGATCAGCTTCAGACCACCAAGAAGGTGATCTTCTAGATTTGGATTTCCCTGCAGTACACCAGGCTGCAAGATGCCCCGTCAGGTGACCTTTTATACATCAAAAAGGTATACCTTCAAAATCTAAAATTTGCATCCAAGAACCCCTAGGGGAATCCAGACAAATCACCTCGGGAAGGCCCTTAGAAACATCCACCTCAACCATAAGGTGATCATAGTTCAAGCGGTAAAACCTCTTAGTTTCATCATCGTCAAATAAAAAGTCCCCTATAGCATTTTCAATGGTTTTAAACACTGATTCATGCCATAGATGCATTGGTAAATTAGGGAGCCGAACCCAGACAGGGATCTTATTGAAGGTTTTCGTGAAGGAAAGTTTTTGATGATTTTGTAAGTTTTTTTAAATTTTTGAATCTTTTAGTTTATATGTTTCATTTGTAAATTTTCATTTAATTGATATATCTTTGTTATGCTAATTATGTATCAATTAATCCCATTCTACACAAGATAAATATATTTGATAGTTAATAATATTCCTATCTTGTGTAGAATGGGCACATGACCATTCTAAAGAAGATAAGATTAATATGAACATCCACATTCTAACTAATAGTCATTCAATTATGTTAATAATACTATACACAAGTTATATATAATAATATTATCAATTGATCCCATTTTATATAAGGTAAAGGATAATAAGAGCATCCACATTCTAACATTTGATAATATTCCTATCAAGCTTTTGTAGAATATTCTACATGACATCAATATAATATATTGACATCTTATAAACAGTTTAATATTATTACCTTGTTTTGAATGGTAACATGTCATTATACACAAGATATTAAGAATATTATCAATTAAGATCACTCTGTAACATAAGTTAGGACTATTAAATAATATCAACTATACACATTCTATAAAAAAATAAAGAACCACTATTATTGATGGTGTGTATAATGGGCACATGCCCATTCCACTCAATATATTATTAATTTTATCAAGTATGCCCATTCTATAGCACAACCTTGGGGGATTCTTCAGTGGAGTATTGAGCATAAAGTTATACCACTAAACCTTGCAATGGTACCATGTCATCAAATAGCTAATTATGTCATTCATGGTATTGACTTTACATTTTGATATCCCATGGATAATTAAAACTTAAATGAATATGTATGAGGATGAGATATGCTTTATGATATTTATAAATTATATTAGGTATTATTAATGAATTTTAATAATTGATATGATATTGATATAGCAAACTAAGAATGATATAGACATATATATTTTAATTAATTAATTATGTATTAATTATAATTTAGTTGTGTAATTATTTTATAATCTATAGGATATCATAAATAATTAAACTATAAATATATATCATGAGGACAAGATGGGTCTGTTGATATTAAATTTTTATTATTATATTTGGTATTAACAATTATTTGTAATAATGAAGATGATAGTTTATATCTTGTTCAGAATGGTCATGTGCCTACTTTTACATAATACATTAATAATTTTATAAATTAATCCCATTGTACACAATATAAATATATTTGATAGTTTAAAATATTCAAATCTTGTGTAAATTGGGCACATGCCCATTATAAACAAGATAAGAATAATATGTAAATCCACATTGTAAATAATATTCAATTAATTACATTGACAATATCCTATACAAGGTAAATATAAATAACATTATCAATTAATACATTATATACAAGATAAAGATATTTGATAGTTAATAATATTCCTATCTTGTGTAGAATAGGCACGTGCCCATTTTGAACAAGATAAAGAATAATATTAACAACCACATTCTAATAATTTATAATATTCCTATCAGTCTTATGTCAAATATTCTACATGACATCGAGATAATAATATTGGTCTCTTATAAATAAAACAATATTCTTACCTTATGTAGAATCGACACATGCCCATTCTTCTCAAAATATTAATAATTTTATCAATTATGCCCATTTTGTACCTCAAGATTGGGGGGATTATTCATTGGATATTAAACATAAAATTATATAGTGAAACCTTATAATGGTACCTTAGCATCAAACAACTACATATTTTATTCATGGTATTGACTGTACCTAATGACATCTCATGGAGAATTAGACTAGAAATGTATATGCACGAGGATGAGATGTATCTATTGAAATTTTGTATTACATTAAGTCTTATCAGTGAATTATAATAAAGGATATTAAACCTATATATCAAACTAGGCATAATATAAACATATATACTTGAATTTATTTAATAATGTATTAATGATAATTGAAGCATGCATCATTATTTTTTAATTCATGGGATCTCTTAGAGAATTAGACTAAAAATTTATATGCATAAGGACAAGATGTTTCATTTGATATTAAATTTTTATTATTGTACTTGATCTTAATAATAAATTTTAATAATGGATATGATATGACTAAATCCAACTAAGCATGATATGAACATATATAATAGACTTATTCTAATGGTGTATTAATGATAATTAAATTGCATGTCATTATTCTTTTTGTCAATTAGACTCACACCCTTGTGAATGTAGTTTCAAGATTTTACATTCTACAAAAACATGGCAATAATCCTAGGCTATGGGTGTCCTAATCAGTGGAATGAATCTCTAGATTCTAAGGGCTAACTCCCTTTGATGTATCAATTAAGATCTCTACTCTATGCTACAAAGTATAGGGGAAAATGGAAGAAGGAAAAGGTAATAAATAAAATTCAAGGAAAATACTATCTAATGATGTGATACACTTATATTTTGCTTTATCCACTGAATTTGAGCTTCTAAAACACTGATTAGACAAGAAAATATTGAATCTTCAACTCCAATTGACTCTTATGCATCAGTATTTCATGAAAAGGTCTTATCTAGTGATCAAAGATTGAGTGAAGTAATGAAATAGGCATGATTCAAGGCACTAACTAGCCACTTACACCCTCTATAACTTCAACCCAAAGACATCAAACATAGAACATGACCTACATAATCTAATGAACTAGTAACTAGGTAAGAATAAGGACTTGACAAGAATGAAAATTCTATCACATATGAAAATCAATGACATAATACACTATACAAACCCCATGAAATCTAAAAATAGTCCTATTTATCTCAAAAGGTTTAAAAAATCAATCTTTATAGATTCTAGTCTTATCAAGAGAGGGATCTATCAAAATGGCTATCAAGCCAACTTATATAGTGAAAAGCATACCAAAGCCAAGAAATTGGCATTGAAAATTAGATAGGAGATCAACTCCCACATCACACAAGTCCCACTTGATATATCAAAAGATAACCAAGCCTTTAAATAATATCATTTTCTCTTATGTCTTTCATGAATAATCTCTTTGGCATTGGAAAAGGATGGTGGGTCCATCTTAGATTAATATGCTCCATGCGTGAAAGCTATGACAAATATTCAAATATAAACTCCACTTGATATGTTTGGAACCTGAGCTAAAACAAAAAAAGGCCTTCTTTGCATGGAAAATAAATAAAATGCATGTAAGCTTTGTCTAGTCAACTCCCATCCTACATGATATGATGCTACACTAATCTTTAGATGAAGAAATTTAGTTTTAACTAGTTGGAAGTGTTTAAAGCCTTTAATTGACAAGACAGATCAGAATAGATGTGACACTTTGACAAAAATATAACTCAAACTCAAGACCAATAAACTCCAAATGGCCTCCACTTGCATGAAAATGGGATTTGAAAATTAAAACATGCATGAAATTCCATGATAAGATCAGATATGCAATGTTTGGAACTCCATGTTAGCTTCTTTTAATTCCTTGGCCTTTGGCTCTCAAGCTCTTCATTTTCACATGTATTCATTTAGGGTAATTCCTTGCGGCCTTTTGTTTTTACTTACTTATTTTGGAGTTTGTCTTTGGGATTTCCTCTTCAGACTTTTCTCTCAAAGGAATTGTTTTGGCACTTTGAGATGAACTTTTCTTTTGAGCAATTTGTCTGCAGCTTATTTCTTTGATCTTTTACTTATGGACTTTTTCTTCAGATAATTTGTTTCAAGGAGTTCATGCCTTGAGATTTTTTGAAAATCACTTTCCCATGGATAATTTATTTGAAGGAATTCATGTCTTCAATCTTTTGCTAAATTGCCCTTTAGACTTTATGAAAATTCCCTTTAGAAAAATTTAAAAGGACCCTTCAAAATTATCGAAAAGTACCTTTTCCTTTATGAAAATGACCTTTCAAAAAATTTGAAAGAACCTTCCAAAAAATTTTAAGAACTCTTCAGACTTCTAAAAAAGACCTTTCAAAAAATTTGAAAGAATCCTTCGTAAAAGTTGTAAGAACCCTTTGAAACTTCTAAAAATGACCTTTCAAGAAAGTTGAAAGAACCCTTCAAAAAAGTTGTAATGGTACTCAAAACTTGTAAAATGGACTTTTTTTAAGAGAAAATGAGCCTTTAGATTTCTTAAATGAACCCTTCGAAAAAGTTGTTTTGGACAAATTATCTGAAACAATCCCTTTGGAAAGGTATCCTTCAATAAAATTACAAATAACCTTCTTTTGAAAGAATTCCCTTTTATCTTTTTAAAAAGACCTCCTTTTGAGAGAATTCCTTTTTTGTCTTTTTGAAAATTCCTCCTTCCAAAATAATTCCTTTTGAAAAGGTTTATTGAAGATGGACCCCTTTTAGAGAACCCAAAGAAGCCTCCATGATGCTTTTTTCATAAAAATCCTCTAAAAACTAAAGTGAATGCTTTAAAAAGGCATGTTAATCATGGATTATTTCAAGGATTTTTTAGGACCAATAACTAACTCACAAGATAAATTGACATGATATGTAAAGTTTTGAATGGTAGGGTTGACAATTTGACTTTTGGGACAAAATTTTCAACATTTTGGTGACTCAACTAGGAAGCACGCTTTCTATACTTAAGAAATAGACCATATACAAGAAATTTGAACTCATAAAACAATAATAAATCTATCCATGAATACAAGTACAACATTTAATTTTAAATAGGATAAATTTCATCCTCCAAAAATAGAAGGGAAACACACAAAATAGGAAAACTAACTAAACAAAGAAAATGTGCAAATAAGCACTTATTTGGGACAAAACATAACTAAAATAATGTGCTTGAACAACACTTGGAGTAAAATAAATAAATAAACCTAGTTCTTTAGTATAAATTTTTTAAATGTATCCCCTTGACTAGGATTGGAAGCTCCTCACCATCCATATTTGCAAGTTGGAAGGCATTGTGGGATTTGTAGCTAGAGATTATGTATGGGCCACTCAAAATGAAGTAAAAATTTGTGTTCCTTCTTGGTTTAGCTCTATCCTTATCTCACTTGAGGACAAAATATCCTTCTTGAAAACTTTGTGAAGAATCTCCATTGTCAAAAGCTCTTTCCACTTATGCATGATAAATCTCCATGGCTAATATGGATTGATTTATTATCTCTTCCAACTCCATAAACTTAGCATACCTAATATGTATAGGCTCATTCTACAACAACTCAAGTTGATGCATTAGTTCTAAAGAAAGAAACTCAAGAGAAATGGTTAACCTTGCTTCCTTACCATATACCAGCTTGTATGGAGAGTTGAATATTTATCTTTTGTAGGTGATCCTATTAGCCCATAGATTTTAATTCAACTTGAGATGCCATAAGCTCTAACTATCTTAAATAGTCCATCTTATGATCTTAAATAGGTTCTTATTCATAGATTCAACAAGGCCATTACTTTATGGATAATAATTTGATGAAGTGATAAGGTAAATTCCATGTTGGACAGCCCATTGGCTGATCTTAGTTCTGATCAAAGCCATTGCATTATAAATATAATAGTTCAAGGAACTCTAAAAATAGTAAGAAAACCTTCATAGAAATTGAAAACATTGGTTTCATTTGCTTATTTCAATGCTACTTCTTCTATCTAACATGTGAAGTAATATATAGAAGTTAGAATCCATTTATGTCTTAAACATGAATGAGGATTTATGAGACCAATAAAGTCCAATCCCCATTATACAAAGGGCTGATCCACTACAATTTGTTGAAGAGGTAAGGCTTCAAGTTTCACTTTTCCTACAAACATAACACATTGTTTGCACTTCCTAACTCATGCATGGCAATAACCAAATTTATTAGGCCAATAGTACCCACCTCTCATGATCTAATGGGTTGTAGTCCTAGTAGAAAAATGTCCTCCACCATGTCCATAATGTAATTATTCAATTAATATCTAAGTTTGGCTTGGTTCCATACATCTTAGCAACATGCCATTGATATCTTTCTTAAACAAAACACTATCAATAAGCAATAATGGAATTGATTACAACCTAAAATATCTTATTTTTGAAGCACTTAGATGAGAGGGATAAATACCATCTTGGAGATAGCTTACCAAGTCATGAGACTAGCTAGAAGGTGAGGTATGACCAGCTATAACCTCTATTATTTTACACCAAAACAACCTCATTATTCTCTTGCAAGTCTTGAGCTAGATTATCATAAAGTCCTTTACGTACAATTAGTTTAGTGACCTTGATTTACACATTGTACTCCATTACCTTGGTTATCCAACCAGATCTCTTCTCATTTATATCTTTGTTCAAAAGGAACTCCTTGATGTTTGGATGAGAAACCATTAGGTGTATCTTATTATTAGACAACAAGTATCTAAACTTTTTAAGATACATTATAACTAAAAATACATGTTTTTCAGCAAAAGATCACATTGTTTCATACTCTTTAAAGGCTTGACTAAAGAAGGCTATTGTCTACTCTAAAGCTTCATGATTTTATTGCATAATAATACCTAAAATGGTGTCCATGTCAGCATATGTAAAGAAAAAGAAATGTTTTGTGAAATCTAGATTTATAAGTGTAGGAGTACTAGATATGGCCTTATTAATATCTTCAAAAAAATTTATTCCTTATTCAGACAAGTAGAAGCTCTAATTATTCTTTAGCATGGTTGTAAGTGGCTTAGATAAAATGGCAAAATCTAAAATATATCTCTTTATGAACATGATTTTCCCAAAGAAGCTTTGCATATATTTTTATGATCAGGCAAGGAGAATGCAAGAATGGAGTCTACCCATTTATAATTTATGCTTAAACCATACTTCGAAACCACATCGCCAAGGAGCTTACCTTCACGAACAAAGAATAGACACTTTTTAGGATTTTGAGATACCCCAAATTGCTTACACCTTTCAAGCACTTGCTTGAGATGAAACATGTGATCACTTGAATTCTTTGAAAACACTATTATATCATCCAAATAAACAAGTTAAAACATATTAAGAAGTACTTGGAATGCCATATCCATGGCTCTTTAAAAGGTTTCTCCAGCATTAGATAAATTAAATGGCATCTTTTTGTATGAAAATGTCCCCCACTTGGTTATGAAGGCTATCTTAAACTGGTCCTCTTCTTTGATTAAAATCTAATTCTAGACACTATATCCATCCAATAAAGAAAACCTCTCTGAACTTAAAACTAGTTATAAAATTTGTTCCATTGATGAAACTGGATAGTGATCTTTAAGTGAAGCCCTAACAAGATTTTCCACCCAAGTTGAGTGTTTGATGAGAAATATAATAGTTGATTCTATGATCTTGTGAAGCTCATCTCTCATCAAAGGCTAAAGCTTAGGATTAATGGACCTTTATCTTTGTCTCGTTGGTTTAGTTTTAGCCTCTAACTCAATGGTGTGTTGAGCTAAACTTGGGTCAAATCCCTCAAGATCACTATATTTCCATGCAAAGTTATCATAGGAACTTGTGCATAAATCAATGAAATATTCTTTTTCTAAAGGAGTACATATGTTACCCAACTTTAAAGTCTTACTAGTTGTAATCTCTACATTGGTATAGTGCTCTTATTTTGTTGACAAGGATGAATTATCCATCCTTATCTCATCATCACCATTGAAAATGTTCTCAAGTTTGACTAATCCCTTGGGAAACTTATTTTTTTAGTTACACAACTTGATTACCATACTACTATAAATACTTTGATTTGTTTCCCTAAGAAAACTCAACCTCTTCTTGCAAGAATCTCACAATTTGATTGTCATATTTAGACACTTACCAATTCTCATGATTATCTAAAATATAAGGCCTTACAATCACCTTAATATGTGACTAATTTTTTTCACTTTTTATATCATCTGGGGTACTAAATTGTGACCCAATGGCAGTCAACTTATATGTTTGTTTATTCTCACCTCTTGGTATTGCTTGAATGTTAAAATTTTGTAAATATTCAAGTATGTACCATATTATATGATTTTAATATTTAAGAAAAAAAATTTACATACATTTAAACCTCTCAATTGGTTAAATATAAGTTCACTATCAGCAAAAACTTGTAAGGTGTTGACTTTCATCTTCCTAGCCCACTACAAACCATGAGCTAGTGCCTCATACTCTAAAAAATTATTTGAATAACCAAAATAAAACTTAATATAAGATAAATACCTTTTATTTTTAAAAAAAAAACAACATAATGCCAACCTTATTACCATGTTTATTCCTTGATCCATTAAAATACAATTTCCACAAACCTTCACTAGATTCATCATCCTTAACCATGGTTAGAATTGGTGCATCATTCTTATGAAGTCAATACACACTGAGTCCTTATTCTTAAATTATCTTATCAGGATCATGATAATGTAAATAATAATTCAACTCATCAATAAAAAAATATATAACTCCATCCAAATGTGATCCATTTTCTACACCACTAGTTTTTAGTACATCATCTGAGATGATAGAGTTAGTGTTCACAACACTTGGAAATATGGCTCCATCTATAAATGTGAAATAAGATAAAAATGAATTTTTAACTTGGTAAAATACCTAGTTATAAACATCAAATAAATATAATCATTTGATAAATATCCCCCAATATTTGAGATGAAGTCCCTTGAAAGGCACATAGTAAAGTAAGAAGGCAAGTCTACCATAATAACATCTTGTTGAATAGTAACATTAGGACATGCATGTAATTTCAATTTAAAATATTTGATGATTAATACCATATTTTTTATTACCCATCCAATTAAAACACTCCCTTAGTGTTTTTCTCATAAACAAGGCTGAACTTGTCTGTAATCTATTTAGGCATGACTGTACTACTAGCTCCGCTATCCACGATATAGTTATGAACCAAAGTATCACCCACTATCAAATAAATTTATAAAGGAGGATTATTATTTTATTTTATCTCATTTTTTCCACATTTACCATCTTATTTAGTTGATTTAATTATTACCTAGTGCTTGATCTGTATAAGTTAAGATAACACCTTTCTCAACCAGTTTTATAGACAATTTGAGACCTAAAAGCTCTTCAATGAGCATATATTTTTTTCCTAGGATGGAAAGAGAATAAAAAATGATAATAATGATATTATACATATTCATCTGATCCACTATAATTAATTGATATCCATCAACATTTGGTTGTACTTTATAAAGCACTGGTTGCTCACAAACTATAAGTATTTGATGAACTTTACCAACCTCTATAGTATATTTTTTATGAGTTATAGGAGAGAAAATATGTTTATTTTTACTATTAGAAACAAAATTATGAGTACTTGAAGAATTTTTCACCTATTGAGCCTCATCAATGGCTCTTTTTTTGGCTCTAGTTATAGCTGTAACTTAACCACTTGTATAGTTAGTTTCAACACCTTGATTAAAAGTAACACGATCATCCACTTGAAAATTTATATTAATGGCATTAGGATTCCCTTAAACTTGTTTATTCTCTCCTTGTTATTATAAAATTATATCTTGGTAATGACCTCCTTTAAAATAAAATTCTTCCTATGTCATTTGTGGCATAGTATTGTTTTGTGATACCAAGGCTTGGTTTTGAGCATCATTGAGATTTGAGGACCACCAACCTAAAAATTGCATCAAGTTATTTTTAGGTGGGGTGGGAATAATGGAATTTTAATTGTAAAGAGAATTAGTATTAAGATAAGCATATGGATTAGCTAGAGTTATGGCTCCTTTTATATGATAAGGTGATCTATTCTCTCAAAAACCTTGATAAGGAGGCCTTTGATCTCTAAAGGGATGGTAGTTAGTTTAATTTTATTTATGATAGGGCTTATTATCCTAATATTTTTGTGTCTTGAGTTTCACTATTTCATTCTTAAAGGATTTCAAAAATCTTTTCAACTCTCCTATCTCACTAGCTTGACTAGTAGAGGCTATAATTTGAGCTTAAGGTGATGGAATAGGAGCTAAGGATGGAATTTGAAGAATTTTAGGAACTTGAAGGGCTGGTATAAAACTAAATTTTGGTAATATAGGAATTTAATGCCTTGTATAAATCTTACCATCTTGTATCAAACTATTTTCTACCCTTATTATGACCTCATATGCATTTGGCATGGTAGAACCACCCATGGACTATATCATCACACTAACGTTAGAGTTAAGGGATTTAAAATAGTACAATAATGAATATTCAAGGTATGTCCCAATAAAAATAGGTATATTATCCCATGTATTTTATAATTTGAGATTTAAATTACACATGAACTCATGAGGAACTCTCATTATGGTAGTTAATTCTTCAGCCAAAGAGAGGTGATCATATTTGTCTTCAAATTAATTGACTAAGGCTAAACCCAATTCATCCCAAGTATAAATTGAGTTTAATGGTAGGTTTATATATCATTTCAATGTTTTTCATTTAAAGGAAGTAGCAATAAATCTAATAGTAACATTATCCTTAACAACATTATAGACTGAACATAGCTTAACTACATCTTGTATTTGCTCAATAGGGGTTGTTTGATTTTATCTTAAGAAGAATGTGATGCTCTTAAGGGTAGATATAATAATGTCATAAAATTGGGCTAAATTCAATGGGATACCTCTATTACATGGAACAAACACCTAGTTTCTAATAGGGATTTAGATAGTGGGGTTTGTAGTGATTAGAACAGTAGGACAACCAAGAGAAAAATATTATTTTTGAGGATATGGGTTTGTCCTAATAAACCTTGATATTTTATATGATGTACAAGACAACTCAATGAATTCAAAAGGAATACCTTTTCCAGCTGACCTTGTAGTAACCTTTGGAATGAAATAATTTCCTAAATGATGTTATAATCTCTGTAACCTAAAAAATATTTATCTTGTGATGAAGATATATATTCTCCTCTATTGAAAATATTCCTCCTTAGCTCTCATCAGGCATGCCCAAAACCATTTTCAATCAGACTCACACCATTTTGAAGGTAGTTTCACACCTTCATAGTCTACTAAAACATGAAAATAATCCTTGGTTGTAGGTGGCCTAATCAGTGGATTGAATCTCTAGATTCTAAGGGTTAACTCCCTTTGGTGTATAAATTAGGCTCTCTACTTTATGTTATAAACTATAGGTGAAAAGGAAAGAGGGAAAAGGTAAGAAACAAATTTTTAGGAAAATCCTATTAAATGATTGTGATAAACCTATATTTTGGTTCATCCACTCAATTTTAGATTTTAAAACACTAATTAGACAAGAAAATATTAAAATTTCAACTCCAATTGACTCTTATGCATCATTATTTCATTAAAAGGATTTATTTGGTGATCAAAGATTAAGGGAAATAATGGAATAGACCTTATTCAAAGTACCAAATAACCATTTACATCCATCATAACTTCATATAAATGACATTAGATATAGAACATGACTTGCATAATCTGATCAACTAGTAAATAGGTAAGAATCAAGACTTGACAAGGAAGCAAATTCTATCACATATGCAAATCACTAACATAAATACACTATAACATCTCCCCAGAATTATAAAATAGTCCTTCTATTTACATGAAAAGGTTAAAAAAACATAATTTTGATAGAGTCTAGTCTTATCAAGAGAGGGATCCACCAAAATGGTTGCCAAGCCAACTTATATAGTGAAAAGCATACCAAAGCCAAGAAATTGGCATTGAAAATAAGAGAGGAGATCATCTCCCACATCACACAACTCCCACTTGAGCTATCAAAAGATAACCAAGCCTTCAAATAATATCCTTTTGTCTTATGTCTTCCATGAAAAAGATATTTGGTATTGCAAAAGGATGGTGGGTCCATCTTGAACTAATCTACTCTATGCATGAAAGCTATGTCAAATCTTTAAAGATAAAATCTATTTTATATGTTTGGAAGTTGATTTGAAACAAAATAAAATATTTTTAATTGAAAACAAGGAAAATGCATGATAACCCTTGTCTAGTCAACTCTAAGTAACCCCATCTTACATGAGATGATGTTATGCCAATCCTTAGATGAATAACTTTAGTTTAAACTAATTGGATGTGTTGAAAGCCTTCAATTAACAAGATAAATCAAAATAGATGTAACACTTTTATAAAAGAGGTATATGAAATTAAAGACCACTAAAGTCCAAATGGCCTCCACTTGCATGAAAATGGGCTTTGAAAACTGAAACATGCATGAATTTCCATTTTAAGATCAGATATGTAGTATTTGAAACTTCATGTTAGCTCCTTGTAATTCCTCATCCTTTTGCTCTTAGGATATTCATTTTTGCATGTATTCCTTTGGGTTAATTCCTTTTGGAATTTTAAATCTACTTATTTCTTTTAGATTTTTTGTCTTCAGGCTTTTCTCTTCAAAATTTTGTCTTCAAACTTTTCTCTTAAAGGAATTGTTTCAGCACTTTGAGAAGAACTTTTCTTTTAGATAATTTGTCTACAACTTATTTCTTTGGGGTTTTTCTTATGTAATTTTCCTTCAAATAATTTATCTAAAGGAATTCATGTATTCAAACTTTTTGAAAATCACTTTCCCATGGATAATTTGTCTAAATGAATTCATATCTTCAGGCTTTTTTGCTGAATTGCCCTTCAGACTTTATGAAAATTCCCTTCAAAAAAAATTTAAAGGACCCTCAGAATTCTTGAAAATTACCTTTCAAAAAAGTTTAAAGAACCATTTGAAAAAGTTTTAAGAACCCTTTGGACTTCTAAAAATGACCTTTCAAAAAAGTTGAAAGAACCCTTCAGAACTTTTGAAAATGACCTTTCAAAAAAGTTGAAAGAACCCTTTAGAAAATTTGTAATGGTCCTCATAACTTTTTTAATGACCTTTTATAAAGAGAAAATTAGACTTTAGCTTTCTTAAATGAAACATTTAGAAAATTTGTTTCGAGAAATATGTCTAAAATAATCCCTTTAAAAATATATCCGTTAGGAAAATTGCAAATAACTTTCTTCAAAAATAGTTCCTTTTTGTCTTTTTGGAAAGTCCTTTTAAAATAATTGATTTTTGTCTTTTTGAAAATTCTTCCTTCTGAAAGAATTCCTTTTGAAAAGGTTTCTTGAAGATAGACCCTTTTTGAAGAACCCAAAGAAGCCTCCATGATGCTTTTGTCACAAAAATCCTCTGAAAACCAAAGTGAATGCCTTAGAAAGGCCTATTAATCATGGATTATTTCAAAGAATTTTCAAGACCAATAACTGAATCATAAGACAAACTAGCATGATATGCAAAGTTTTGAATGGTAAGGGTGATAATTTGAATTATGGGGAAAAATTGTCAACAATTCTATAACACAAGCTAGGATCAATATTATTGTCTTGTTTAGAATGGATAGTCTATGTTCAAAATTTTCTTAAAATATTGTATTATTTTATAATTATAATTTACAATGTTCCCATTGATATGATGACTGTCAACTATCAATTATGTCTATTATAGACAATAAATTAAGTCCATTCCACACAAGATAAGATTGATATTCTGATAGTAATGTTTTACAATGGAACACTTATTAATAATTTTCTAAATAAGATAGGATGGATATTCTTATCTTATTCTTACTTAATTGGAACACAAATAAAAGTGTAAATTTTATATGTATATAATGGTGAGAGATTATTTATTTTAATCTTATTTAAATGTTAGATTATTTTTGAGGTTTATGTGGTTATATTAATTGTAATTAAAAATTTACTTAAAATAATATCTAAAATTCAATCAATTCTAACATGTATTGCTCAAATTTTTTTTCCACCTTACATTTATTAAATAATAATAATTAAATTTTATAATTATTTTAAAATAGTATATCCAAAGAAAAACATTCCTTGTCAAATGTTCCCATAATTAAGGAGAAAAAAATTCATTAGTATCACCATTTATTTAAATTATGGTATTCAAAGAAAATATAGCTCACTTTATTTATAATTTTGAAATAATGATGAGATTTGAATCCTAATTTCCTTAATGGTTCAATTTTTCTTAGTATACTTTATAATATTTTGCATTCGCATATTTTCATTAAATTTCACAAACTATGTTTAACTGCCAGTATATTTTGCGTGGATGAAGAGTAATATTCAATTTCAACAATAATAAATGTAGAAATTTTTACTATAATACAATGGTTAAATACTAACAACTTATTCTTATTTAATTATTCAATAAATATATTAAATATGTGTCAAAATGATTTATAAAATCAGTTTTATTTATAGTCATGTCCTTTTTATTAGTACAAATAATGATTCTAAATCTATTGGTAGAATTTTTGGTCATTTCAAAAATATTTTATGTATGTAATGCACTTGATAGTCAAGTAATATAGATGACATCTAAAATAGGTACAATTTTCAAATCATGTCATATTCAAAATCCCTCCTGAATTGACAAATAGAGCGTAAATCTAGCCACCCCCAACCCCCCAACCATATAAACTTAAGTTGAGTTAGTTTAAATAGGGAGGGGCTAGGGGTGATTATAGATAGATATATAGGCCATACCCATATAGATATATACACCATAGATCCCTATCAGGGGGTGTTTTTCAAATTTGAAAATTCATAGAATAGTTAATGTAGTAGGTATTTTTTACATTTTTAAATTTTCACACTCAGATGTTGGGTGACATTTCTTTTTAGTCATATGCATATAAATATTTAATTATTAAAATAATTATGTTTCATTCCTTACATTGTTTTAAGGAAATAAAGGACACCATATGATAGATAGAAAAAGAGGTAAAGATATTCAAAGGCTAGCAATGCTACCACATGGAATGAGAGTGTACTAGTATTGAATCTACATAAAAATAGAAATAGTCAAGTTTTGGGGATACTAGCATCCATTCAGGATCCTATTGACACTATAGATAGATAGAGATAGTTTAGTTTCAAGGATATTAGTATCCATCCTAGAGCCTATTGAAAATATACGTATATATAGATAGTTAGATTATAGGGATACCAACATTTATTTGTGTGCCTAGCGACACTAAATAGAAAAAAAATAGTGAGGGTTTAGGGATACCAACATAAATCTAACAGCCTAGAAAAACTAGATTGAATGACATAGGAACAATATAAAAGTGGGATGACATAGACATGAAGAAATATACCATCATTTTTCTTCAATTGGAAAGAAGAAGAAAAATGACATTAAGTTCTATTGGCACACAAATCAAGGACTACAACATCTACAAATAGGTTTTAACTTTTTGTGTATATTTTATTCTTTTTTAATTAAAATTATATATATCTTCCTCTTTATATCTAAAACATGTAAATTGCATTTGATTCTTAAATTCAAATGTCAATTATAATTAGACTCACATAAACATTGGTTTCTTTTTTAGAATTTAAATTGAGTGTAACATTGACATAAAAAATGAAAATGATAAATACATGTATTTAAACTCCTTGTAATCTCCTTATAGATGTAGTCTTACTAAGTTGTCTGTAGATATAGTTTCATGAAAAAATAATTATTATAAATTGAGTCCTTATGTAATCATCTTGTCGATCCCTTCCTCACTTTAAAAATTATTTTCTACATCTAGATTGACTCTTATTTATCTACATATGTAGTTTTCACATAAAAATAAATACTATCAAACACTACTAAGTATTTATGTAATCTAATTGAAGATTATTTCTTGAATTTACTTATATTTACACCAACTTGACTTTATTTTTATGCAATTGGTGTACCATAGAAAAAAATTATGGGAAATTAACTCTTTTTCTACTTATTAGTATCCGTTTCCTCCTCTAAAAAAATGAATAAAAAAAATTAAAATCATTACTAGGAAATATTATGTAATATCCCCATTTTAATAATTCTAACTTTAAATTCATGTTTATATGAAAAATTATTTTTTTATGAAAAACATTTATAGTAAAGCAATTTGATTTTAACAATAACACTTATTCCTCTCTGAATGTGCACTAATTGATTATAATGAGAGGTTGATATTAATTTCTATGTAAAATAGTATTTTTTGATAATTATATGTATATATTCTACAAATATAAGAAGATTTAATTATTAATTGATAATATTACTTTTAACATGTTTATAATGATCACAATTGACTACTATGCATAGATATTGTATATATTTAAATATTATAGATTAAGAATCTGATGGGCTTAGCATGTGTGCAATGGGCATGTTCCCATGATTCAAAATTATTAAATTATTAAGAAGAGTCTAATATGCACATTGTACATAATATATTAACTATATTATGAGCACAGAGTAAGAATTGATCATGTTATACCCCATTATACTAATGTATTAATATTATTTTAAGAATAATAATAATGAAAAATCCAAATTTTCTATCCTATGTAAAATTGGCACGTGTCAACTCCACACAAGCCAAGACTATTAGATTCTCAAATGAGAATGTTAGAATTATCTTTATAGTATATAATGGGCACATGCCTAAATATCTAAAAAAGATAAACACATCTTCAATTATGAATAAAATATTCATCGAATGTTTAGGCTATTGAATTCTTAACTGATGATGACATTCTTCTATTTTTCAAAATTTTCATGTACCCATTCTATACAAGCTAACATAATTATGAGAATTGAACAATATGTATTCATATTATGCCCTTTTCTAAAAATTTCTAGTATACTAATAATATTATTCATTAAGAATCCAGTATTTCTATTTCATGTAGAATAGGCACATGTAACTTCTACACAATCAAAGATTATTGGATTTATTAGTTGATAACATTCTTATCTAATGTGTAGAATGGGCATGTGACCATTTGACATAAATTAAGACTACTAGATTATTAATTAATGATGAAAGTATTTCTTTCTCCAAATGGGAATTTCATATTCTATGTAGGCAAACATAATTATGAGAATTGATCAAGAGGTGCTCATATTATGTCATTTTCTACACAGGTCTAGTATACTAAAAACATAATCAAGTAAGAAACCAAATTTTCTATTTTGTGCAAAATGGGCATATATAGATTATACACAAGTGAATAATATTAAGATATTAACATGTAAAATACCTGTAGTAAAATTATACATAAAGCTTCCGTAGTAATATGTATCTTCCATAGTAATTTGTACTTATTACACTCAAATATATTTTATTTTCTTATAGGCAGGGTTGTTGTCACCTTTCTAAGATCTATAAATAGTTATGTCAGGTCTTTAAAAACTTAAACAATTAGCCTTTTTAGGAAAGTTCTCACAAGTGACTTAAGTACATGAACTTTATTTTTCATATATTTTATGAGCATATTCATTAGGTCTTTTTTTAAGATCACTAAAAATGGGCCCTTTACTACTTTTTCTTCTACACTTGTATTCCTCACTTTCATGAGGGAGAACCGATCCTACATGGTCCTCCATACCATACTCATAAGACTACATATTTTTGGTCTAAGATCCCAAAATACCAAAATACTTAAGAGACTGGGTATTTTCAAAGAGAAAGTGGGGAGCACTGATGGACTTTCATCCTCTATTTTAGGACTAATTCAAAATAAGCATAAGGCATGACTATGGATATTTTGTTGCACATGAATGGAATAATAATTGAAAGATGAAATGTCACCACTAATGGTTTAATATTCATGACTAAGAGTGAATGAGTAAACTATTTGAATCTATTACTGGTATTTAGGCACTTTGATCCTACATTTTTAAAACAAAATGGAAAGGGTAGTTCAATTTACAAAATAAACACAAAATGATGGAATGGTAATACGACAAAGGAAGCTTCCAGATCCAAGTGAAATTAATTATTTAACAATTGAGTTGAGAACATCTACGATAGATATACCATTATGTGTTAAGTCTCACCAAAGAATTTAACTCTAATGATACATAACAGGAAGAGTCTAGGGAAGAATATAATAATTCTAAATTTCTAATTCCTCACTAAATAAAAACATTAGAATTCTACATTAAATAATGCATAAACTTCCAAAATAACTTGTAGGATATCACACTATCTATAATTATTATGAAGAAAATGAGAGGAATTCAAAAATAATTTATGAAATGTAGGCACATCATAATCATTACATTCATAATCTAATATTCATATAATAAATATATTGGTAATAATATTCACTTAAAACTGAAACACAAGATGTTGTGATAAATACAACATGCATCACTTAAGAGAGTTGAAATTACTTTTAGTAATATAAAAATTTAAATTAAAAATATAGATCTTAGCCAACTATTTAAAATACAAAATGGATGTGAAAGAAACCACAAGTGAAATCCTAGCTTGATTCTAACAACAATTTTGAGCTAAGAATGTCAACCTTCAAATTATAATGCAGTTTCACCTTTTATAGATAAGGATGAGATTCACTCCCAAGTAGCATGAGATTTCCATCTTGGGCCATGATAGCCAACCTGAGTGGTTACAACCATATAATTAAAAAAATTTGAATAAAATCCCTTAATCCCACTCCTAAAAATATCTTCAAGGGACTACTCAGCTGATATGTGGAGGTGACATGGAAGAGTTAAATCCCAACTACTTTGACTTCACCTCCTTATCTTCTATAATTACTACCATAAGTTCAAACACCTAATACATCTTATCAAGGTTCATTATGGGATATTTAGATATCATCTCAACTTGGGCTATTAGTCTTTGGTACACCTAGATAGGATCCTCCATTGACACCTAGACTTTTGATACCTAACTGATGCTTGCTTTAGATTGAGTTGAAACCTTGAGAACTTCTTGAGCTCCCTCCTTCTTTACCTTTACCACCTTTTACCTCATGACCTAGTCAAAGTTATTGGAATCAAAATGACTAAGATGGGGGGATGAATTAGTGTTTAAAACCTTACTTATAAATTTTACATAATCAATTAGGAACCATTTAAACAAGCACATAATATAGAAAGCATAAACATTTATCCACATAAGCATGAAACATAATAACACATAAAATATGTGAGAAAACCTCAAGGGGAAGAAAACCCACTAATATATTAAAATTTAATATAATCCTATAAGACAAACACCAAACTTAGTGAATCACTAGCTTCACATATATCACTAACCCCAACTAGTTAAGTACTAACTCAGCTAGGCTTTAACAAACACCAACATACAAGGAGGCACCCAACCCCTGGATAAATCAGCACTAACTTATCAACTTGGTTGATTCCATAAACTTAAAAAAACTATGTTTCTCAACCAACATATGATTACCACCTCTTAATCTCTTCACACTCTTATTCCTCTCAAACTACTTTCTAGGTCTCTTTGCTTAATTAGGTCTCTTCAAGATTGATTAGGTCATATGACCTTGATCCTCATAAGAAAAACCTATGTAGAATATTAATTATATTTTATATACACTCTTCATATTGTCTAAAATACCTTATTCTACTTACCAATGTAATATTTCAATCACTTATCTTCTACTCACATAAATATGCCTAAAACTACCTTGTATATATACAATCCTCTTGCTCATATTGCCACTTAGTTAGACAAAAACCATTAAAATATTAGGTATTACATGTAATATATATTAAAAAATTTAATAAACATTAATCAAACATGTTTTAATTCACTTTAAGTCTTACATATCTCAATTAGGCCTTCTTCATCTTTAGGTCTCATGGAGACCTATTCCCATTAGGTATAGTTTAGGACATGTTACACTTTGAATTCCTTGGAACACTTTTAAAATTCACACATGGTATTAAAATATCATATAACAATAAAATTTACCTATACTAAGATCATATAGGGTCCATAACACCTTTTATGTATAATCACCACTTTGAGCACACCATTTGTACTATTCACAATTATGCCTTCTCATACATAGATAGTTTGTCTTGAACTATTGAAGAATAAATAGAAAATAGATAAAAAATGGAAATAAAACATATATATATATAAAATAAATTACCTCATCATAATAATTATAATATTTATACTTCACAAATCAGGGAAAAATGATTAAAAACCTTCTCTACAAATACCCCCCTCAGATCTTCCAAAACTCAGTCATGAAAAACTTGATCTTAAAAACATAAAATAAAAATTATCATGGAAAATTATAATTTCAAAATATAATTTAAAATTTCTATACCATTATTAAATACAAATATCACAAGTTTTAATTTAAAATATTGGTCTTCCAGACCAATCTTTTGACCTCAGTACACATAATCAGACAAGAATTAGACAAGCCATTTTGGCTTCAACATTTCTCCATCTTATAATAAATTTAAATTCATAAAAAACAACACAATATTCATTAGATACATCAAGTGATGTCATATAGGCTCAAACTCATCACTACGACTTTTTAACCTAGAACTGCTAGTTTACCTTAAAGCATAGTCATGATGACTTAGAACTTAAAAACTTGTGTATACATATTAAATTAATTATTATATGTTTAAATTACCATATTATATCATTATAACATTTTAAAATAGAAATATAATATGGTCAAATGGAAATATTGTACTTGTAGACCAATCTAATAACCTCACTATACACAAACCTCACTAAGCCAGACAAGTCAACTTGTGAGCAACTTTTTCACTATAACCACTGACCTCCAAAACTCTTCCAAAACATGATGATGTATTAAAATTCATTAAAAATTTCTCCATTTACTTTTTTTCATCACTATTACATGATATTTCATTCCTAATCATCTTCTCATTATTTCTTGGGTTTCTCATTATTTCCACCATTAGGCCTATTAGCTACTAGCTAACTTGGATGATTAGTTTAGCACACTTAATGTATAAAACATAAATTACATAAAATATGAGTCAAAAACTTAAACCTACATCCATTTTTAATCTTTGACTTATCAAATTTGATTGTTACAATATATCTCTAATAAATGTGCACTTTCTTGTACGGTCTTCTCACACATATGACAAATCAATCATACTTGGAGGTTCTCGGGAGAGTTTAATACAACCTAAAATAAATTTCCTTATAATAATAATAAATTATGGGAAATTTTGAATCATATCTTCAACTTCATGTCACTATTAAGGTTTTAAGAGGGTTTAAATAAACTTCCACTTTTAACGATTATTCATATAGTATAACCCCTCAATCCAAAAAATAAAGCCTATAATTTTGATCTATGACCCTTGAAATTATAACACGAATAGATAAGGTTACCATGTATATGTTACATGTGCCAATGAACACCTAAAAGTCCTTATCAGGTTTGAATGCCTTTATTTTATGTACTTGAGAGACTTCAAAACCACTTTTAATGTTTTTTATTGAAAACCATGACCTTAAAATTTGTGAACTAATTTTAAAAACATATAATACCTATGAAAACAATAAAATATCCATAATATCCTTGGAAATATAACCTCATACACCATGAGTCCATACTCTCTCTCTTTGTTCTCTTAGATCTTAGGCTGCAAACCACTTTAGGCCTTAAAAATGACCTTCATAACTCTTTACATGTAATATACCTCACTCACATAATAAATATACCTATATAATGATAAAACATAGTCATAAATCCTTCATATGTCTTGAAAATAGATCGCGATGCCTCATTAAGCTAGGCAGGGTCTAGAAATGGTTTAGTTGTATACTTGATCTATAGATCCTACCCCTATAAACTCATCCTAAGACTCTTATTATTGATCTAATGCCTCAAATACATGATAAATAAATATTATAAATCTATTCATGCCTATTTTTACTCATCTCACTAAACCATCATATTCATACCTTCTCACAAGGTCTCTTTATGCTATGACTAGTGCCATGACTAGGCTTCTCAAGCACTTGAAACTTATTTACCTTAGCCACCTTTTCCCTCATGACTTGGTCAAATTTATTGGAATAAAAATGAAAAATATTTAGGTATGAATTATTCTTTAAAACCTTACTTATAAATTTCACTTAATCAATTATGAACCATTCAAATAAGCATATAGATCTAGAAAGCATAAGCATCTATCTAAATAAGAATGAAACATAAAAACACAACACATATGTAAGAAACCCAAAAGCGGAATAAAACAAATTGATATATAAAAATAGACTATATTACTATAAGATAAACACTAAATTTAGTGAATCACCAACTTCACATAGAGCACCAACACCAACTAGCTAAGTACCAACTTGCAAGGAGGCACCAACCCCCTATATGAATCATCACAAACTTAGACACCTAATTTAATAAATATCATTTAAAATATTATTTTTCTCAACCAACATATGATGAACACCTCTTCATCTCTTCACACTCTTATTCCTCTAAAATTACATTTTAGGTCTCTTCACTCAATTAGATCACTTCAAAATTGATAAGGTCATATGCCCTTGGTCCTCATAAGTAAAACCTATGTAAAATATTCATTATAGTTTATATAAAATCTTAATATTTTTAAAAATACCTTATTATACTTACCAATTTAATATTTCATTCACCTCTCCTCTACTCACACAAATAGGCCTAAAACTACCATGTATATATACAAGCATCTTGCTTATATTTCCACTTAGTTGGAAAAACACACTTAAACTTTTAATTAAGTAATGGAATATATCTTAGGAAATTTAGTAAACATGAATAAAATATTTTTTAAGTCACTTTAAGTTTGACATATCTAAATTAGGCCTTATTTCATCTTTAGGTCTCATGGAGACCTATTCCCATTAGGTATACTTTAGGACACATTACACTTTGAATTCATTTTAAAACTTTTAAAATCTATACACAGTAGGAGCATATAATATAATAATCAAACATAACTATACTAAGATCATATAGTTTCTAGAACAACTTTTAGTTCCAATCACCACTTGAAGCACACCATTTGTATTGTTCATAATTAGGCCTTCTCATACCCATAAAGTCTATCTTGAACTACTAAAGATTAAACACAAAATAGATAAGCATACATGTAAATAATAAATTTATTTAGAAACTAAATTTACTAATCATCATCACCATATTATTTATACTTCACATCTCAAGGTAAAAGGACTCAAAACCTTCTCTGTAAATACCCCACTTAGATCTGCCAAAACACTCCAAAGCCTAGTCAGAAACAACTTAATTTTAAACACATGAAATAAAACTTACCATGAAAAAATATAATTAAAAAAAAATACTTTGAAATTTATGTACCATTATTAATTGCAAAAATAATAAGGTCCAATGTCAAATGTTGGCCTTGCAAACCAATGTTTTGACCTCAATACACATAATCAAACAAGAACTAGTCAAGCCATTTTGGCTTCAACATTTTACCTATTATACTAACTTATAAGATTTATAAAAATATTATTATCAGTTTAAATTCACAAAAAATAACACCATATTCATTATATACATCAAATCATAGCATATAGTCTCAAAATGATCACTACAACTTGCTTACCTAGAACTATCAGTTTACCTTAAAGCACAGTCATGATGACTCAAAACTTTAACACTTATGTAGACATATTCAATGAATATTTATGTATGTATATAATATTTTTATATAATTATAATATTATAAAATATAAATATAATATGGTCAAATGGAAATAATTTTCTTGTAGACCAATCTGATAACCTCACTGTACATAAAACTCACTGAGCCAAATAAGTCAACTTGTGAGCAACTTTTTCACTATAACCATTGACCTCAAAAAATTATAAAAAACATGATAATGTATTAAAATTACTTTAAAAACATCTCCATTCACTTATTTTCATCACTATTCCATGATAGCAAATTCCTAATCATCTTCTCACTATTACTTGTGTTTCTCATTCTTTCAATCATTAGGCTTGTTTGCTACTAGCTAACTTGGAATAGCAGTTTATAAAACTTTATGGATATAAAAAATACATAAAAAATCAATTAAATATGCTATAAATCTAAAAAATCAACCTCCATCGCTTTGAAAATTTTGACTTGATCAAATCTGATTGGTACAATAAATCTTTGAGAAATGTGCACTTTCCTAGAGGGTCTTCTTACACAAATAAAAAATGAATCACACTTTGAGGTTAATCAGAGAGTTAAATTCAACCAAAAACATATTTTAATATCATAATAATCCATTTTAGGCACTTTTGGATCATATCTTCAACATCGGGTAACTATTAGGGTTCTAATAGGGTTTAAACACACTTCCACTTTTAATGATTGTTCATATAGCATATCCACTATATATAAATAATAAATCCTATAATTTTGATTTATGACCCTTCCCAATATACCATTAATATATAAATTTCCCATTCAGAGGTTACACATGATAATGAACACCTAAAATCCCTTCTCAGGTTTGCATGCGTTTATTTTATGTACTTGAGAGACTTTAAGACCACTTTTCATGATTTATATTGTAAACCATGACCTATAAATTTGTGAAAATTATTAAAACAACATATAATACCTATTAAAACCCTCACCTATCAATAATATTCTTGGAAATAAAACCTCATACCCCATTAGGCCATAATCTCTCTCTTTGCTCTCTTAGATCTTGACTTGCAAACCACTTTAGGCCTTAAAATGACCTTCATGCCTATTTAAATGTACTATACCAAACTCACATAATAAATAAACCTATATAATGATAAAAAATAGGCATAAATCCTTAATATGTCTTGATAATATATCATGATGCCTCATTAGACTAGGCAGGGTCTAGAAATGGTCTAGTTGTATACTTGATCTTTAGATCCTACCATTATAAACTCACCCTATGAATATTATGAGTGACCCAATTATTAAAATTAATTCCCAAAAAACATTATACATCCTTCAATTCTTGTGTTCACTCATCTCACCAATCCATCATACTCATACCTTCTCAGAAGGTCTCTACATGTTATGACTAATGCCATGACTACGATTATCAAGCACTTGAACCTTATCAACTAACCTTAAAATTTTTATGAAAGTATATGCACTTATCTTTCATGATAATTAAATCCCAAAAAACCTCTCATAAAATTTATCTTACTTTTTTCACCAAACTTTACTATACACACCTTACCATAGGGTCTAGACTAAGCTTCTCAAAACACCTTGTACTCAAGAACTAGTACTCAAACATGATTACTTCAATGTTATTAAACAATAAAACTCATAAAATAGTAATATAAAAAAATTTAAACAATCTTGACATCAACCAACATAATAATCATTAGGTTACTTTAAAATTCTCTCTCAACAGAGAGACATTAGGTTGCCTTCAAACTCTCTCTCAATAATGAGACATTAGGTTGCCTTAAAATTATCTCAAAGACAAATAACCATAAAAATTAACCATATGAACCCCTAAATAAATTAAATAAACCTTGAAATAAATATTAAAACTTCTCAATAAACTCCCCATTTATCATTGATGTCAAAATGTTTTTCAAATCTCTCTCAATTTGGTTAATATCCCTTCTTGAACTTTCTCACCCTTTGACAATAATGACAAGTGCCTTCTACAAACTACCATATAAAATCACACATTCTTACAACATAATATCAACACATAGAATATTAAGCATTAATAAAATATGATCCCCATTAATTCATGCATACCATATTCAAATTAACTCAAATCTCAAGACTAGTCACCTTGTCCTTGACATGACTGATATGACATAAATCTTTGATCACACACTATGCCACCATATTCTTGTCATCAATTTCAATTAAATCTTATAAAAAACTAAATACCTTCCACTTAATTTAAGCACCCACCATACTTATTCTAATATAATAGTGTCTTAATGAATCCTAATGGAGTCCCTCCTTTCATAAGGATCTAAAACAAAACAACTCGGGAGATTCCAAAATCTCCATGATAACATGACTAAATTTTTTTTAGGATATTTTTAGGCTTGATTAGTCTCTTTGGCTTAACATATTCATTATCTATGTGGTCAAAAATCGAAGCTGATAATGAGCATTCCCATCTTGATTTCACATCTGAAGTATACTCTACCATAGCAAACAATCCATTTGATCTTGTAGACTAATCGTGACTCACCTTTAATATATTTTGTTTCACTACATTCAATTGTCTTTTCTATTGTACTCTAGGGGCTTCAAACCTATTTTTTTTTACTTGATAGCCTCTTACCTCTATTAGGATAGAATATTGTAATGTGACCCACATTAAGAAAGATATAGAAAATAACTTTATGCATACCTTTTGATTGATTATTCCTTTCATAATCTCATACATAATAATTATTAGAGGGTCATATACACTCTCTTGTTCTATGACCAAATCTATTACACTCATAATAGTAACAATTTAATGAATTACCATATCTCATAGCATTATGCTATCTGATTTATCCTTTCATATTGATCTTCTTGTCTTTATTAGCCTTCTCCTTGACTTTATCTACCTCCTTTTGGTCTTATTTGAAACCAATACCTATTTTAAAACTTCTAACTAATCAATATGTTGTCTAAGCATTAGTACTCATTTCAAATTTCATAAAGGTCTTCAACTTTATATATGCTTGATCCAAATTAGTTTTCAAGGATTCCATTTTACTTACATACTTGGTTCATTCCTCCACTTTACTCTTTAGTATTTTAGTGAATATATCCATCTAATCTTTAATTTGATTAATGATCTCATAATACTCCTTAGAAGTGTTACTTAGTCTCTACATAAATAAACTAATCTACTCTTTATAGTCCTTAATTAATTATCTTATTTTGTGATTCTTTATTATTTGAAACTTAAACTCCTATAGATCACTCAAAAATTCTACCTCAAGGTTTACTTAAGCTTCTTCTTTATCTGATTCTTCATCATCCTTAAGGTCTTTTTGCTTTGATCAACCCTCATTATATGTTTATATAACCATGAATAAGGTTTCATTATTCTCATCTTCATTTTCATTACTATCATCATCACTCTTAGATGTGCTTGTGTCACATCATATGATTTATTATCCTCTTTAGTATAGAAACTTCTCTTGTTCTTGAATGACCCTTTCCTACCTTCACACTTCTTGAAAGATTTCTTGTTTTTTCAAGATTATACTTATCATCTCCATGATTTTCATCATTTTATTAAAAATTATATACCTTATGTTTTTTATAACACTTAGATGAAAAGTGACCAATATTACCATAGTTTAAACATTTTAAAGGAATCTTACCCTTGTAGTTAATAGATCCAAACCTTAATTTTCTAAAAAACATGGATATTAGTTCATCATCATCAACATATGAACATACCACATATTTGACCTTCTTGGATTTTAATTTATTCTCATATTTTAATGTTTCTTCCTTCTTAGGAGGCCTTCCTTAATTTTTTTCATCTCATAGGCAATCAAGATGCCATGAAGACCATCAATTTCTAGATTATCCATATCTTGCATTTATTCTACTATAGACACTTTACAATCAAAATTAGGAGTTATTGATCCCCATACATTTTCAATAATTTTATATTCTTTCAATTCTTATTATAATCCTGTAATGATATTGACAACCACATCAACCTACCACATGCAATATGCAATGGTTTCATCTTCATTCATATTCAAACTTTCAAACCATCTACTATGTTTCTTTAACTTAATGAGATTACCCTTGTTATATCCTTCATATATGTTTTTAAATTTTTACCATATCACCTTGTTTGACTCATAGTGTATCACCTTCACAAATTGTACCTTTGATAGACCACATAAATTGGCATTCATTTCCTTGGAATTGCTCTCAATTTCCTTCCTACCTACAAAATCAGTTTGTGGTGTAGGAGGTGGAGTGTATCCATCCAAAAATAGTTGTCATATGTCATGGCCCATTTAAATTATTTATTGCATCATTATTATTATCTAAGCTTCATAATTAGTTTCATTGAATAATAGAGCCTTATTAGTAGAGAAACCACCTTGATCTTGATGACTAGCCATTCTAGCTTCTAGGAATTTCTTTAGGCTAATAGGTTTGTTTTAAAAGACCTTATTTGATAAAAAAATATTGTAATAAAAATTAATATATGGGATGAATTATTATTCAAAAACATTACTTATAATTTTCACTTAAGTAATTATGAACCATTCAAAAAAACACATAGATATACCAAGCATAAACATCTATCCACATAAGCAAGAAACACAAGAACATATCACATAGGTGAGAAACCCTAAAGGGGAAGAAAACATATTGATATATAAAAATGTAATATATTCTTATAAGATAAATACCAAATTTATTGAATAACTAACTTCACATGGAACACCAACCCCAACTAGCTAAGCACCAACTCAGCTAGGCTTTAACAAGCACTAACTAGAAAGGAGGCACCAACCATATATATGAATCTAAAAAAAATCAACCACCTAATTGATTTTATCACCTTAAAATCACTATGTTTCTGAATAAATAGATTATGACCACCTCTTCATATTTTAACACTCTTATTAATCTCAAACTCCCTTCTAGGTCTCTTCCATCAATTAGGTCTCTTCAAGACTGAATAGGTCATATGACCTTGATCCTCATATGAAAAACATTTATAAAATATTCATTATAGTTATTATATACTCTTAATAATTTATAAAATTCCTTATTCTACTTACCAATGTACTATTGCATTTACTTCTCCTCTACTCACACAAATAGGCCTAAAATTGCATTGTATATATACAAGCCTCTTACTCATATTGCCACTCAATCATCAAAACACACTTAACCTCTTATCTAAGACATTTAATAAATATTAGGACATATAATAAACATTAATAAAATGTGACTTGAGTCCCTTTAGGTCTGACATATTTCAATTAGGCCCTATTTCATTTTTAGGTCTCATGGAGACCTAATCCCATTAGGTCTACTTTAGAACACATACAATTTGTATTCCTTGGAAAAATTTTAAACTCCAAATACATAAGGAAAATATAATATAAAAATAAAATATATCTCTACTTATCTCATATAGGCTCTATAACACTTTTTAGTTCTAATCACCTCTTGAAGCACAACATTTATAATGTTCACAATTAGGCCTTCTCATACACATAAAGTCGGTCTTGAACTAATAAAGATTAAAAACAAAATATGGAAATAAAACATGTATATAAAAACTTCATGAACTCAGGGTTATTAAAATATTCTTTATACTTCACAACTCAGGGCACAAGGACTCAAAACCTTCTCTTCAAATACCCCATTTAGATCTGTCAGAACACTCCAAAACTCATTCATGAAAATATTGATATTCAACACCTATTCCCATGACCAATAATTATTTAAAAATATACTTTGAAATTTATATACCATTATTAAATACAAAAATCACAAGGTATAATGTCAAATATTGGTCTTGTAAATCAATATTTTGACCTCAGTACACATAGTCAGACTAGAACTAGTCAAGCCATTTTAGCTTCAACATTTCTCCATATTTTACTAAATTAAATGATTTATAATAAAATGGGAATAAATTTAAAATCACAAAAAATATCACCATGTACATTATATACATAAAATCATGTCATATAGTCTTAAACTCATAACTACAACTTGCTTACCCAGAACTACTAGTTTACCTTAAGGCATAGTCATAATGACTCAGAACTTCAATGCTTGTGTATACATATTAAATGAATTTTATGTATTTATATGATACTATTATATAATTTTAAAATTATTATATATAAATATAACATGGTTAAATGTAAATATTTGTCTTGTAGATGAATATCATAACCTCACTATACACAGACCTTACTGAGCCAAATAAGGCAACTTATGAGAAACATTTTCACTATAACCAATGACCTCTAAAAATTATACCAAAAATTATCATGGATTAACATTAATTAAATAAATCTTCATGTACTTGGTTTCATCATTAGTCCATGATAACACATTCAGAATCATCTTCTCACTATTTCCTAGGTTTCTCATTATTTCCACCATTAGGCCTTTTAGTAATTAGCTCATTTGGATGACCAGTTTATCACACATTAGTGATATAAATAATACATAAACCAAAAATGACATTAACTATGAGTCTCAAACTTCAACCTCCATACATTTTTAAACTTTTCCTTGGTCAACTCTAATTGATACAACAAATCTCTAAGAAATGTACACTTTCTTATAAGGTCTTATCACACATGTGATAAATCAATCACACTTAGAGGAGAATAGGAGATTTAAATACAACATAAAATATCTTTAATTATCATACCAATATATTATGTACACTTTTGAATCATATCCTCAACATTGGGTCACTATTAGGGTTCTAAGAGAGTTTAAAAACACTTCCACTATTAACTATTATTCATACATCATAGCCCCTCAATACAAAAAATAACTCCAATAATTTTGAGTTAGGATCATTACCCATATACCATGAATATATTATGTTCATATTAATAGGTTATACATGCCAAATAACATTTTTATGTCCTTCTTAGGTTTGCATGCCTTCATTTTATGTACTAGAGAGACTTCAAAACCACTTTTTGTGCTTTTTATTGTAAACCATGACCTCAAAATTTTTGAAAATTCTTAAAAAATCATATCACACATATTATAACACTCACTTATCCATAATTTTCTTATAAAAATAACCTCATACCCCATTAGTCCATTCTCTCTCTCTCTCTCTCTCTCTCTCTCTCTCTCTCTCTCTGCTCTCCTAGATCTTGACCTACAAACCACTTTAGGCCTTAAAACAAACATCCATTCCTCTTTCCATGCATTATAACTCACTCACATACTCAATAAACATATATCATGCTAAAATAAAAACATAGATTTTTAATATGTCTTGAAAATAGATCATGATGCCTCATTAGGTCAAGCATGGTCTAGAAATGGTCTAGTTGTATACTTGATCTATAGATCCTACCACTATAAACACACCATAATAATATTATGAGTTCCTGAATGCCTAAAATTCATGATAAAAAACCATTATACATCCATTCATGCCTATGTACACTCGTCTCACCAATCCATCATACTCATACCTTCTCACAAGGTCTCTTCATGTTATTGACTAGTGCCATGACTAAGCTTATCAAGCACTAGAAAATTGAATACTAACCTTGAATAAATTATGAAATTATGTAAAATTATTTTTCATTCTAATAAAATTACAAAAAACTATCACAATATTTTTAGTACTCACTTCACCAAACTTTACTATGCACACTTTCTCACAAGGTCTAGACTTGGCTTCTCAAGACACCTTATACTTGAGAACTAGTACTCAAACATACTTAATTCAATTCTAAAAAACATAATACTCATCAGATAACACTTTAAAACCACTAAAACAATTTTAACATCAACCATTAGATTAATCAATAGGTTGCCTTCAAATTATCTCTCAACAGAGAGACATTAGGCTGCCTTCAAATTATCTCTCAACAGAGAGACATTAGGCTGCCTTCAAATTATCTCTAAACAGAGAGACATTGGGTTGCCCTCAAATTATCCAAAATACCAATAAACCTTTACATAAATTATAAAAATTCTCAAAAAACTCCCCCTTTGTCATTTATGTCAAAAATTTCTTCAAATCTCTCTCAATCTGGTCAATCTCCCTTCTTGAGATTTCTTCTTCTTTGACATTAATGACAAAGGGTCTTCTAAAAATTGTCATCTAGAATCACACCTTCTTGAAATATAAGATTAAAACATAGAATATGAATCATTAATGGAACATTATCCCCATTAATTTATGCATACCACCTTGAAATTAACTTATATCTCAAGACCACTCACCTTCTCCTTGATATGAATGATATGATAGAAATATTTGATCACACACTAGGCCACCATATTCTTGTCATTAACTGCACTTGGATCTTATCAACAATAGGAATATCTCACCCTCTATTCAAGAACCCACCATGATTTTTATAATATAATAATGTCTCCATGAACCCTAATGGATTCAATCATTTCATAAGGCTCTAAAACAACACAAACTTAGAAGACTCTTAGATCTCCATTCTCTCATAGGACTGAATACCTTTAAGGATCCTATTAGGCTTCATTAATATATTTTTTTTACATCTTCATAATATATTTGGTCAATAATTTGAGATAATAATGAACATTCTTGTCTTTATTTCACATCTAAATTATTTTCTACCATATAAAATGGTCCATTTGAGCTTGTGGACTGATCATGACTCACCTTTACTATATTTATTTTCGATACATATAATTTCCTTCTCTTTTGCACTCTAGGGTCTTCAAACCTCTTGTTTTTAATTTATGGACTTATAACCATATTAGTAAATAATCTTTTAATGTGACCCACTTTATTATAGTTATAGCAAACAACCTTATACACACCTTCTGATTGATTATTCCTTTCATAATCTCATGCATATTCATTCTTAGAGGATCTTCTACAATCTCTTGCTCTATGACCAAATTGATTACATGCATAATAGTAACCATTAAATTAATTATCATAATTTATAGCATTAACATGTCTGATTGATATTTGCATGTTAATCTTATTGTCTTCATTAGCATTCTCCTTGACTTAAGCTGCATCCTTTTGGTCTTATTTGAAACTAGGACCTATTTTATCACTTTCATACATCTTACTACTCAATATCTTATCTAAAGAATTAGTGCCCTTTTAAATTTCATAAAGATCTTAAAATTTTTAAATGGTTAATCAAACTCATTTTCAAGGATTCCATTTTAGTTTCATACCTAGTACATTCTTCCACTTTAGACTTTAGGATTTTAGTGACTATCTTGATATGTGCTTTGATCTGATTGATGATCTCATCATACTCCTTAGTAGTGTTAAATATTCTATCCTTAAATAGGCCAATCTACTATTAATAGTTATTAAATAATGATATTAGTTTATGATTATTTCTTCTTTTAAACATTGACTCCTCTAGAGCACTCACCAATTCTACTTCAAGTTTACTTCATCCTTTTTTTCATCTCATTCTTCATCATCCATAGGGTTTTTTCCTTTTGAGAAACCCTCATTATCTATTTATATATATCCATGAATAAGGTTTCATTGTTGTCATTTTCATGTTCATTACTATCATCATCACTCTTATATGTGCTTGTGTCACTTACATCAAATGAGTTATTATCCTCTTTGGTATATAAACTTCTCTTATTCTTGAATGACCCTTTACTACCTTCATAATTACTAAAATATTTCTTCTTTTTGTCAATCTTATAGATCTTATTATCATCTCCATGATTTTCATCAGGGTATTCATCATACTTAGCCTTATCCTTGTTAGGACACATAAATGCAAAGTGACCAATCTTACCATAGTTGAAACATTTGAAAGATAGCTTACCCTTGTACTTACCAGATCCAAACCTTAATTTCATAAAAAACATGGATATTAGTTCATCATCATCAACATTTAAACATACCTAATATTTGAACTTATTGGATTTTGACTAATTCTCAGCTTTGAATATTGTTTCCTTCTTGGGAGGCCTTCATTTATTCTCATCTCATAGGTAGCCAAGATGCCATAAAGTCCATCCATTTTCAGCTTGTCTAAATCCTACATCTATTCTACTATAGACACCTTGGAATCAAACTTAGGAGTTAGTATCTCAATAAATTTTGTACAATTTTAGGATATTTCACTTCTCATAATATTCTAATGATATTGACAACCTCATCAACCTTCAATAGGTAAGATTTAATGGTTTCATCTTCAAACTTTCAAACTATCTCCTATGGCTTTTCAACTTAGCAATATTTTCCTTGGTGTCTCCTTCATATATGGTATTAAATATATCTTATATCACCTTATCTAACTCATAATGCATCACCTTCATAAACTCTACATATGATAGGCCACATATAATGACATTCATTGCCTTAGAATTGCTCTCACTTTCCTTCTTTCCTATTGCATTAGTTTATGGTGTAAGAGCTAGTGTGTATCCATCCAAAACTAACTACCACATTTTATGGCACATTAAAAGAGATATTTCCTCATTATAATTATCTAAAAGGCATAATTAGTTTCATTGAATAAAAAATCCTTATTAGTAGAGAAACCACTTTGAGCCTATTGACTAGACATTCTGACTTCCATGTTCTCCTTTAGGCTATTAGGCATGTTTCAAAGGACCTTATTTGATACCAAATCTTGGAATAAAAATTATTTGGATGGGGGGGTTTGAATAAGTCTTCAAAATCTTATCAATTTCACTTAAGCAATTATGAACCATTTAAATAAGCACACAGATCTATCAAGTATAATCATCTATCCACATAAGTATGAAACACAAGAACACATAAAATATATGGGAAAATATCAAAGGGAATAAAACCCATTTATATTTACAAATTGACTATTTTCATATAAGATAAACACAAAATTTAGTGAAGCACCAACTTCACATGGACTACCAACCCCAATTAGCTAAGCACCAACTTAAAAGTAGGCACAATCCCCTAGATGACTCAGCACCAACTTAGTCACATTATTTATTTAATCACCTTAAAAACATTATGTTTATTAACCAATATATATGACCACATCTTCATATCTTCATTCTCTTATTCCTCTCATACTCCTTTCGAGGTCTCTTCTCTTAATTAGGTCTCTTCAAGATTGATTAGGTCATATAACCTTGATCCTCATATGCAGAACCTCTATCAATATTCATTATATTTTATATACAATCTTAATATGGTATAAAATACCTTATTATACTTACCAAATTTACTATTTCATTCACTTCTCCTCTACTCACATAAATAGGCATAAAACTACCTTGTATATATACAAGCCTCTTGCTCATATTGCCACTTAGTCTAACAAACACCCTTAACCTCTTAGGTTATCCATGTAATAAATATTATGACATATCATAAAAATGAATAAAATTTTATTTTAGTCCCTTTAAGTATAACATATTTCAATTAGGCCTTATTTCAACTTTACGTCTCATGGAGACCTAATCCTATTAGGTCTACTTTAGGATACATTTTTCCTTCCTTGAAATAATTTCAAACTCCAAAAATGATAATAACATATTATATAAAAATAAAATGGACCTATGATAATATAATATATGATCCATAACACCTTTTAGGTCCAATCACCAGTTGAAGCATAGCATTTGTACTGTTTACAATTAGGCATTCTCATACAAAGAAAATTTATCTTGAACTAATAAAGACTAAATATAAAATAGCAAAGAAAGAATGGAAATAAAATAATTATATATAAAATAAATTAACCCATGGTAATAACCATATTATTTATACTTCACAACTCAATACAAAATGACTCAATACCTTCTCTACAAATACCCCACATATCACTCCCATAACACTCCAAAACTCAGTCATGAATAACTTAATCTTCAAAACCTAAAATAAAATTCCAATGATAACTAATAATTTTAAAATATATTTTTACATTTATATACTATTATTAAATATAAAAATCATAAGGTCTAATTTCAAATATTAGTCTTGTAAACAAATCTTTTGACTTCAGTACACATAGTCAGACCAAAACTAGTCAAGACATTTTGGCTTAAACATTTATCCATATTATAATAACCTTAAATATTTTAAAAAAACATGATAAAATATAAAAATAAAAAAAAATAACATCATATTCACTAGATACATCAATTCATGGCATAGAGTATAAAACTCATAACTATAACTTGTTTACCCAAAACTGCTAGTTTATCTTAAAGTAGGGTCATGATGACTCAGACCTTAAACACTTATCTAGAGATATTTAATTAATTATGATGTATTTATATGATCCTATTATATAATTATACTATTAATATATATAATTATAATATGATCAAATGGAAATATTGGTCTTGTAGACCAATCTCATAACCTCACTATACAGAGACTTCATTAAGCCAAACAAGTCAACCTGTGAGCAATGTTTTCACTATAACCACTAACATCCAAAAAATAATAAATAAAAAATTATAATGTATTAAAATTCATTAAAATAATATCCATGTACTTTTTTTTATCAATATTCCATGATAATACATTCTTGATCATCTTCTCACTATTGAATGGACTTCTCACTATTTCCTGGGTTTCACATTGTTTTCACCATTAGGCTTGTTAGCAACTAGATCACTTAGATGAATATTTTATAAAAATTTATGGATATAAAAATATATTAAAAAAAATTACATAAACTATGAGTCTCAAACTTTAACCTCCATCTATTTTCAAACTTTGACTTGGTCAACTCTGACTGCTATAATAAATCTCCAAGAAATGTGCACTTTATTGTAAGATATTCTCACACACCTGACATATAAATCACATTAAAAGGTTATTTTTATAGTTTAATACAATATAAAATATTTTTAATTATCATAACTATCCATTCTAGGAGTGTTTGAATCGTATCTTCAACATTGAGTCACTATTAGGGTTCTAAGAGGATTTAAACACACTTTCACTGTTAACAATTATTCATATAACATATCCCATAAATACAAAAACTAAAGCCTATGATTTGGATAAAGGATCCTTAAAAATATACTATTAATATCTTATGTTTCATTTAGAGGTTACACATGCCAAAAAACATCTAAAAGTCCTCAAGTTTGCATGCATTCATTTTGTGTACTTGAGAGATTTAAAAAAAAAACACTTTTCATGATTTTTCTTGGAAACCATGACCTCAAATTTTTTTAATATTATTTAAAAAACATATCATACCTATTAAAAAACTAACATATCAATAATTTACTTATAAATATAACCTCAGACCACATTTTGCCATACTCTCTCTTTACTCTCTTAGATCTTTACCTGCAAACCACTTTAGACCTTTAAAATGACCTTAATACCTCTTTACATTCACTCTACCTCACTCATATACTAAAAAACCTCTATCATGATAAAACATATCCATACATCCCTCATATGTCTTGAAAATATATCATGATGCCTCATTACGCTAGGTAGGGTCTAGAAATGGTCTAGTTGTATACTTGATCTATAGATCTTACCCTTGAAGACTCAACCTGAGACTCTTATAAGTGATCCAATGCCTCAAATTCATGCTCAAGAAACATTATACATATATTTATGCATGTTTTCACTCATATCACCAAGCCATCATACTCATACTTTCTCACAAGGTCTCTTCATTCTCTGACTAGTGCCATGACTAGGCTTCTCTAGCACTTGAAACTTAAGAAATGACCTTGAAGAACTTATTATTGTATCTACAATTATTTTTCATGATCATAAAATTCTAAAAATCCTCTCAAAATATTTTTTCTTACTTAACCAAACATTACTATTAACACCTTCTCACATGGTCCACACTAGGCTTCTCAAGAAACCTTATACTCAAGAAGTAGTACTCAAACATGATTTCTTCAATGCTATGAACAATGAACACTCATCAGATATAACTCTCACACCAATTCAATAATATTCACATCAACCAATATAATAATCATTATGTTACCTTCAAATTCTCTCTCAATAGAGATACATTAGGTTACCTTCAAATTTTCTCTCAATAGAGAGACATTATGTTGCCTTCAAATTATCTCAAAGACCAATCACCTTACATATTCACCAAATTCACCTTGACATCAATTTTAACACTTATTAAAAACTCCATCTTTTTCATTGATGGAAAAACATTCTTCAAATCTCTCTCAATCTTGTCAATCTCCCTTCTTGAACTTCTCCCCCTTTGACATTAATGACAAAGGGTATACCATATAAAATCACACCTTCTTGAAACATAAGCTCAACACATAGAATATGAATTATTAATAAAACATGATCACCCTTACTTCATGAATTCCTCCATAAAATTAACTTAGATCTCAAGATGACTCACCTAGTCCTTTAAATGATTGACATGACACAAATATTTGATCACACATTAGGCCACAATATTCCTATCATCAACTACACTTGGATCTTATGAAAAACCTAAATAGTTCCCCCTCAATTTAATAACCAACCATGATTTTGTTAATAAGATATTATCTCCATGAATCCTGATGGAATCACTCCTTTCATAGGCCTCTAAAACAACATAAAAGCAAGAGATTCTTAGGTCTCCATGCTCCCACAATACTAAATATATTTCAAGATCCTATTAGGCTTGATTAGTCTCTTTGGATTAACCTCTTCATCATCTATGTGGTCAACAATCTGATCTGATAAAGAGCATTCTTGTCTTGATTTCACATCTAAAGTATGCTCTACCATAGTAAATAGTCTATTTGATCTTGTAGACTGATCATGACTCACCTTTACTATATTTGTATTACATTCATTCAATTGCCTTCTCTCTTGCACTCTAGGGGATTTTAACCCCTTATTTTGATTTGATGGCATTCTACCTCTATTAGGATAGAATATTTCAATGTGACCTACATTATGACAACTATAGAAAACTATCTTATACATACCTTTTGATTGATGATTACTTTCATAATCCCATGCATATTCATTTTCAAAAGATTATCTAAAATCTCTTGCTTTATGAACAAATTGATAACATGCATAATAATAACCATTAAATGAATTATCATACCTCATAGCATTAGGATGTCTAATTGGTATTTTCATGTTGTTCTTATTATCTTCATAAGCCTTATACTTGACTTTATATGCCTCATTTTGGTCTTCTTTGAAACTAAGTCCTTTTTTATCACTTGTAGACTTATGAATACTCAATATGTTGTCTAAAGGATCAGTACTATTTTCAAATTTCATAAATATATTCAACTTATTAGATGCTTGATGCAACTTAGTTTTCAATGATTTCATTTCAGTTTTGTACCTTTTGCATTCTTCAACTTTAGCCTTTAGCCTTTCAGTGATGATCTCCATCTGTGCTTGAATATGATTGATGATATCATCATAATCCTTAAAAATTTTACTTAATATTTCCTCAAATATACCAATATGCTCTTTATATTCCTTAACTAATGACCATATTTTATGATTCTTTCTTATTTGAAAGTTTAAATCCTCTAAATAACTCACCAATTCTACCTCAAGGTTTACTTCAACCTCTTCTTCATATGATTCTTCATCATCCATAAGGTCTTTTCCTTTTAAGAAACCCTCATTTTATATTTCTATATCCATGAATAAGGTTTCATTATTTTGATGTTCATGTTCATTACTATCATCATCACTCTCATATGTGCTTGTGTCACTTACATTAGATGAGTTATTATCCTCTTTGGTATATAAACTTCTCTTGTTCTTGAATTACCCTTTCCTACCTTTATAATTCCTAAAATATTTCTTTTTTTTTCAAGATTATATACGTTCTTATCATCTGCATGATGTTCATCATGTTTTTCATCATGCTTAACCTTATCATTTTTAGGACACTTAGATGCAAAGTGACCAATATTACCATAGTTTAAACATTTGAAAGGTATCTTGCCATTGTACTTACTAGATATAAACCTCAATTTCATAGAAAACATGGATATTAGTTCATCATAATCAACATCTTAAAATAATTCATCCTTGACCTTCTTGGATTTTTACTACTTGTCATCTTTGAATGTTGCTTCCTTCTTGGGAGGACTTCCTTCATTTAGTATCATATCATAGGCAGTCAGGATGTCATAATACCCATCCATTTATAGCTTATCCAAATCTTGCATCTATTCTTCTTTAGACACCATAGAATAAAACTTATGAGTTAGTTATCTCAATACATTCTAAACAATTTTCGACACTTTCAATTATTCTCATAATCTTCTAATGATATTGACAACCTCATCAACCTTCAACATATAAGATGAAATGTTTTCATCTTCATTCATCTTAAAATTTTCAAACTATCTCCTATGGGTCTTCAAATTAGTGATCTTCACCTTGTTATCTTGTTCATACATGGTTTTAAATTTGTCCCATATCACCTTGGCTAACTCATAGTGTATCACCTTCACAAACTCTACCTTTGAAAGGCCACAGAGAATGACAATCATTATCTTAAAATTTCTCCCACTTTCATTCTTTCTTTTTTTATTAGTTTAAAGTGTAGGAGGTGGAGTGTATCCATTCATAGATAATTCACATATGTCATGGCCCATTGTCATTATATATGTCATCATGATGATGCTTCAAAAGGCATAATTACGCATATTGAAGAATATATCCTTATTAGTAGAGAAACCACCTTGAGCTTGCTAGCTAGACATTGTCACATTTAGGAACTCATTTAGGCTATTAGGCCTACTTAAAATGACCTTATTTGATAACAAATTTTAGAATAAAAATGATTGAGATGAGGGGGTAAATTAGTCTTCAAAACCTTACTTATCAATTTCACTTAAGCATTTATTAACCATTCAAAAAAGCACATAGATCTAGCAAGCATAAACATATATCTAGGTAAGTATGAAACACAAGAAAACATCACAAATGTTTGAAACCATAAAATGGAATAAATTCCATTGATATGTACAAATTTAATATAGTCCTATAAGATAAACACTAAATTTATTGAATTTCCAACTTCACATGGAGCACCAACCCCAAGTAACGAAGCACCAACTTACAAGGAGGCAGTAACCCACAAAATGACTTATCACCAATTCAAACACCTAATTTATTTGATCACCTTAAAAAAATATGCTTCTTAACCAATATATGATGACCACCTCTTCATCCCTTCACACTCTTATTCCTCTCAAACTCCCTTCTATGTCTCTTCACTCAATTAGGTCTCTTCAAGACTGATTAGGTCATATGACTTTGATCCTTATATGTATAACCTTTGTCAAATATTAATTATGGTTTATATATACTCATAATATGGTATATAATACCTTCTTATAATTACCAATATAGTATTTCATCTTCTTCTCCTCTACTCAAAAAAATATGCCTGAAACTTCTTTATATATATATATATATATATATATATATACAAGCCTCTTGCTCATATTGTGACTTACTTGGCCAAACACCCTTAACCTCTTAGGTCATCCATGGAGAAAATATTAAAACATCCCATAAATATGAGTCAAATGTGATTTTAATCCCTTTATGTTTTACATATTTTAATTAGTCCTTATTTCATCTTTAGGCTTCATAAATACTTGATCCCATTTGGCCTACTTTAGGACACATGACACATTGCCTTCCTTGAAACACTTTTAAACTCCACACATAGTAGAAAAATATCATATAATAATCAAATAGACGTACACTAAGCTCATATAGGCTCCATAACACCTTTTAAGTCTAATCACCACTTAAAGCATACAAGTGTACAATTCATAATTAGGCCTTCTCATACATAGAAAGTTTGTCTTGAAATACTAAATATTAAACTCAAAATAGCTAATAAACCAAGGAAATAAAACATGTATACATGGAACACAAATTCACCCCTATCTAGTAGAGTGTCATTGGGTGGAACAACACTGAGATATTAACTTCTTTTAAATAATCCAATATATTGCTTTTTCCATCTTCTAAGGGTCTCATCACCATTTTATAAAAGGCAAGGAACTCCTCCATTTCAATCATTATGGTCCCAGTTTAGGTCTAATATAAGGTCAAATATGAAGTGGGCACCAATTTGAGATCTAATAACATGCCTTTATTAATCATAATAATTAATTTTTAACACATCCTATCAATTATAGTGATCCTCTCCATATAGTCTTAAGCTCATTGGATGAAAACCTGGGTATTCTCCATAGTCCCTACTATATAGACATAATATTTTCAAACTTTTATCACTTAATGACACTATATATCATGCAAGAACCTATTGAGTTTTAATCTCTCTGATTACATGTCTTAAGGGGTACACTGAGAAAGGGGTAGGTAAACCATTATTTCTTAATAATATTTTTTTCCCTTTTGCCACTTTCCATCTACACATTTTTCTCTTAAAACCATTCACCCTAAGCTTATTCTTCTCAATTTTACCCATTCCAAACATTTGTCACATCTTTATCCTCTTATTCTTTGCCTCATCCCACTTTTGACAGTTGGTTGTATTAGTTTGACTGGGTTAATCGTGTACAATTTTTAGCATATTATAGGGTTGACTAGGTTGACCCTATATTATTTTGAGGTATTTTTCACTTTGGATCTTGTTATCCCTTTGGATGAAATAGCTTAGGACATAGTTAATTGTCTCCAAAAAAAGTATAGGGTCGACTAGGTCGACCCCATACAACCAACATATTTAGATGGATTTAGGGTAAGATCCACATATACATACAAGTTAATTTATAACCATTTGAAGATAGAGAAGTGAAGAATAATAATTTTTAATGAACATATTCTTATTGACCATTTTACTTAAGGAATAAAGCTTAGGGTTCTATACTTTCTTTGGAGATATTGATCTTGTCTTGTGGATAAGTCTTTTAGATGAATAGATAGGTTGTATAGCCTAGAGCTAATTTATATTTATTATCCTTACATACCAAAACAATATCTTGTGAAGCGTCTTGGCCAAGGGAGAGATTGAGGATTGGTAGATTATATTAGAAGGTAAGGATTCCTAACTTTATTTTTCCTTTATAAGAGTAGATAGATAATGCACTTGTTATTTTCTCCCATGTATTAGAATTATGTATACATTAATTTGAGTATATGTATTATATACATGTTTAGTTTAGTTTTTTTTTTATTAACCCCCACTTTGTGCCATAATATTTAGTGATAACTATATTATATTTACTTTATCATTACTAGACATATGTGAAATATAAAACATATGATGCCCTTAGGGTTATTGCATGATTGTGTTAATCTAGAGGCTTTAGAACCCTCCTTAGCATAGTGTATTATGATAAGTGATACTCTAATCAAGTATATAAAATCCATTCTTGGTCATGATCACTCTTAAAAAAATTATTCCAAATCAGAAGGGTAGGTATGCTCTATCTTCTCCAAGATAAGACTGATTTATAGACATAATACATTTCTGATTACATACATTATGGTGAACCTGACATGAACTAACCATTGTAATATTTGTTCACATATTTAATTATTTTTATCATATATTTTACATACTTGATCTATTGCATCAACCTAAATCTAATTTTTATGGGCAATTTTTTTGGTACAAGTTATTAAATCAACCCAATTGACCAAGTATAGGTTTTTAGCTTTCCAGACTTCTAATATAGACTACTAGATCAACCCAATCAACCTATTTATTAGGTTTTAAAATCATTATGTAAGGTTATCTAACAAAAATTCTCCTTCTCTACATATTTGATCCACCAATTTTCCTTTTTATCCTTGTATCTCTTTCTTTAGAGTCTTTCCTTTCATAATTTGTAGTCTTTAAAACTGCCCTTGTAGAGTCAACTAGATCAACCCTATTGACCTAGTTATATATTATGTGTGATTTTCATATAAATAGGTTTAATATTCTAACCCTATTAATTTTCAAACCTTGCTTTCAAATTTCAGGATCAACCTTGTTGACCCTATTCTATATTTTGTGCATACACTATCAACTGCATCGATATTGTACCTTGTATTAAACTTGGAATTAACCCTTTTATAATAGTATATATATCATGATTTAATTTATTATTAATTACATGATTATAATATATAACATATATTAATTAGGTGGGTTTTAATTAATCATTTAGTTTCACTATTTTATATTTTATGCACACATGACCAAATCAAAAAATCTAAATAAGTAGTTTAACATTTGACTACCCAAGGCCAACCTACTTGGATTTCATAACCAAGGGGGAACCCAAATTGATGTTCTAATCAAATATAAATCATTTTTAATGGTATATTATATCTAATCACATGACACCCTTATTGATAAGGTGTGTGAAGTGAGGGGGTAGGTCCTAATACCAAGACTATATCATTACCACTATAGATCCCTTTTAGCCCAAACTACCTAAAACTATCCTTTTATTTCTTTCTAGTTCCTTACTTATAAACAACTTACCATAACATTTAAGAACATATCCTAATAATATTATAAATATTTAGGTTGACCATTTAGCTAGTTATTTACTTTTTAAGTTGATTGCTTTCTCTTTGCTCAATTGTATTTGGTATTGTAAAGCATGCATTAGTCAACATTAGTGTAAGGTTTTATGTTGTGTGCCTCAATTGGATAGGAAAATGTTAATCCAATTGATTTATCATTTCCCTTAAGTTATTACTTTTAAAATTACTTTCAAAAAATATCTTATTTTAATTCATAATCTATTATAGGCTTTCTAATTTTCCTTGTCTGTTGTACTAGGTCAACCTAGTCGACCCTATACATTTTTCCATCCTCTATTCATTATAATGGATCAACAAAGTTGACCCTATACTATTTTAAAATCATGTTAACACTTTTTACAACCTCTATTTAATTTATTAGATTAACTCAGTTGACCCTATAACGTTTTTAGATCCTATTGTTGTGATAAGTTGACCCAATCAACCATGTACCATTTATATCAATTCATGTTTCCTTTATTTATCATCTATATTTATTTCCATTCATCATGGAATTTATACTTGATTACAACACAAAGTTTGCATAAATATACGTGATATATTTTACCAATCCTCATAAGGTCTCCCATAGACAGAGTAGGGATCCTCTCTTGGATGGTAGTAATGGTCACATAAACACTCTCGCAATAAACTATGGGACCCCTCCTAATACCTCATCAAATAATAATCATTTCTTCTCATTATAGGACCAAATTGAATTATATTATACCCTTAAAATTCTCTTATTTATCTCTAAATTTGCTCAACATCAAGGAAAATATCCTTATACTATTTACAATATTATGATTAGTGGTCAATCCAAAGAACATCATTCATTTACTCCTAAATTTTCAAATAGATTTATGGGTATCACTTTATTTTATTTTCATCCTCTTCCTTTGATTACGACTCCTTCTCATACCATGGCCTCTTCTTCTCTAACTTCTTCCACCTCCATGCCTAGTATATCCACTAACATCGTAGGCTCTACATCTAGTGGGCCTCTCATAATATCCACTATCCTTAATCATTACACTAGTACATCATTTTATATCCAAGGTGATCATTATTCTAGTGCTTCTCGATCTCAACCATTCACTATTCCATCTTTTACTACACAAGAAAAACTTTCCACTAGTGCCTCACACTCTCATATCTCCTTTCAATCCCCTATCAACACCAATAGTGGTACTTTAGCCACTAATACCAAATATAATTCTTCTAACAATTCCAATCAAACCCACTGACTCTTGTTACAAACACTTAATCAAATGAATACATTTCAAGCTCATAAGACAAATCAAAAAAAGATATTGTAAAACCACCTTCTTCATCTTCATTATTATCCTCAAATAATGGAATAGGGAACACATAACCAAAAATTTCCCCCTCTTAATATTTGATATTCTCAAGGTAATACCATTCCTCAATCTCCTTTGATCAATAAAACCATTATGCATGTTTAGAATGAGCTTCTTACTACTCAACTTGTTAACATTGATATAGGAGGTATCACACCTACACTTTATTATAATGGATAAAATGACCTTACCATTCATCTTAAAATATTTATAAATCTTTATAAGATTTGGTTTAAATTGAACACTTTTTTCACTACCAAACTCTTAGCTAAAACCGTCACAAGTGATGCCTTAGATCAGTATAATCAAATTAAAACTCATTTTATTGCTAGTTTGGAAGATTTAGTGGATGATTTCGTTCAAAAATTCTAAACTAATGATCTTATCAAAAAAACTTTGGCCCACTTCATAAATTATATACAACTCAAAAATGAAACTTCTCAAGCCTTTGTTAAAAGGCAGAAACTTTTATCAAAAAAATGTGAACATAACATGAATGATGATAATCTTGTCCATATTTTTACTAATTCACTCTTTACTAAATTATAATATTAGGTTTTAAATATCTCTCCATGCATATTAGAGGAGGATATTGACCAAGATAAACTTTGATATTTCCTTATGCATAAATTTGAGCCACCCTACCCTTCTGTGGGTCCTCATCTCTTACTTATGAACAAAATTGCAATTTTACTAATGATGGTGTTATGGATTATTATAACACCCTTCATAATGTTCAAGTTTTTATTCATAACCAATATTTGTAACCATCTCCCCATTCTCAATAATATACCAATCCTCACTTATCATCACCTAACAACATTAACAATCAGAAACCTCTATCTTTAGTTGAATTGCTTAAGCATCTACCTAGGCCTCGTCTAAGAGAAATTAACCCTACCCATCCTATGAAATCCTTGTATGATCCTAATAATTTTCTTTGGTTTCACACTAGTTGGGATCATTATCATGAGACCTATAAAGATATTTATAATTTAGCTATGTATTTTCTTCTTGGTCCTAATTTTGATCATAATTTTATCATTTAAAAGTGTCAACAAGCCTATGAAATTACTGTTAAGGATCATAAAACACATGATAAATATAAATCCTTAAATAAAGATAATGTTCATTTTTATATCTACGAAGACTCTCTTCCTAATCATCAACCTATTCAAGATAACCATGATAAGCCCACCCCTTTCACCGATAATATAGAAAGTCTTGTTGACCCCACTTTTGAAGAGAATTTGGTTAACATCACTAATATGTAAATGGTGGTGTATTTTATTGATTCACAATCTATCTAAACTCCTTCATCTTAAACATATTTTTTTATCTAATATTCTTCCCCAAATCATTTAAATGAGTTGGGGAAAGATGACCTTATAAATTTTGATGGTCTTATTTCTAATTTTCCCTTGGATAACACCTGCCATTGTATTTCAACCACCATTCCTTCTTCTTAAAACATTAATTACAATCATTATTATACTAACATTTCTTATCCTATTTCTCAAAATCAACTTGAACCCACTAATTCATCTTCACAACATCATTTACAACTTTTTTCTAAGACTTCTACTTATTAATAACAAAAATTCAAATGTACTTCAACTCCTCCTTCTGAGGACTTTATTAACCCCTATGCACCTATTTATAACAACCTTTTGATGGGTTATGATGAATGAGATCTCGTCATAGAGCTCACTAATCTCTCATTCAAATTTTTTTTAATTGAGATTATGAGCACTTATCCACATCATAGAAACCATCTTAAGCAACTACTACTCAAGATGAATATCCCTCATCCTCCCATAGTAGGATGGGAATTAACATTATGTGGATCCAAGGATAGTATATTATAATGAGATTTATATCAAAGTTGATGAAACTATGGAAAATTCTCTTTCCTTAAGATTTTCAATAGCTTCTATGATTCTTGATGAGATTCTACTTCATCCAAATGATTTCCCTTATTCATTAGTGTTCAAATAGGTGATATCCAAGTTAAGTGTGCATTGATTGATGAAGGTTCTAGAACTTGTGTTACCTCTCTTGAAAACCCTTGGATATTCATAAAATAATTTCAAGTCCACATGCATCACCTGCTAAGGATATGATAGAAGGGAAATGCATCCTCTAGGTTGTATGTGGCTTCCCATTACCATCCCACCTATTACTATTTGTGTGAAGGTGATGATATTAAACTTTTTTCTTTTTTATAGCATCTTTCTTGGTAGGTCATGGACTCACCGTATGCGAGTCATTGCTTCTTCTACCTACCAATGCATTAAATTCCCTCATAATGGAGCCATTTATAGGATTTGTGGTAACACTAATCCTTGGAAGTTTGAAAAATTCCAAGACTGAGGTGTCTTCAAAATTCATACTCTTAAACTTTTTCCAACATTCCATTCCATGAGTCTCAATGTCTTAACTTTCTTGTTAAGTCAATTAAAGGTTATAATAATAATATTTAACTCATTGGGAACATTATTCCTACCCTAATATATTTTTATGATGATGATCTTGATGAGATTAACCTAAAAATTAAAAATTTCAATATCTCACCTCACCTCATCTCATAGTTTCTTGCTTCCGTACAACCTTGTTCTCACAAACCTCCTTTAGATTACATTCCCATAGTCTTGATGAAAGCTCAGAATTCTATTCACCAAATTTTATTGAATGATAAGGTCATCCCTAGTTACGTCATTGACCTTCACACCTCAAATTATGATGATTGTTATTCCTTAGATGATCCATTTTTAGGCAGTCTTGTACAGGCCCATGATGTCAATATTACCCATTACCATTCTTATTTACTTGATTTTTTCATGTATCTTCCCATTTTATTTCATTTATAGTTCCTAATTTTAATATTTTTCCTATTTATCATAGGGTAGAGTTGTCATCAAATCCTCAAATTGTTTAGGAGCCTCATACGAGTATGCTCATGGATCATGTTATAACTAGGCCTTACCACTTTGATAGGTACCCTGACCACCATAGCTAGTTTACCCTTGATATGAGTGTGTGTCTCCTTAAACCTTAGATAGATCTCATCCCTCCCTTAATGGAACCCACTTCATAACCCATTACTATTCTCATTATAGTTTAGCATGTTCCTACTTCTATTATTGCTTAGTCTATCATTTCCTCTCATCCCATTACTCTCTCCCTTGAGCCTAGTTTTGTTCCTCCTCCATCACCACAATATTTTGGTAATGGTTTTCTTCCTTTGCCTAAGATGGATAAATCTCCCACAAAATGTGCCAATGAGTCTTCTCCATATTCTTCCACTCCTATTACATCTATTTATATAAGTGCTTCTCCTATGACCACTCAAAAGTGTATCTATTGTTTCCATATAATAGATAATCATTCTTCTACCTATTGTCAAAAGTTGTGATAATATATTGATACATTACATCCTTCTTATCTATCCTCAAACAAAGCCATTCATCCCCCAAAGTTTCTACCTAAACATATACCTAATTATGGTGAGGTATATTTTTTATATAACCAATGTGGCACTCATCACATTGACTATTACCACATCCTCCAACAACATCTCAAGAACCATATTCTATCTATTATTGAACCTTCTTCCATTCCTCCCATATGTCATTCCTACAAGAAATATCATCCTTCTTCTCCAATGGCACCACCTCATATGGTTCCATGATCTCCTATGGTCCCTCCATCATCTTTTGTACATCCAACCATGATTCCTTTACTTGTGTATCTTTCATCACCTATGGATTCTTCCCCATTAGTGATTCTTGTATCTCTCATAGAGACCACTCCCATTAATTATCCCAAGCATCCCTTTTCTGATACCCCTTCTCAACATGATCCATTGAGCATTCCTACCTTTAATTTGGAGGAGATTAAAATATAAGTATTTTCCCAATTTTCATTAAAGATTGATGAGACATCGTAGTAGTTTGTATCCATCTCCATAAAGATCCATTTGATGTTTTGGATAATGTGTGTGGGTAGATTTATCAATATTTATTAGCACATGCATGGTTATTTTACATTTACACTTGGATTATACACTTTATCAAATTCATGTTATATTTTATCTGTGTTATATCATTTGACACTGTATCAAATTCATGTTTTTCTTATAGTTATTTTACATTTTGTATTATATCTTGCTAATATTGTCATTTATATTTGTATATGATTGTATTTAATTATCATTATTTTCTCTTTGTTTCTTTATTTTTTTTTAAAAAATATCTTCTTGTGTCTTCATGATTATTTTCTCTCTTATCTCTATTTTTTATGGATAATTGTCACTATTACTTGCTTATACCAACCTTGTTCCCTTTCATCATATTTTCTATTACCATGTGATTAATTAGAAAATAATGTATCTCATTGTATTTTCCTTATACTAGTACACTTTATATTTATTTATTTACCTTTATTTATTTATTTCTTATTAAGCATATACATGGTTGAGACTTGAGATCACATATTGGTTCATTTTTAAGCCTAAGTGTCCTAGTCCATATTTGTCTTTGGTTACTTATCTTCCTTTAGTCTTAGCTTAAAGCTCATTTTATGTGTATCACTACATCTCTCATAATAGGTAATTATAAATCCATATGGAGGAGGAATCTTCAAAATACATAAAAAGTTAAAAAAAATCATTTTAAACAAAAATGCAATGATATATAAGGTAAAAATATTCTTAAAAGTCAAATCACACTAAAAATTGTGATCCAAAGCACATATCCTTCTTCTAGTCAAAGCTCAAACTCCATAGTTGGCCTCATGATAGAGTTGAGATCCTTTGGGGTGTGTTAGGTCAATAAATTAGAAGAGGAGAATTAAAAAAATCTTTTAGTGATACCTATTTTCTCACATAAGTACACAATCTTCATAGTAAATAGATGACTCTATAAGGAGTCCTACAGAATAGGGAACACATCATGGGAGGGTAGTGTATGAAATTATAATTTCATGATGTACATGAATTAATCATGGATTAGATAAGATAAATAAAACCTACACTTACAATTGGGTATACACTTGTTAAGCAGGAACATGACCAATATGGGGATTTTCTAGACCCGATTAAGGGATCACTTGTATCACTTATCATGACATATCTTAATAGGAAGGGTTCCAATGATTATAGTCTAACACAATGAAAAATAACCTTAAAAGAGTCATATTATTTAATATTTCACTTATGCTAATAAATAAGAAAGTAAATTATTCTAATAACAAGAAAAGTAAACTAATCTAGTGCACACCAAATCTTCTGGCACAAAGTGGGGGTTAGAAAAAAACAAATAAATAACAACTAAACTAAACATGAATGGGATACATATACTCACATAAATGTATATGTAATCCTAATACATGGAAGAGAATAATTCATATTACATTATCTATCTACTCTTACGAAGGAAAAAAAAATTAGGAATACTTCCCTTTGAAGATGAACCTGTCGAGCCTCAATCTCTCCCTTGGCCAAGGTGCTTCATAAGAGATTTTTGTGGTTATAAGGATAACAAAGATAAATAAAATCAAGGATACTTGACCTACCTAAGTATCCAAATAACTTATCCACAAGATAATATCATGCCTCCAAATAAATTATTGAACCCTAACACTTATTTCCTCAAGTAGAATGGTCAATAAGTAGATGTTCATTCACATTTCTTCACTTAATTCTTCACTCTCTTTAGACTCTTATGAAATGGTGGTAATTACCTTATATATATATATATATATATAGTATCATCTTACCTAAGATATTTTAGACATATAAATTATACTAGGTCAATTGGGTCAACCTATTATGTTTTTGTGCTAATGCCTAAAGTCTTTGCTAGGTCAGTTAGAAGGTTACCAATCTAAAAGAGCTAAAATGTCCCCAAAACATACTAGGTTGACCAAGTTGACATAGTGTACTAAACATGTCAAAAGGGTAATAAGGCAATAAATTAAATAATAAATCATGACAATGACTAGAATAATTATGGAAAAGAAGAATAAGCTTAGGTGTCAAAGTTTTAGGGGACAAGAGTGTAGATGGTAAGTGGCAAATAGAACAGTCTTATGAAGCACCAATGGTATACCCAACCCTTTCTTAGTACACCCATTAAGGTATGTAATTATAAATATTGAGACTTAATAAGGTCTTGCAATATATGAAGTGTCAATTATCATTAAAAGTTTGAAAATATTATGTGTATACATATGCCCCAACTAAAGCTCATCACATGTCATGTAAGTGCAACATGGGATGGTGCTTCAAAGATAGAACATGATAAAAGATAATTTTGATGTTAAGTATTCTTTATTATGAATAAAATAATTTAAATGAAAGGATATAATTAAAAAACACTTACCTTTAGCTTAAGTTGATGTTGTATAGGCATTCAATGTAAAGTACACTAGACAAACCTGTAGAAGTTAGTGCAAAAAATAACCAAAAATCAATTTTTTTTGGAAAAGAGGCATATAATAGTGGAAAATAATATCTAATTCATCATGAATCAAATGAATTTTATGGTTTTCAAAATGGATGAGTAGAAACAAAGATATGAGCAAAAATAATAATCTAAAAGAGAATAATTAAAGATTTTGAATTGCTAAAAAGTGGTTTAAAATAGGAAAAATATAAGTCATTTTGTTATTTTGAATTGTGAAAGAAAATAAAGAGATAGATTTGAGGCCTAACAAGGTTAAGATGGTCAGGGAATGACATGCTAGATGAGGAGGACACCCAGAGGTGGTACCATGTGTACTTCAGGTATGCAACTATGGATCTCAAATTAGTTTTGAAATTTATATTAAATTAAGTGAATTTTTGATGAAATATATTTGAAATCATTTATACATGTCAAAAATGAACAAAATTAGATTCTAATAATAGTAAATAGGTAGAAAAAAATGGGTTTGAGGTAAATAGATAGAAAGTAACAAAAATGCATATTTCTAGCAAAATATACTAGGTAGGCACACTAGACCTACTACATCAAGTAGGTCAACCTAGTAGGTTGAATTAGGGTCAATATCCATAAGGTTGACCTAGTAGGTATAGGTTGACCTATTGTATTTTTTAAGCTAAGACCTAGTGAAAAGTGTCCAATTGGTTTGTAAGGGCTAGAATGGAAACTTAACTCTAGGGAGAGGAAGATAAGAGGAAAAATAAGAAATTTAGGATAAAATGAGACAAAAATAAGGAAATTTTTGTTAAATTAGGCTGATCAAGGAACTAAAATAAACAAAAATAATCATGTTGAAAGCCAAAAGAGGGATAGAATGGCTTGGAATGACCAAATGACTGTAAGAGGGACCAAAATATGATAAAATGGATAAAGATGAATAAATAATGATTTTATTTAATTAAAAATGGAATGTATAAAGATTGTATTGTGATTATAAATGACATGGAGGAACTAATACATCCTTTGATGTTTCTTGATTGTAGAGACATAAAAGTTCTATAGGTTGTTAGATGTGTCTTGGTTTTTGAATATGTTAGATAGGTTGACAGATGAAGATAGACCTAGAATTGTAAAAATGGGTCTTAGTGGTATATAAAATATGTGCAAGATCCCCCTCAATATGGATGTGTTGGTCATGTTCCTTTCTTTCTAAGAATGGCTAACCAAAACCTTCAAATGGGAGGTGGATGGGGATGTGATAGAGGTGGTTATCACAGTAGAGGATGTCCATGCCATCCTCATACTACCCAGAGTAGGAGCACCAATGATTGTAGGGATACTAGACAATATGGAGGAGAGGGGAACCTTAGATATGTAGCCTATAAGATCTTGTTGGGGTGGAGAGTGAGTATGTATTATGTGTATATATCATAGATTCTAGATCATCTAAAAGTGGTGATATGCCTTATGACATAGGGAGTGCTTTACCACAAGTAAGATGGCAAGGTACCACTATGCATGGTAGCCTTGAGTAAGATGATGCTAAAAGAAGGATTATTATATGATCTAGGATTTTTCATATGGGTCCAACTTGTTTATGATCTATTTGAGATGTGGGTTAGAGGACATAAGACCATGGGACTGATCATACTACTAATATCATGGATATATGAGAGATTTCGTATGTATTACTTGGTTGGGTTACCCCATGTGGTTGATCATAGGTCACCTTGGGTGAGGATATGGAGGGAGGAATAGGTAGCATGGGTTGAGCCCCACATGCTAGTGTTATAGATGTTGAGATACACCAATATAATATATCAACCATATGAATAGCTAATAACTACTTGGGAGAGTTAACACATAGTTAGATTAATGTTAGAGAGGAGAGAGGTGATAGGGAACTATACATGGTGAAGAGAGATACATATAATGGCATGTGCACTAAGATAGATGGGTCAACCTCATCTAACAACATCAATACTCATGTTTGAGTACTAGACTTAGCACATGAGAGACACATATAGGAAGAGGGGACTCAAACCACTGATAGTGAGATTGACATTAAGGCCATGTCAGGAGTGATCATGGAATAGTTGAGCATGATGAGGGGTAAAGTAGGAGGAGGTGGATCTATAAGCAATGATACTAGACGTACCACCACCATCTCTATGAAGAGAAAAGATATGGCCACTAAGGACATGGCATCGATAAAGGTAGGAGGAGAGATAAAAGACCATAATAATCTTTATCAAGTCAATAAAATATCTAAAAGAGAGACAAATGAGAGAGATACTACTCAAGCATAGGCTAAGATGGATGCAAGCCATGAAAATCAAGTTTGAGCTTATAAGGTAACCTAAAAATTAGGTACTAGGAGGCCACATAGATGGAGAGACTATGTTAGATGGTCATGTAGATGGTGAGACCGTAGGAGCTGAGACATAACTAGGTAATGAAATTATGATTGATTTATTTATTAAGTTTTTATTTGGTAGTAGAGAGATATAGATAGACATTATGAGATATGAAAGTGATCTAATATCTATCTGGCATGATTTTTTGGGCATACATGAGGATGAGAAGTAGAGATGGGGGTCCATGGTGAGGGGAGCACTTCATGACATCCTAGATGAGATTATATAGTCATATGACCCCATGACACTAGAGGATCTAAGTGTACCATCTATCCTAGCTTAGGTGAGCTAGTTTAGACTAGCAAGAGAGGCTAAGAGGTAGATAAAAATTTAAAATGAGGACATATCCACCATTATAGATGGGTGTAAGGGAGAGGCAAGATTGGTACACCCTAGTTAATGTGATATATGCATATATAGATAATGATATAGATGATATACGCATATATGGTGATATAGATCCAACTGATGTACGTACATATAGTGACCTTGACTAAGTTGATAAAAACATAGGTGAAGATAACATGTCTATAGGGATAGGTAGAGGGATTGAGATCTTAGACTCACTCATTATAGTGTATAATTTAAAGGAGTCAGACCAAGGCCTTAGCTGGCAGTTTGGCTAGGCCATGAGATAGATAAGATGGAGCCCAACCCTAGAGATGGAGCATTATATATGTTGTATCAAACTCTTTATATGTGTGGGTGTGTGTGTATGTGCGTGCATGCGTGTGTGCATGTGTGTGTGTGTGTGTGTGTGTGTGTGTGTGTGTGTGTGCGTGTGTGTGTGTGTGTGTGTGTGTGTGTGTGTGTGTGTGTGTGTGTGTGTGTGTGTGTGTGTGTGTGTGTGTGTGTGTGTGTGTGTGTGTGTGTGTGTGTGTGTGTGTGTGTGTGTGTGTGTGTGTGTGTGTGTGATTTTGGCTTATTAGTATTCATTTTTTATATTGTCTTTGTGGTTGTTGTGTTTGCTCATTATGATTGAGGTTTTGGATGCTTTTGATGTATTTCTTTCTAGCACATATATTTAACATTATTGTATATGCTATAGGAAATATATGTGATGTTATTTTTTTTCTAGCATTATGGATTACACATGCATGGTTATAAATAAATAGGTGAAAAGACTTGTAAAAATATAATCAATCAAATAAATACACTACACATTAATTCAATCTATAAAATGCATAATAACATGAAAAATGACTAAGCATAACAATCCAAGAAAATGGAAAACAATATGGTAAAAGGGGATTTATTTTTAAACCAATGTAAAATATTTTTTCTCAAAATGAAAATTAGTAAAATCATACTAAATATCACATTGGGAAGTATGACAAATAATGTAATAAAATGGAAGGTATGTAAAAGGGCACAAATGGTAATAAAAAAATCAAAATTAAGTCAATCAATTATACTATTTCACGATGTGAAGTACAAAAGAAAAAGAAAATTTCAAAAAACTCATTCATAAATTTATCATACTAATTCAAGTAGGGAAGTATGAGAAATTAAAGAAATGGTTGTAATATTACATGCACTTAGACAATAAGACATAAAAGGTGAAAGAAAAATGATGTAAGTATAAAACATAATAAATATCAAGATGGTAAGTATGTCAAACTACATGCCACCTCATAATCAATAAAATATTATATATTACATGACGCAATTAATTTGGATCATGACTTGTTTAGTAGAATTTTTTTTTTTGTGATGAGGGTCAGGTCTTATTTGTGGTCTTACACTACAACTCACAAATTAAATCCCATGGGGAGTGATTACTAAAAAAAAAAAATATTTCCCAAGAGGAAATATAAGGAAAAAGGAATGAAAAATGGAATGTAATAAGAAAAGACTTAGGCATATTATGAGAAAACCTTAGGAGGCAATAGGCATACTAAGGACATGAGAAGACACTAAGTGACTATTCATCATCTATGTACAAAGGGAACCTATTACCTATAGCCACAAAGGCTTTTATGTAGATAACTATGTGTTTAAGATCAAATCATGAAGGTATATTGGTAAAAGGAAAATTAGAATAGACCTACCTCACCATGATGTGTTCCATACTCCTCAAGACCCCTTATAGAACTATTAGTCTACTATGAAGATTAGGTACTTGCATGAAAAATTAGGTAGCACTAAAAGATTTTTTCATTCTCCTCTTCTAATATACTAGCCTACCTCACCCCAAAGTATCTTGGAAATATTTTTGAGGCCAACTATAGATTTTGAGCTTTGACTAAAAGAAGGAGATGTACTTTGAATCACATATTTTAGGGTGATTAGTTTTAATAATATTTCATATTTTTTCCTTTTGATATCATTGCATTTTATTTAAATTATTTGGATTTTAACTTTCTTTTGAAAGCTTTTTTTTAATATTCCTCCTTTATACAGAATTTGAATGACCAATAATGAGAGAGATAGTGATACACATGAATGAGCTATAGGATAAGGCTAAAGGAAGCTAAGTAACCAAAGATAAAAGATTGACTAGGACACTTGGGCTTGATAAGAAACAATTATGTGATCTCATGTCTCAAATGTGTATATTCTTAGTTTTTTGGAAAAGTAATAAGGAAAAGGAGATCCAAAGGTGGACTGGTAAAACAAAATAGTAATGAGAAATACCATTTACTAACTGATCACATGGTAAAAGGATATAATAAAAAAAGGGAACAAGGTAGATTTAACCAATTCACCATGACCACTATTTATGAAAAATAAAGATAATAAAGCAAATGATCATGAAGATACAAAGGAAGAATTTTCAGAAAAACTCTAAAGAAAATGAAATCAATAATAATTTAAAAGTAGAAATGATAAGGAAAAGATAAGTATATGCTAAATGTGAAACAAAAACATAACCTAAATATACTATAAATAAAAGGAGAAACATGATATAATATAGAAAATAATTTGACATAGTGTCAAATGATATAATCAAAAATAGAACTAAGATTAGAGCACATGTCCACTCCAAATATAAATGAGAATTCACCATGCATGTGCTCATAAATACTGGTAAATCTATCCATGCACATTATCTAATAAATTATATAAATCTTTATGAAGATAAATATGAACTCATACTTATGTCTCATCAATCTTTGTTAAATACTAGGCAGATAATTATTTTCTAATCTCGTTAATTGAAAAAGTATGAATACTCATTAGATCATGTTGAGGAGGGGAATTGGGAAAAGGATGGTCAAGGGAATGAATGGGAATGGGATCTATGGGAGATTTAGGAATCACCAATATAGAAGGATCCATGGGTGAAGGAGGGTCCACAGGTGAAGAAAGAACCATAAGTGGAGGCATAGAAGGTGGTGAAGGGACCATAATATGTGTAGGTATGGGAGAAGAAAGGGAAGCCTTATTATGATAATTACCTATGTAAGGAATGGTATAAGGTCTATTAAAATTTATAATATGGTCTTTAATATGTTATTGAAGGATATGACAATTATTGGTGTGATGTGTGTCACATTGGTGCCATAGATAATACCTCTCACCATAATTAGGTATATATTTAGGAAGGATATTTGGAGGAGTAAAGGTAGTGTCTATTGATGGGGAATAAGTATGTATGGTATAAATAAATTTTTGTAACTTATGACAATGGGTATAAGTGTTATTATCTATTCCATGGAAGTAACAAATACACTTGTGAGTATTTTAAAGGGAAACACTCATGCAAGAAGGTTTAATAGGAATGGAAGAAGATAGGGATGGATCATCAACCCATTTGGTGAGATTATGATCCATATTAGTTAAAGGAATTAAACCATCACCAAGAGAAGGTAGTGATGGAGAGGGAATGAAACTAGGCATAATAGAAGGAACACTAGTGAGAGAAGTAAGAGTAGGCTTAGCAATAATAACTAGTTATGATACAAGTTCCACTATGGGAGGGGTAGGATCAATAAAATTTCTAAGGAATATTTCACTAACCTCAAGGGTGAACTAATGACAAGAGTTAAGTAACCTATCAAAATTGTAAGGTTTAATCATATCATGATTCATGAGCATAGTCCTATGAGGCTCCTCAAAATTGGAGTTGTTGGCACCTTATCTACTCTATGATAAAGAGTAAAATTGGAAAATTTAGGAACTATAAATTTTGGAATATGATAAGATGTATGAAAATAGTAAAGCAATGAAGAATGAAAATACACAATATTAGCATCATTTACTTGGACAAGAGTGCTTAAAAAAGGATCATCTAAATAATAGCCATCATCATAATTTGTTGTATGAATATCAATGACACAAGTTGGAATAACTTTGTCATCAAAAGAATCATGGTGAATAGAATGTTGAGTTGTAGACAAGACTACAAGAATTTCATCACAAGGAGGTTTGCAAGAATGAGGTTGCAAGGAAGCAGGAAGCTACAAGATGAGATGAGGCACAAGATCAAATGTTTTGATTTTTAAGTTAATCTCATCGATCTCAACGTCATCAAAGTATAAAATGTTGGGAGGCATGTTACCAATGATCTTAGGGTGCCCATTATAACCTCTAGTTGAGTTGAAAGGTAAATTTAAGCATTAAAACTCATGGAATGGAATACTAGGCAAGGGATCAAGAGTAGGAATCTTGAAAACACCATGATCTTGGAATTGTTCAAAATTCCAAAGGTTAGTAGCTCCTTAAATCTTATAAATGGATCCATTATGAGGGAATTTAATGCATTGGTAGGTGGAAGAAGTGATATCTCACATATGATGAGTAAATGGCCTACCAATGAAGATGTTATAATAAAGGGGAAAGTTAATTATCATCACCTTTACATGAATGGTAATAGGTGGGAAAGTAATGAGAATCCACACACACCTAAGAGGAGGCATTTGCCTTCTATCATATCATTGTTAGCTGTTACGTGTGGACTTAAGAATGTATTGTAAATCTCCAAGGTTCTTAATGAAATAAAGAGAAGTAATGCAAGTGCCATAACCCTCATCAATCAATGCTTGTTTAACTTGGATATCACCTATTTGGATGCTAATAAATAAGGGAAGATCATTTTCATGAAGCAGAATCTTGTCGGGCTTCATAGATGTGATGGGAAATTTCAAAGAAAGAGAAGTGTCAATAGTTTCATCAATATTTATGGACATCTCTTCACATTGTTTCAAGATACTATCATTGAAACCAAATAAGGCTACCTTCCATCTTTCGAAAGGAGGATGCAGGACATTCATCTCAAATAATAGTTTCATAAGATGGTTTCAATGATGGGAAGAAGTACTCATAAGTTACATAAATGGAATTTTAGATGGTAGATTAGTGAGATCCACAATGGGATCCCACTCATGATAACCATTGATAATATTGTTAAATATATGTTTGTAATGGCTAAGGAGGTACTCATATGGAGGATTTGAAGAGAATTTAAATTTGTCTTGATAAAAATGAGAAGGTTTAGAAGAAGGTTGTAAATAATTCGGTGATGAAGAAGTAGTTAGTTTATATTGATGTTGAGAAGTAGAAGAAATGTTGATTATCATTGGAAGATTGATTATCATTGGTATTAGAAGATGATGAAATAATGGTATAAATATAATGGGATATGTTACCCAAGGGAGAATCACAAATTAGACCATCATCAAAGTTTAAGAGATATTCTTTCCCTAATTCATTAAAATGAGTTGAAGATGAATCTTAGATAACATGGTATGTCTTAGAAGAAGGTGGGGTATAGATAGGTTGAGAATTAATGAAAGCCACTAGCTTTGGCATATTAGTCATGCTAACCACATTCTCTTCAAAAGATGTTTAAAAAAGACATTCTACCTTATTGGTGGAATGAGTGGGCTTGTCTTTGTTTTCTTGAATATGTTGATGATTAGGTAAAGGATCTTATAGATAGATAAATGAGCATTTTCTTGATTCAAGCCTTGAGCTTTATCATGAATTTTTTAGTCCTTGAAATCAATCTTATAGGCTTGTTGACACTTGAAAGTGATAGAATCATGTTAAAAATTAGGTCCAAGAAGAAATTCCATAGCTAAATTATGAAGTTGTCTATAGGTCTCACGAGAGTGACCCCAACTAGTATGAAACCAATAATACTAAGTTTTCATAAGATAATTAGGGTCAAGATATTGATGAAGAGGCCTATGTAGATGCTTATGAAATTTATCTAAGTAAATAGGTTTATGAATATTAATGTTATTTTTTGAAGAGAAATGAGGATTAATATATTGTTGAGAAGGAGATATTTGTAAAGAAGGGGTAGGAATAATAGCTTGAACATTTTGAATGGTATCATATGAATCAGTAACACCATCATTGGTAATATTTTATTTTTTATTTTTAAGTAATATAAAAGGACCTGTGGAAGGTTGGGGTGGTCAAATTGATGTACATGGAAATCTTGTCAGTTGTCTTGGTCAATGGCCTCCTCTAAGATACGTGGAGAAAGGGTACATATTTGATATTATAGTTTTGGAAATAAAGTGTTTAAAATAGATGAAATAGATTATCATCCACTATGTTATGTTCACACTTATTTGACAAAGTCTTCCATGATTTAACAAAGTCTTGGGTGGTTTTCTTTTCATTTTGTTTACAATTGATGAAATGGGCTGAAGTGTTTTTAGGAAAATCACTAGTTTGGAATTCTTATACTAAAGCATTCACTAAATCTTCCAAAATAGTAATGGAATGATATCTAATTTGATTACACCAATCCAAGGCATCACCTATGAGGTTTTTGGTAAGGATTTTTTTAGTAATAAAGGTGTTTAATTTGACCCAATCCTTATAAATATTTCCAAATGTCTTAAGATGAAGTGTAGGATCAGTTGATCAATTATAAGATACTGTAGGTGTTATAACTTTTATATCAATGTTATCAATTTGAGTAGTAAGAGGTTTATTTTTTAAATGATTGATGACTTTGATAACTAATGGAGGTTGAGGAATGAGATTGCCTTTAGAATCTTGAAGAGGGGGAAGAGGAATACTTTGGTTATGTGTGCCCAAAGTCATTGGTTGAGGATTAGAATGAAGATTAAGAATATGGTTCTACTTTCACATCATTTTATTCATATTATGAGATTGAAGTGTGTTAATTTGATTAGGAATTTTCAATAATAGTTGATGAGTTTGATTAATGTTATTATAATAAGTAGTATTAGTATTTGTATTGGTATTAGTGGCTTAGGTGACACTATTAGTGTTGATATGACCTTGAGAAGAGCCATGAGAATATAAGGCAATAGTAGAAATTTTTTCTTATGAAGCAAAATATGGACTAGTAAATGGTTGAGAAGAATAAGCATTAGAAGAATGAGTGCCTTGGGCAGCAAATAATGAACTAGTTTAAGGATTAAGGATGGTATGTCTTATGAAAGGCCCATTAGATGTAAAACCTATAATAATAGTTGAGATACTAGGCATGGAGGTATAAGAAGTTAAAGAAGAAGATGTCATGGCATAAGAAGGAGTCAATATTGAAGGAAGAGGTTGAGAAGCAAAGAAATTGGTACCCCCAAATCAAGTTGAGAAAGTGGAAGTAGGAGAATGAGGTTCTTCAACTCATGAGGTTATGGATGGTAGAATAATTCTTCCCTCTATGTTGAGGGAATTTCATGATAATGAAAATAATTTTAGGAGTATACTCTAGCTCAAGTTGATCCTATAAGAGAAGAGGAGGTTTTTTTTGTAAAGAGGTATGAGGATTCCCATAGTTAATTGTATGGGTTTCAATACAAACATTAATAGCATTCTCAAAAGGAACCCTACTTTGTCTATGAGAGATCCTATTATGATTGGTAAATTTAATTATGTTTGTTATCTAAACTTTAGTGTTATCACCAAATAGATAGTTCATGATGAAAGGGAGAAGAGGCAAGATGAGAAACCAAGGAATCAAAAAGTGATTGACATAGAAGTAGGTCAACTTGGTCAACCTAGTGTAAAAATAGGGACTATGAAACTACACAAGCTCCATAGGATTGACCCAATATAGAGAATAGAGACTAATATAAAATGGGAAAAATATTGTAAATAATTCTAGGTCGACCTATTATAGTATACATCGACTGAAAAATTTCTTAGGTTGATAGGGTCAACCTAGTATAGCAAATAGTAAGTAAAGGAAAGAACTGATAATAAATTTGTGAAATGAAATAATACAATTTGTAATTGATCTAAGAAAGTAAATCCTGAAATTAAACAAATAGTCAATTAAATTGATGTTGGCTAATCTAATTGATGCACATAAAGTAAAACCTTGCACCAAAATTGGTTAATTCAATTTCTTACACACATAATTGATCAAATAGTAAGCAAATAACTTGGAAAGTAAAGCTAGCTAATTACTCAACCTAGAATGTTAATTATATTTTTGAGAATAATTTTAAATGATAGGTAATTGGCTATAAGCAAGGTACTAGATATAAATATATGGATGGTTTCATGTGAGTTTAGGATGAAAGGGATTTTAGTGGTAGTGATATAGGCTTGGTATTGAGGCCTATCCCCTCACTTCCACGCCAAAATGATAAGGGTGTTGGGTTGTTAGCCAGAATATAGTATTAACCATGATTTATACTTGACTAGAGAATCAAGTCAGCTTCCCCCTTGGTAATGAAATCTAAGTAGGTTGGCTTGGGTAGTAAAATGTTAAATTTTTTGTTGATGTTATGTGATTTGGCCATGTGTGTATAAAATATAAATAGTGAAACTAAATAGTTAATAAAAAAATTCATAATTAGACTATGTGAACTATTCTAAGCATTTAAAAAACTAAAAAGAAAGATGTGATTAAAGTATAGGGTGAATTCTAACTTTGAAATAAGGTCTAGTGAAAACACTATATGCAAAACACACAAAAATAGGTTGATAGGGTTGAGTTAGTACTACTAAAGACAAGGTCTAAAAAACCTACTAGGTCGACTAGGTTGACCTAATTGTTTTAGATAGCACAAAAAACATAGAACTAGGTCAACCATGTTTATATAATAGGATATGTAGTGGTAATTTTGAAGACTACAAACATGAAAGGAAAGCACATAAAAGGAAAGATATAGAGAATAGAAGACTGATCTTGATTTAGAGATGGAAAAAGAGATTGTTGATTTATAGCCTTGGAGAAAACTATCAAAATCCTATAAATTGGGTTGATATGGTTAACCAATTAATACAAAAAACTATTACAGAAGTTGAAAAGTGTTGAAAATACACTAGGTTGAGATGGTTGACCTAGTAGGCTAATATAGAAATATGGAAAATTAAAATCTATATTTGATCAAGTTGATCAATTAGGCTATATAGGAACCTACTAAAAAGTGACTAAAAATGTGCTATGTTGACTTGGTTAACCTAGTAAGTAGAACTGGAAGTCTAAAAAGTGATAAAAACCTATAGGGTCAAGCTTATTGATCTAGTTGCCTATTCCTACGCATAGAGAAAATAATTAGGTGAATAGAGTCAAACTAGTGTGTAAAAATATATGATATAGATGATGATAAAAAGGATGAAATAAGTGAAGTAAAAGTGAAAAACTCCTATAAGGATTTGATTCAAATTAGGTTCTAAATAAGGCATGCAATTGGAATTGTATGATATACATGAATTAATCCTAGATTGAATAAGATAGAGCACACCTACAATTTTGATTGGGTATACACTTGTTAAGTGGGAGCATGACCAATATGGAGATCTGCTAGACTCAATTAGGGGATCACTTGTATCACTTGTCACAACATATCATGGTAAGAAGGGTTCCAAATCTTAAAATCTAATAAAATCACACAATAACCCTAAAAGAGTCTTATGATTTGATATTTCACTTATTCTAATAAATAGGAAAGTAAACTATTCTAATAACAATAAAAGTAAACAAATCAAGTGCACACCAAATCTTGTGGCACAAAGTGGGGGTTAGAATAAATTAAATAAATTAAAATTAAACTAAACATGCATAAGAGACATATACTCATGCCAATGTATATATATTCCTAATACATGGAAGATAAGAATACATACTACATTATCTATCTACTCTTACAAAGGAGAAATAAAGTTAGGAATTCTTACCTTTGAAGATGATCCTATCAAGCCTTAATTTCTTCCTTAGATATGGTGCTTCACAAGAGATTATTGTGGTTGTAAAGATAACAAAGATAAATCAACTCTAGGATACATGACCTACCTAAGCATCTAAACGACTTCTCCACAAGACAAGATTGGAGCTCTAGAGAAAGTATTAAACCCTACATATTTATTCCTAAAGTAGAATGGTCAATAAGTAGATGTTGATTTACACTTCTTCAATTGATTTTTCACTCTCATTAAAGTATTATGAAATGGTGGTAAATGACCTTATATATATAGTAGTATCTTACCTAAAAACTTTCAAAAATGTTAGTTAGACTAGGTTGACTAGGTTGACCTAGCACATTTTCAAGCTATTGCTTAAAGGTCAACTAGAAGGATAAAAATCCAAAATAGCTAAAATGTCCCCAGAACACACTAGGTCAAGTAGGTTGACCTAGTGTACTGAATAGGTCAAAATGGTAACAAGGTAAAAAATAAAGGAATAAATCATGACAATAACTAGAATGAATAACAAAAAGAAGAATAAGATTAGGGTTCAAGGTTTTATCAGACATGAGTGTAGATGGAAAGTGTAAAAAAGAAAAACAATCTTACAAATCACTGATGGTCTTCCCACCCCTTTCTCAATGCACCCCTTAAGGCATGCACTTAGAGAGATTGAGACTCAATAGGTTATTTTAAGATATGAAGTGTTAGTAATCAACAAAAGTTTTAAAATATTAAGTGTATACATGTAGGTCCATTTTACTTTTTATTATACCAATCTAAATTCATGATTTGATCTTAGTATCACACTTATTTTCTTATAAATCTTTGTGTCTATAGTGAACTGGATTCCTTAGTACATTGATGGTCATTAGTCACTTAGTGTCTTATCATGTCCTTAGTATACAGTTTGTCTCCTAAGGTCTTCTCATAAGGTGTATAATTCTTGATTTTTACATCATCTTTTTCATTTCCTATATCCCTCATATTTCCTCTTGAAAAATATTGATTTATCTACCCATCACTCCCCTTCAGATTTCATTTGTGAGTTACTTTATAAGACCATGGATATAACCTAGTGTTCTTCACAAATTACCATCATAGCACCTTCCTATTACCCACATATTTTGTTACCTGATTATCCCAATTATTCCACCCCAATGGTGTTCCCTTTGCGGAGTTGTAGTTTAGGAAAATGGAGAGGACCTATCCCTCCTCATAAATGTTTCCAATAATACAAGTCAAAAAAAATTACATGTGTCAAATATGAGATAAGATGTAATCTATTATGAATTTATACATAATTGGCATGATTCCTATCTTGATTTAGTATATTTTATGCTTAATTCATTTTTATTTCAGTTTTATCTTCTTATTTTCCAAGTGCATGTAAGAATCCAAACATTTATTGAAATTTTCATACTTTCTAGCTTGAATTAGTATTACAAATTATAGACAAAACCTTTTCCCTATTTTGTTTTTCTCTTATACTTTCCAACGTGATATAATATGATTGATTGACTTAATTGATTTTTTTATACCATTTGTTCTCTTTTACATACCTTCCATTTTATTACATTATTTTCATATTTACCAACATTATTTAGTGTGATTTTAATCTGGTACAAAAATATTTCACTTGGTTTAAAAACAAATTCCTTTTTAACATTTTTTTTTACCATTCTTTTTATTCTTTATACTTAATCATTTCTTGTTATTACACATTTCCCAAATTGAAATAGTGTGTACTATATTTTTTATTGATTATATTTTAAAGAGTCCTTTTTGTATATTTATTTTTAACCATTCATGTGTTCTATATAATGATATAAAATAAACCACATCTCATATATTTCCTATAGCATATACAAAAAATAGCTAAATACATGTGCTAGAAATAAATATATCCAAACCATCCACAACCACAACCATGATAACAACATCATAAACAATCAACATCAATATGTTTAAATTATCCAACATACATACATACATACATATATACATAGATACATACATACATACATACATATACATACATATATATATATATATATATATATATATAATAGGCCATGAGGTAGATAGGATGGGGCCTAGTCATAGAGCTGGAGAATTGTATATGGTTGCACTTGTTGTATCAAAACTCATGGTGTATATATTATATACACCATGAGTTTTGATACAACAAGTGCAACCATATACAATTCTCCAGCTCTATGACTAGGCCCCATCCTATCTACCTCATGGCCTATCCATGCTATATGTTGATGCCTAAATCTATCCATTTTACATAGAATGATGTAACAAAGCTGTTTGATATCTCAATCCATCCACCTCTCTCTCTCTAGATGCACCACCCATGCCTATACCTATGCCAACTAGGCTAAGGTCATCATGTGTGTGTCTCTCTCCTACTCCCACACTTGTGTCATATGGTTTAGAGTCACTATATGTACCTATGTAATTTGTATCACTATATCCATATATGTATCTCTCTCCTCTACTAGGGCCTTCCATGTGTGTATCTCTCTTATACCCATATTTGTTGGTGGATGTATAAAATCTCTCTATGCTCATATCTACCTCACTGCCTCTTTAACTAATCTAAACCAACTCACTTGAACTAGGGTAGATGGTATGTTGGGGTCCTCCAATGTATCAATATCATACAATACAACACCTCATCTATGATTTCATAGAGTTGTTCCCTCACAAGAAACCCCTACATATCCTCCTCATCCTCTACTATGCCTACAAAATCACACTAGATAGATATTAGATCACTATTATATCTCAAAATATATATCTATTTCTACTCTATGTTCAAAATAATAAAAAAGAAACAAATAATTTATCCATGGTTTTTTTTCACTAACTTCTACAGGTTCCCCTAGTGTTCTTCATATTAGATGCCTTAAATTTCTCTTGCAATCTATTTCTTTATTTACAATACTAATGTAAGTGAATTTATGTGTTTTTCAATTATGTCCTTTCTTTTATCTTATTTTATACTTACTACACTTTAATTAACATCATCATTAGGTGTTATCATGTTCTATTCCTATAGCAACATCTTGAGTTTCATTTACATGACACATGATGAGCTTTGATTGGGGAATATGTATACACATAATATTTTGAAAATTTTATCACTTATTAACACTTTGTATCTTGTAGGATAATTTTGAGTCTCAATCTCTCTAAGTGGATGCCTTAAGAGGTGCGTCGAGAAAGGCGTGTGCAAACCATTGGTGATTCTTTAGATTATTGTCCCTTTTTCCACTTGCAGTCTACACACTTGTCTCCTAAAACAATTTACCCTAAGCTTATTCTTCTCATTTTTACCCATTAAAAACATTTTTCACATCTTTATCCTCCTATTCCTTTCCTCATCCTCCTTTTGATAGTTAGTTGTACTAGGCTGATTAGGTCAGCCATGTATAGTTTTTAGCCTTTGATTAATATATAAGGTTAAGTAGGTCAACCCTTTACCATTTTTGGGTATTTTTCACTTTGGAGCTTGTTATCCCTTTGTCCAATAAAGCTTGAGACCTAATGAATTGTCTCCCAAAAACATATAGGTTTGACTAGGTCAATCCTATATAGCTGATATATTTGAAAGGATTTAGGGCAAGATTAATATATATATATATATATATATAAGTTAATTTCTAACCATTTGAATATATATAAATTAAAAATAATAAGTGCTAATGAACATTTGCTTATTGACCATTCTTATTGAGGAATAAAGCTTAAGGTTCCATACTTTATTTAGAGATATGGATCATGTCTTATGGAAATGTCTTTTTGATGCATAGATAGGTTGTGTTTCTTAGAGATTATTTATATTTGTTATCCTTACATACATCAACAATCTCTTGAGAAGCACCTTGGCCAAGGGATAGATTAAGGCTCGATGGGTTCATATTCAAAGGTAAGTATTCCTAACTTTATTTCTCCTTTGTAAGAATGGATAGATAATGCAGTTATGTTTCTCTTCCATGTATTAAAATTATATATACATTGACATGAGTGTATGTCTTTTATACATGTTTAGTTTAGTTTAGTTTATTTCCAACCCCCACGTTATGCAACAAGATTTGGTGAGTACTAGATTAGATTTACTTTCTTGTAAATAGACATAAGTGAATCATAAAACCTAGGACCCCCTTAGGGTTATTGCATGACTGTGTCAGTCTATAATCTTTACAACCCTTCTTAGCATAGTGTATTATGATAATTCATCCACTAATTGGGTCTATAAAATCCCCATCCTAGTCATCCTCTCACTTTACAAAGACATTCCTAATTTGAAGTGTAGTTATTATCTATCTTATTTGAACTAGGATTGATTTATAGACATGATGCATTTATGATTACATACACCTACAACATTCACCATAGTTAATAAAATTTATATGAGGGAATCCACAGTGTGCCTAATTATTCTAGGAGGTAATTATATCTTGACTTATAGGTCAATATTTCTAACCTATATTTTTATGTCCTCTAAAAGCTTATTTTACATATCCTGCACCACTTGTAGAATTGAGAGTGGGTCTTCTACCATTTTATCTTTTCATCTAGGAGTCCTCACCTTTATAAGAGATAAGTCCTATTGGTTATTACAAAACATAGGGTTCCCCACTTGTATGAATTTTTGGCTGAGTATTATTTTCATTCTCCCCATGGTGCACTTAAAATACATACTTATAAGGTGGATTACATCATCACTTCTATTAATTTAAAGATCAAGACCATTCTTAAAGTTTTGAGAGGTGTTGGTGGGGTGGTAGATATGGTAGTAATAGGGATAGGATGAGGTGGAAGAGGAATGGAAGGAGTGGAGGTAGTGAATGATGAAATTAATGGAATATGAGGAGGTATGGAGTGAAAGGGGGGAAAATTAATGGTGGGGCCCAAGGAAACATCTATTCCTATCATTAAATTTGGGTCATGCCCATTTGAAGGATGATGACTCCTATGAGGGGGTATTTATCAAAAGAGATGAGATTGGTTGGTTAAAGGTAAATCCTTAGGTAGTCTAGGTGATGGAAAAAGGGACTTGAGGAACTATGAGAGGAGCCAATGGAGTGAGTTCCATATGAGAAGAAGAGATTAGTTGGGGATGTGGAATTCGAATAGTCAGTACCTACATCATGATTTGGGTATGAAATACCTTTCATTTCTTTGTTGATGTTTTACATGGGTTAGTTATAGATGTTTTTGTGGAAGGAGTCAATGTAGTAAAGGCCATAGGGGTTGAGTATGGAAGATACTAAATTTTTATAGGAATTAATAAGATGGCTCAAATCACTAGAGACATTCATAAAGGTGTACTTACTCTTAGAATAGGTAAGGTGGCTAGACAATATGGGGTACTTGTAAGCACTTGAATTTAAATAATGTCTAGTAGAGGAACTAGGAAAGTTCCAAGTTGGGGAAAGGAAGGGGCATATGTAAATGAAGAAGGAAAGATGTTAGGAATGGTGGAGAACATGGATATTGAGTCAAAGAGTAGAGGTGGTGGAAAGAAGAGGGAGTTAGGTGATGAACTTGTATCAGTACCTAATGCTGATCCTATTTTGGGATTACTTCTAGGCTGATGCTAATGTTAAGCCTCAAATCCTAGGTGGTTTAAGGTCAAGGAACCTACTAAGGATATGCCTATGTATTCACCAGTTGTTAATGACTCACATGAGTTTTAATTGGCTAGGGTTGAGGTGCCTAAGCTATTTGATGTGCAAGAGGTAGATCCATGATATAAGGAGCCATTTATCATAGAGGAGTAGGTGGAAATATTCCAAATATGATTATTATATAAATTATGGGGGGAGTCAGTGTGACATGACCTGAAGATTGATCAAATGTAGGGTGGTTTAAGAGATCTAAAAGAACTAGACATTCTTTTCCTTCTCCTTCCTATAGGCTTTGATCCTTGTGAATACCTCTTGGTCATATACAATGTTTAAATACAACACATCATCATCCCCCATCTAGTGGCCATAATTGAGCCTGAGATAAGATGAATAAATCTCTAAATGGGCTTAGATCATTCCCTTTAAGTCCTAATCCCTTTGTCCATCTTTGCCTAAGGCCAAAGAGTCTCATCCAACTATAATCTTTTGTAGGGGAGGGAAATAGTGGTACACATGGTGATTAATGATCATTACAAGAGGAAGGTATGCCTTCTATTTTAAATTGATACAAAATCTAAAAATGCCTTCAACCAATTAATAAGTGATTTTGACCTCAGCAATATTATCTAAGACCTGATAGGGTAAGCATAAGGGATCCTTAAGGATTTTTCAAACCTATATATCTATATCCTCTTGAAAATACCAATAGTTTTTTATGGGATCTAATAAATCTCTAATTCATTATGATAGAGGATGCATACAGGACTATTTGATCATGTTTTATCCATCTAGGTAGAAACATTTTTAAATGTCCTAGATGTTGTTTTCATATTGGTAGCCATATAAATAGTCATTGGGAACCCATGTAGGAAATATAGAGGGATTAAAAGTGAGCATCATGTAGACTATCTATTAGATAGCTCATCATGTAAAAGTGTTCCCCCACTTGTGGATCATTACAGATCTAAAAATATTAAAATTTATCACTCCTCTTAGGTTGGGGGCTTGGAAGCCATCCAAGATCATGTGGATCATCATCACCCATTTTTCATTGATATGAAAGCATTATGGGGCCCCAAAAATTGGTTCAATAGGAGCATACCAATTTGGACCACATCCTTCAAGGTGTAGATAGTGTACATATTGACATCTTATTTAATTAATATGGATATAAATCCACATTTTATTACTTTTGAATAGTTCATATTTGACTTTGGAATTACTCAGTATAATTAGTACCTCCTTAACACCTTCTAATAGTTATCCTTTTCACATATTCCTTTAATAGGCCCCCTTTTTCAAAAATTTCCTATGTATTAACCTTCAACCACTTCTTCCACATGGTAACCTACTACTCATCTGACTTGAAGAGTCTCTTGTTTCACTTTGGTGGAGAAAAAATTTGACATGCGGTAGCCCCATGCTCTTTAAATCCATTTCCTTTTGGGTTAGACCTCCAAGCAATGATATTGACCAGTCAATAAATAAATGAAACCCATGAAACCATTTATTGATTAATACATTTTTAACATGTGGTTTCCTCATGCTCAATTTTTCAAACAAATGCCTAACTTCCCCCAGGAGGAGCATCTTATTTACACATGGTTACCTCACACTCAACCTTGCCAAAAAAGTTCCCATTCACTCAAAAGAAGATTCTAACTCAACACATGTCATCTTCATTCTTATCCATGAGAGGCTTTATCCTATCATACCTTTGATTTGCATCATTGTATAGTCAAAAAAATGAATGGAACCACCATGATAGCAAATAATAAAGAGATAGAGATCGACATGTGGTAGCCTAAAACTCATCAAATGCGAAGAATTTTTTATAATCAAAAGGAGTTATGCCATTGGCCAAATCGAGTGGATACCTTCCCCAATAACATAGCATAAATATCTTTGGAGATATACATGTGACATCACTACATCCCTTCTAAGCATCATGACCTTAACAAGATAAATTCTATGCACAATATTTGGGATATGGAGGCTAACTACACTCATGAGCCCAAGTTATTCATTCATTTACAATGGCATTATCATGGGTGCAAGTGTTGAGATATCTAGGTGTCATTCTCATGAGAGTTTGTCTTACCTATATATTTTAGGCTCTTTCTTTTTATATGGAGTTAGTTACCATTTTTTATGGTATTAACTATTTTTGTATATCACCATTTGCAATAGAATAAAAGTAATAGTAGTTAGTATTTTCTCACTTTTTGACCTTGATAGGTGCCCATCACAAGCATGACTAAACATTTCGTATGTGCCCTCAAGGTCTTTTGTATTCATTTCTCCATCTAACAATTAAGTGAATGTGATATTTCATGGTAATTTGCATGGGGAACTACCTATGTCTATTATCTCTTTTATTTTATTTTTATAGTATTGATCTTTTCTTTCATTATAGATCTTAATTTATGATTTATGCTCCTTTATCTTTTTAGTATTAAGTGTTTGATCTATTTTATGCAATTATAGTCTACGTGATTTAAATCTCTTAGCACATCACCTTAGTTTTATTTTTAGTTTTATTTAAATTTCTCTCCCCTTTTCACCCCCAACATTGAATGAAGATTTGGATTCTAAAATCCTAGAGGTTACTCTATAGAATGTATTTGATCCCACACTTGTAAAGCATCACATATGAGGATATTTAACCTAGAGTGAGAGTTTTAGGCATCAACATATTTTATTTTTTGGCATCCTTAGTGGGACTAATCTGTTAGTCTAATTGACTAAGAGCTCAAGTTTATGAGCCAAAATCCTATAAAAAGGTCATAGAAAACAAAGAATCCAAGCCTAATAACAACATATTTATGATCTCTAACTTCCCAAAGGAAAACAAGGTCTATAACGGCTTAGTGATAACAAATGTCTATTCAAGGATCATCAAGGAAATTCATATCATGAGATAGGAGCAGCCCACTTATCCCTCTAACACCCCTAACTATATGGGAACCCAATATTATGAATGCCTTGAAGGCACTCCCCAAGTTCTTAGGAGAGTATTTTAAGATTGTATCAGAACATCTCTAAGATGTTATATATGTGTGCATCATACACTACGCCAATGTGTATAATATAGCTGTAAGGCTACTAGTGTCATATTTCCAAGGGTGGCTTCTTGATTGGTACTGATCTTTGCTAACCAACTCTATTGGTACTTAGGATGACCTCGGTGACAATTTTTTTGAATGATTCAATGATAAAGTAGACTGATCATCCCTCTTATAACAACTAATGACCATTAAGAGAGGCATCTAAGAAGCCATTGTTGAATTCAACATGAGGTTTGAAAAGAATTGGAAAAGGATCCCAATAGTATATTAACCACCCATAGGGATGGATATTATCTTATACCTCAAGGCCTTCAATTCATATATTATGGTTATGATTCAATCAATTGGAGGCTAGATGTTACTAGATGCTTATGATCTAGTAGTAAGGGCCAAGAACAATTATATAGATGTGGGAAACTACCTCTACATCCATCAAAGTTAATGTTCCTAGAGATATAAATGACTCCACAAAAAGATGTCTTGAGTACCTTAGGAACCCCACCTTATATGTATGTATATTTTCCGACTAAGGAAAGCACATTTCCTCAATCCTCCCTAATCATGGAGATGGATTATATGAAGAGTAACTTACAAAACTTCTTGAATGAGATAATCAATCTCAAAAGGCAATAGGTTATACCTTTGAATCCCCCTTTAAATAACTACAAAGAAAAGAGAACACCATACCATCAAAACTATTACTAAGAGAGATAAAGGATAGACCATCAAAATTTAAATCATCAAACACTAAATCACTATATGCAACTTATGAACCAAATGGCTGTAATATTAGACCCCTTGCATACAATAGAACCTAATGTGAATAAAGAGCTATTTTGTAGCCAAAAAAAATTGGTGGATGACACTAATTCATGGTTATTACCTTTAAATGATAGTCATGGACCTCAAAATTGTCTAAGGGGAAATCTACAATAGAAGGTTGTTGAATAATGATGACAATGGAATGCCCCTGATTTGGCCTACACATACCAGTATTTAGGGATTGAGATTTTAGTCTTGATATTGAAAATGTAGGGGATTTTCCTGGAATAAGAAGATTAAATATCCTTAAATCACACATTATTCTCCTAGTTTGAAGGTGAAGATGTAGTCTACATGAGTGAAGTTCTCATGTATAAATCCTTATAGGTTTAATCAAACTACTACACTCACTCAAATAAAATATTGGACAAAAGTATCAAAGTTATCATAAGGCCCAAAATGACCTTTGATAAAAGCCCAAAAACTCAAACCTCACCTTTGGCATATCAAAAATGGAGTGAGATAGTGTATAACAAAGTAAAAGATCTTGAGGTCTCATCTCAAGGGTCGTAAAACATAGTGGAATAGCTGGAGAGGGTTCTACCCAATGTCTCCATCTAGGATGTCCTATCAATCCAAAATTAGAAGTATATATTTAAATAATTCTTAGAGAAGCAATAAAATCCCATGCTATGAAATCCAATTGCATAACCTATAAGGACAAAGGGGAAGGAAGCTAGCACAAGCATCCAACCTTAGATACCCTCTACATTCATCAATACCAAAGATGGGGTAAGTAAAACAAATCATACCCCATTATATTTGGCATTGATTATGGGGAAGAAATAAGTTCAAAAGCCCATGATTGATTCAGGTGAAATCATGATGGTGATGCCTAAACAAATAGTAGATGTACTACAATCAAATTATGAGCCATTAAATAAAGGAGTGATGTAATTAGATGGGAAAAAGGTTTAAACCTTAAGTATCATTAGGGATATTCCCATCACACTATATTCTTGTCCTAATATTATATTAACACAAGACATTGTAGTGATAAACATCTCACCTATCTTCAAGCTATGTTTATCAAGAGACTTCACTACCAAAATAGGTGGGTACTTATCTTTGGACTAGTCCCATCTAATCCTAAGGACCAAGTATGGTTCAAAGTTAAAAGTGTTATTTGAACCACTTCACCTATAATAAATAGTGGATGAAGTATGATGAACTTTGAATCAATGCACACCTCCTTCTAAAAAATGAAGACACATTATGTGGAGATACTCAAAGGAGAAAATGATACGAATACTAGAAGTCTAAAGGAAGAATCCCTTATCAAAAAATTCATTGAGAATGGCCCATTATAAAAATTTTACACCACTATCCTTAGAACCTATATGATCCATGATGAAGACTAAGCCATTCCTGAGGTCATAAAGAATAAAAAAGATCAGAGCAAAGAACTTGAAAATGAGTCTGTATTCTAGACTTTGCATTTTGATGGTGCAAAATGCAAGACCAAATCTAGAATTGCCATCCAAATAACATCTCCTTCTAGAGAAGATACCCTATGAGCCTTCTAATTTTATTTTGATTATATAAATAATGAGGTCAAATATGAGGTGTTAGTCCATGGCCTCAATCTTTCTAAATGGATGGGCATCAAATAACTGAAGGTATTCAGTGATTTTGAATTATTAGTAAGGTAGGTAAGGGGGTAATTTCCAAAAATAATGTGTGCATGAGATCTTACCACCACTATATATGGGGGTAAATTTCCAAAAATAATGTGTGCATGAGATCTTACCACCACTATATATGGGATCTGATTAAAGCCTTTGAATCCTTCAACATTTAGATCATCCCAAGGGTCATTAATGTGGAGGCTGATAAAATGGCAATTATTGGTTCCCAATTTGACCCAATGATAGACTTGTTCACCATTAAACAATTATTATGAGTAATCATCAGGCTCTTTATCCCAAATAATGTCCAAAACTATAAATTATTTAAAATTGATGCTCAAAGTTCTATGTTCCTTTAATAATCATGTGAATTCATAGAGTAATTATAACCAAAAATTAAAGAGGCTTATGGGGACCAAATCATGTGGTTAAAGACCAACATGATGTCAAAGGGCCTCATTACCCTAGAAAATATTTTTGACTCTGATGATGCAAGGAACAATAAGTGAAAGTATATCATAGGCAAGGGTGATTAATCTAAGCTTGATGTCAAATGGAGGAATTTGAAGGTTAGAAATGAAGTCTACTAGAAAGATAAAGAGAATTTGGTTTCTTTATATGATAAATATAAATGAGTCATCGCATGGACTTATGATGACTTGAATAGATATGACTATGAGGTCATTCAACATACTATTAACTTGGTATAAGGAGCCAAACTAGTTTGATAAAAACAAAGGAAAGTAAACCTGAAGATTAAATCCTTGATGGCTTAAGAGCTCAAGAAACTTATTGACACTAAGATTATATACCCGATTAATAATTCAACTTGGGTGTCCAATATAGTTCCTATGTAAAAGAATAGTGGAGAGATATAACTATGAACAAATTTCTAGGATCTGAATAAGGCATCCTTGAAGGACCATTACCCTTTTCCCTCTACGGAGTAAATCCTCTAAATACTAGTGAGTGTAGATATGTATTATCTACTAGATGTATTTTACAAGTATAATCAGGTGTGGGTGAATTAAGAAGACCATCAAAAGATAACCTTTACCATGAAGTGGTGAATATTCACATATGCAAAGATTCCTTTCAATCTCTCTAATGCTAGAGTGATGTTCTAGTTGGAAATAGATGTATATTTCAAAGGGATAATCAATAATACCATCCTCATGTACCTAAATGATCTCACTTCTTTTCTAGGGAAGGGCAATATCACTTTGACTATCTAGAGAAGGTCTTCCAAAGGTGTCAATAATTTAGGGTGTCTCTGAACCCCAAGAAATATGTCTTCAAAGTCCCACAAGGTAATATTTTTGGATATTTACTATTCAAAGAAGGGATTTCCATTGATACAAAGAGAATAAAGGCCATCAAAGACTTAGCCTTGCTAGTTAACAAGAAGGGAGTACAATCTTTCCTTTGAGATATTAATTTCATCAATAGGTTTATATTTGACTTTGATGGATTAGTGAGACCAATCATGTTGATGTTGAAGAAAGATAAGGCCTTCAAGTGGATTACTAAATAAAGAGAAACATTTGATGAAATCAAGGATGTAATATCTACCACACCTATACTACTTAAACCTCTCTTTTCCAAATACTTCATTATGTGTGTCTATGGGAGTGAACATACTTTGGTAGTGGTGTTAACTCAAAAGCAAGAGGAAGGAAGAAGTGAACACCCAATCACCTTCTACTTAAGAACATTATATAGGTATGACGTCAAATATAATTTCATAGAGAGATAGGCTTTCATAGTTAAGGGCCTCAAAAAATTTATACATATTATGGAGGGAAGCAAGATTATGGTGTATATAGCACACTCCAACATTTATGAATACATCATGAAAGGAGAGATCATGGAAAAATAAGCCAACTAGATCACTAAGATACTAGATTATGCAATTGAGTTTAGGCTAATAAAAGTGATTAGAAGAAGAGGAATCTGTGAGTACTTAGCCCAATGCATAGATGTCCCATAAGAGGGACAAGACACATCAAAATCCATCCTACTCAACCAATTTGAGACTAATAGATCTTGCATGACTAAATAGATCATCTTTGTGGAAATTTATCAGTATCTGAATAGCCTTCCTATACATAAAAGGCATATCTATAGATTCTAGGGGTCTAGATAGATGTTGGTCTAAGGAGCCTTATTCAAAAGGAACATTAATAGAGACCTTCTCTAATGTGTTAAAAGACACTAGGCAAAGAAGATTCTCTAAGACATGTACTTCACTCCCATAGGTGGTCACTTCTCAGCAAAAACTACCATGGCAAAGATCATGTGTGTAATGCATTATTGGCTAAACATGTTTGTATACTACCATAAGCTAGTAAAAAAATGCCAAAAATTCTAATTATTTATGAGGAAAATGAATAATTCAACCATGCCACTAAACCTAATTGTGACCAATTAACCCTTTATGTAGTATGATAGACTTCATTGGGATGATCAATCTTATCTTTAGCACTAATCAAAAGTGGATATTGACACCACTGACTACTTCACATGATGGTGTGAAGCAGTCCCACTTAAAGAGGCAATTGAGAATGTCATCCTCAGCTTCTTGAAAGAGCTTGTGTCTAGGTATGGCCTACCTAAGATATTCATCTCCAATAATGTGAAAACCTTCCTTGGGTCTAAATTTTTTGAGTTCATGCTTCAGAATGGTATGTTCTTAAAATCTTCATATAATTATTATTCATAAGGGAACAAGTTTGTGGAATCAATAAATAAATATTTGATAAGATTGATCAAAAGGATGGGCTCTAAATGGAAAATGGAGTGGCATATGCACATGAGAATGACACTATGGGTAGACCACATCACTTCCAAACATATCTTAAATACCTGCCCATATGAAAATGTATACAATAAAGAGTTAATCATACTAGTGTCATTAGAAATACCCATATTATAGTTTTTGAAAACTATTAAGATTTTAAAAAATTGAGTAATGGAGGTTAGGCTTATGGAGCTACTTATCCTCCAAGAATTGAGGGAGAAAAAAATCATTGAAAAAATCACCTAGCAATAAGTGGTCAAGTGGTGGTTCAATAATAAGTCATTAGACCTAGGATTCAAGCCAAGGATTTAGTTCTCAAACATGATCAGAGGGCCACAAAGTTGGATCAACACATGAAGTTTTATTCTCTTTATAGAGGACAATTTTGGATCATCAGAAGTAGGCAAGGGAATGCTTTTGAATTAGAAGATGAAGATGGAAATTCATTGTAGATCATGCTTAATGGGATCGATTTGAAACATTTTAACTAGATTGCTATCCTCTGCCTTATACATAATTATCTAGTTTCTGTTTTTGTTTGTGTTTCCTTTCCTTTAATGTTATTTCCCTTATTTTTTTCTCTCCTTCCATTGATTTTTCCTTTAAATAAGTACCATTGGCATAAGTGGCTTATCTATCCACAATGTATCCTCACCCTAGTCCTCCCAAATCTTCAAAAAAATTCTCTGAAAGATAGTTACCTACCCACCTCACCTACCATTAATGTCAAATGTTCCATTTTATGTGACTCCCCATAATGATAACCATAATTATCTTATGAGTGGATCTTCAAGTATATGTGTCACCCTTATAATTTATGGGAAACCTAATTTTGAATTTTCCATAATGAACCTACCTAGTAGATTTGGTGTATAAATACCCTCACCTTATTGAAGCCAAACACTTGATGCATTGAGATCCTTAAGAGAATTAATCAATTGAAAATATGAGAGGGAGTTGAGCCTGGAGTTGAAAGAAGAGGTGAGTAGAGAACCATTAATCTAGTACATCCCAAAAGATAGAAAGTGGTTTTGGAGAAAACATCTCAATAATGATGGATTATACATCTTCATCAAGAACTGAGAAGCATCCCAAAAGATAGATAACCCATGGATAGGGTAGTAGGGGAGACATTACCACTAAATATGATATTATTAAATATTATGCTTCTTCTCCCACTTAGGAAAAAGAGAGGTTGTCAAACATCAAGAAGGCACCCAAAATAAACTACATGGACCAAGCATTGGTCACTGACTTCATGGATGATATCTTTGATCTCAAGTTAGTCAATAATTCAAAATGTTTGAGAGAGAGCACCCATGCCTAAATTCTTGAAAGAGTCCATAGGGAGGAGTATGATTTTTTCAGATGAAAGATGTGGGAATACACACTATCATAGTACATGGTGCCTTATGTTCATCCATGCTCAAAAATCATTATCCTCTACATAGAAAGGTATGACACCATCACTAGCATAATTACTAGTAATACCCATCTGAGGGTGAAAATTAGTGTAGAACACATTAGGGAGATGATTTGGCTCCAAAGCAACCCCAAGGTCAATATTAATATCATAGAGAGCCTTAAAACTATTTGGGACTCCTGAGTGTAAGAAAAGTTGCAATTCCTTAGAATTCTCCTCAAAAGAGACATCATGGAGATGCCTAATCTACCCATCCCATTGGTGAGCTTCCCCTTATAGTAATTTAAGGATAATCTATCCATATTGTCCTTCATCTTAGGGATGTATTTTTATGACAAAATTGATGAATTTTAGTTAGGGGAACTCCTCCTCATGACCATGGTGGAGAAGGGACAGGTTTTGAAGATGGATATTGTGAAATCCATCACCACCTCGATGAAGGATGAGATGGAGAATTTTTTGGCATTAGGTACCTTTTTTTACTCATCCTTCCTCCTACATCTCATTCCTTACCAACATTCCCAGTTCTTATCTTTGTACCTCAATCTCAACTCCTTCAACATAGACATTTTCCTCAATGTGGTGACACCAATCACCATATAGACCCATGCCCTATGTGTCACTAGGGACTAATATAAGTTATCAAAGCTATTTATGGATCTAGTTCTCATTAACCTCAACATATAGGCCCCTACATTTAGAATAATGTACGAGTAATGTTTATAACTCATTGGGAGTAGGGTCCCAGTCGACTAGTTTTATGATACCCATTTTACATTCATTTGATTGTATATATTTTAGGGAGAACCATTGAATTTCCAATGTATACTAACAGATATGACCCTGTCCCTAGAGTTGTCTCACCATGTCGATGTGATAGACTCCATCTATGGAGAAGGGAAGAAGAAAGCTCTAAATTATGTCCATTTCATAAGAGATGGAATCATAGTGGTAAAGAGGTAATGGGATGCCTATTCACATCCAAGATGGAAGAAATTGGCCTTAATTTAATAGATGATAAATAAAAATATGATCCAAATGGAGACATAATATCCTTGAAGACTACTAGTGCTCCCAAACATCAGACCCAACCATATCTAGAGTAAAAGAGGTCACCCATGGAAGACATCCTCAATAATTTTATGGATCTATCTTAGATCTCATTGGTTTCTCTTAAACCATGGGAGTTTTTATATCATATGGTCTAGGCATATGACCCATCTAAAAAATTATCAATGGGAATAAATAAGAAGCTCACCCAGTTAGATTTGAGCAAAGAAAAAATAGGTTCTTATATGAAATATAGTATGAAATATCTAATCCATACTCCAATTATGATGTTAAAGACACAAATGAGACCTTGTAAAATCTTTGGTATGAGCTTCATCTAGAGTTATTATTGGAAGTATAGTCCTCCCCTACATTAGTAATAAGAGGAGAAGAGGAAGAAGAATAAGAAGAAGAAGAAAGAGATGCCCCTAAGAAAGGAGTGTCAGTTATACTAATTACATAGGAAATAGAAGTCTTGGATGTTTTAAATCCTTCCACATGATTACCTCCCCTATACCTATATCCCATATCCCAATAGCAGCAACGAGACCCCTATATACACCTTGTGACTAGTTCACTCTAGTACAAGTAACTTGAGGAACCCAAATTTATCTCTCCATTGAAGTAGTTGTAATATAAGATTCACTTAGTGGATCCCCTTATTTAAAACTCTTCATCCTTCATTTCCTCCACATATCTATCCACCATCTTACCTCATGTTGTGATACTTTCTTTGGCCTAGCCTATTGCTTCCCTAGACTTACTCTCTTCTTCATCCACTTATGCCATTATTGAGCTCTCACTACTTTCTTCTATAGTCTAGATCTCTTCCTTCATGCCTTCCTTGACCTCTCCACCTTCATCATTTATCTCATTCTAAATCATGGTGAAATAGCCATTCACCTTGCACCATGGAATCCCACCTTTCTCTTCTTCCACCTTCACTCTCCTTTCATTCACCTCCATAGGAATAGGGTCTACTACTTCATAGCAACAACTGACTATTCCATTATTTCTACAATAGGGAATCCTATTCATAGGGTAGAACAATCAATAAATATAGAAGTACCATCAATAGATGGACTCAAAAAGGAGGACCTATGATGCCTAAATGGAAAATAAAATAGGAAAGCAAGCTAGAGCCCCTACATAGACTCACATGTGCTCATTCTATGACCCTACAAAATAATCTCTCATGATATCTCATCTATAACCTTAAGTAGTCAAACCCCAAGAGCATATGCATCTAAGGGACTATGCCATCCAAGATATCAACCAAAATCTCAACCAAGCTAAACCCACTAATAGGGTTGAGCTTGTGGAGGAATTATTGAAGTCTATAACTACATACTACATTAAGGGAACCTAACAGCTAGAAAAGACCATACTAGAACTCACCAAGGTGAAGCCTATGGTAAACCAATTCATTGTTAAGGTTATATCAAAATATGTAGAGCTAAATAAAGCAAGGTCTGAACTTCAAATCCATATCTCTAATGAGTGCTTCTAGGTAGAACTAAATCTACAAGTGATCACTAAGACCAAGTTGTAGGAAAGAGAGACCAAAATTACATAGACCCAATAAAAACTCTCAGATTCTAATCAAGATTTTCAATAATTATATTAGTAAGCATAGTAATAATCCGTTATCAAAGACTAAGAAATTTATAAACTAAAGAATGACCTTATCACCCATCTACAGGGCATGAAAATCTTCCATATGGTAACTAACAACTATACAAATATTACTGGGAGAGGATCAAGTGTATGTCCATAAACCTAAAGCCATCCCTCACCTTCGTCATGGATTGATATAATATAAGCTCATACGTGATCACATCCATTGATAATGTTATTACCTTTATTGATCCTAAGGTCTCATATTCCTAACTCCTCATCCAAAATCTCTACAAAACTTTGGATGAGATACTACATGTAGTAGGGGTCGTCAACCATAGGCAAGAGGTGGCAAAGGTTTAACAGTTTATAGGATGTAAGAAGATAACCAACAATTTTATGTCATTATATAATGCCTTAGAGTGGGTGGTCCAAGATAGGTGGGGTACATTGAATAACTAGTCAACCTAGGATTCTTCTCCTCTTTCTTTTTCGATAACAACATCCACCCTAAGGACAAGATCAAAGTAATCCTAGAATAAAATAAGAATGACCAAACCATGTCCATAGCTCATGGTTAACCATCTAGTGTCTTTGAAGTGGAGAAGATATTGTAATCACTCACCTATCTTGAATTCCAAATGCTGGTAGTTATTTAAGCTTTGGGAAGCATATCCTTCAAGGAAATTATTGATCTAGATAGATCCTTTGAGGCTCTCAATAAAAAGAACCAAATAAAGGAGGAAGAATTGGTGCCTTTATAGGAAACTCTTCAAAAATTATAGGTTGTTGAGCCTTTTTCTTCTTTTTAATTTTACCTCAACTAGTCTACACAATTGATTTTTTGGTTCTCTGATCTATAGGTGAATGCCCCTATGAGATGGTAGGAACTATGGATTGAAATCCACATTTTGTTATTTTTGAGTAGTTCATCTTTGGATTCAAACTTGCTTGGTGTAGCTATCAATTCCTTCATACCTTCTAATAGTTCTCCTTTGGGCCTCTTCCTTTTGTTGGGCCCCATTTCCAAAATTTTGCGTACATATTAGCCTACATCCCTTCTTCCATGTGGTATCCTAATGCTCATCCATCTTGAAGAGGCTCTTGTTTCACTTTGTTGGAGTGTTATCTTGACACATGGAAGCCCCATACTCTTTAAAGCCATTTCTTTTTGGATTAGACCTTTAAGTAGTGTTACTGAATAGTTTGAAAATAAATAAGGCCTACCAAACCATTTATTGGTGAACATAATTTCAACACATGGCACTGTCATTCTCAATTTTACAATCAAATGCCTAACTTTCCCTAGGAGGCACATATGATTTACACATTGTTCCCTCATGCTCATCTCTACCAAATAAGTGCTCATTCTCTCAAAATATTTTGTATCTCAACACGTGTCATCTTTGTATTTATCCATGAGTGGCTTTTGCCTATCAAAGATTGGAGCTCCATCACTAGCTAGTTAGAAAAAAGAAGGGACCAACCATGTTGGTAAACAAGAAAGATACAATCCTCGATATGTGGTGGCCTAGAGTTCATCAAAGGCCAAGACTTTCCTATAAAAAAATATATTTTCACCATTGGCCAAGGAAATTGGATCCCCATCCCTAATGGAATATCAAAAATAACTCTAGAGATATATACATGGCATCACTACACCCCTCTTAAGCATCATGGCCTTAACAATAAAAAGTTCCCATGAAATATCTGATATCTAGAGGTTAACTATACTCATGAGCCTGAGTTCCTCATTCAGTTATAACAACATCATAATGGGCATGAGTGTATAATTTCTATGTGTCATTCTCACAAGAGGCCATTTCACCAATATATTATAGGCTCTTTCCTTTTAAAGGTGGTTGGTTACCATTTTTTCTTTTATTATCTATTTTTGTATACCACCATTTGTAAAAGAATATAAGTAATAGAAATTAGCATTTTCTCATTCGTCAAAATTAATAGGTTCCCCTCACAGGTGTGATTGGATGTTTTATATGTGCCCTCGAGGCCTTCTATATTCAATTCTCCATCTAACAATGAAGAGGATGTGATATTTTGCATCAATTTTCATGGGAAACTATCTCTATCTATTCTCTCATTTCTTTTCATATACTATCAATCTTTACTTTCATTATAGATATTAATTTATGTTTTATTCTCCTTTATGGTATGTAGTGTTTAAAGGTTTGATTTATTTTATGCAACTATAGTGTAAGTGCTTTAAATATCTTGATGCATCATAATAGTTTTATTTTTAATTTTATTTACATTTCTCTCCCCCTTTTTTACCCCTAACTTTGAATAAATAATTGGTTCTAAAATCCCATAGGTTGCTTTATAGACTGTATTCGGTCCCACACTTGTAACACCTCCCATAACAAGTTGTTTAACCTAGAGAAAGAGTTTAGGCATGAACATTTACCCATTTAGGATTTGATTTATCCATATAGTCCTTAAGGACATCATATAATTGGAAGGTGTGAGGCTAGGGTTCCACCACCACTCAGTTATATAAAAATGTGTTGTTCAAGACATTGTAATAGGATTTTTTGGCTATGCCTAAGATGTTAGCAATCTAGTGATAGTAGATGGTTGAGAAAACCTAATCATGAATTTCATTCTCACCTAATTGGTACTAAGGAGTAGCTTATTAAATAATTATATGTATGGGAGGACTTTAGGATTAGTAATAGATCTATCTAGGCTATACTTCTGGTATGTTGTCTTCAAACTTAGCCTCATCATCATCACCAATTATTGATTCTATAAGCACCTTGTCAATGGCCTTGAATATTTTGTTATAGTGCTTAAATTGATTCAAACCATCTGAGAATTGATTGTCCCTATACTTAAGCTCAAACTTGGGGTTATAAGAGGAAGCAAACATTGTTGTAGGATGAAATTTCATGAAAAATCTTTTGCAAAAAGTAAAGGCATCAAAAGTAATATGTGGTAGTAAAAATTAAGGAGGTTAAATTTTTGAGCTTAGAGATATGAAGGTTAATTATCATTCCTTAAAACACTTGTATAAAGTCGCATTCATCCCCCTAAATTAATGGAATTTGGGAACACATCCATTTTGGATTTGAATTTGAGTGGATGGCTTAATATTAGACTTGATTTCCCAATCTAGAGTTAAATTTGGAGTATATGATTACACACTAGTTATCAGATCCAATAAAGGTGATGTGACGTTTTCAACTTATCCAATCGAGGTCTAGTTACCCACTTCATCAATTTTTAGAGTGTGGTAGGTGCATGACCAACTTATCCTCTAAGCCTCCTAGGGGATCTAATTTCACACCATTTGTCACATCATAATTAGACTTCAAATTAATAGTTAAGACCCAAGAACATCCCATAACTTCATTACTATATCCTTAGGGGGAAGATGAGATGTTATATGGGGACACATGGCATCCTCTGGTTAGCCCCTAGGGTTCCACCTTTGCTTCATTCTATCCATATAGGGCATTTAGTGGCCTACCTACAAAATTTATCAGTTACACAATGTGTCACACTATGACACATCAATATCTCTTGGGTTATAACATCTTGTCATATTGATAGACTAATTTTTATAAATGTAAGACATATGTCACTCCTTTATTTCATCAAGATCTCCCAAGCTCTAACATCTTTATCAGATTGGGATACTAATAAGTCTGACATAATGAGATTTTCATTGGTCTAATTTCAGCATTATTGACCTATAGGGTACATGGTATCTCTTGATTTAATTAGGATATCCTAGGTTTTGAAATCTCTATCATATTAGGAGACTAAAACATCTAACACCAACCACATGGCACTTTATTATTAAGAAAACTATGGCTACTCGTCATCTGAATAACCAGAATCCTTATAACATCAAGACTTTTACATATGGAATATCTTGTAAGAAACATAGAAAATAAATATGTGAAATTGAAAGTAATAATTATCAACTAACTGATCACCTAGCCACCAATTAGGTAAATGTAATTCCATGTAGGACTCTAGGATCTGATACATCAAGAATAAGACTAAGAATATATGAACCTTTGATAAGGGAATGCTTGTAAAATCAACATGTTAAACATTCAAGGAAAGAGTGCCTACCCTAACCATGGAGTATAGATGGGATTTACCTTTGTGTATCTCATAAAATAATGAGGCCTAATATTTAGATCAATTAGACATTATCTAAAGAATTTTCTTAGGGAGATAAAAATAAATAGGGTGACCTAGGATTTCATAAACTTGGGAGAGGAAGAGTCAACCAAAATGCCATAATGGGTCTAGGAACTCTACGTATGAGTTTTATAAAAGAGGGTTCCCCCATTTCTTATTAAAAGGGTGCATGTTGGCCATAGAAAATGGTTACTTCCATGGGGAAGTGGTGATAAGATCTTATAACTTGACATGTTAATCATCCTTTCCTACATAACACAAACTAAAAAATACATATTTAGACATATAAAAAAGAAGGTGATAAAGTCATGTGATAATAAGTGACATACTAATATCTTACCCTATAGAATACCACTAGTGTGTTTGAGGAGTAATTTTTAGTTAACTTATCCAATCATGGACTTCATTCAAGCAACCAAGGTCAAACCAAGCATCAAATTTTTTTAGGGGTGTTAATGAACACATGACTTATAGGGGAATCACACATGTATTACTTTACTACCATCAAGGAATCGATAGCCTTGATAGAGATACCTATGGTCCCATTTGAGGCCTTACTCCATTACTAGTGATGTTGAAAATCCTATAGTGGAGGTTGACTGAATAACCCTTTCATGAAAGACTTAGATTTTAAATTTTTCTTGTGTTTCTAGTATTATTTCAAGGTTTCTTGTGAAAATATTTAGTAATATTTGTCCATTGAGGGTGTAAGACCAATACATGTATGATAGGATGAAGAGGAATATTGGAATATATAGTTAACTTTTAATTGGCTTGAATGGTCCCACTTTTTGTAAGATTTTATATTAATTATAGTTTGGTGGGTTATATCAAGGTAAAAGTTATTCCAAAATCCACTTGTTTTAGTGAGAATCATTGGCCCTTAAGATACGAAATGTAAAGGACTCACTCACCATCCATAAGTTTTTGAGATCAAGGATTCAAATTGGGTTATCTGTAACTTAAAAATGCTTTCCAAGCTTTGGTCATTACTCAAAGTGGTTACAAACTTCCCTTTTTCTAGGGAGGCCTCTTAGTGGGGTTTATTTTCTCAAATTTAATCAAAGATCTATTTTGGGGCATGTGAAGACTACAAGGATACAAATAAACAAGAAATTTAAAGGAACAAGGAAATATATCACATAACAAGAAAATCAAACATAACTAAAACAACTAACATACTATATACATTACCGTTACTTGTTGAGGTTATTCTAAAACTACACTAGATGAAGCAACTGAGAAGTAGTGATTGGATGAGAAACTCAATGTGATACCATTATCATAAGCCCATTATGTTAATTCTGTGGATTAGAAGGTGGAACCATTACCACATACTAGAGGGAGTGAGACCCCAAACTAGGTGTTTATAACACTCTCCAAGAATTTTATGAACTTGGAAATGGTTCTTATTTTCATAATAACTACCTCTAACCACCTTGTGTAATAATCTATGCTCATGATAGAAAAAATTTGGCCATCCAATGAGTTGGGGTTGATAAACCCAATGAAATTTACTCTTAATTGATTGAATGGTGTTAAATCCACCATAGGCTGAAGTGGCATCACTATGTTAGTTTTCCTCTTGGAAAAATTCTATCACTAATTATAAACATTGACATGAACATGGATATCTTTAAATAAAGTAGGATAGAAGTATCCTACTTGAAGGAGCTTGTGTGTTTTGGTGTTTGTAATACGGTAATTAGCTCCCATTTTCTCATGGAAATTTTCCATCACTTCCTTGGCTTCATATGGGGACAAAAATATGAGGTAGATTATTTCATGATTCTTTATAAATCTATTCCCTTCTTCAACATATATTGTGCACCTTTCAATTAGATATCTCTCTTTTTTTTATGGTTAAGTCTAGGTGGTTTATTTCTATAGAGTAATAAATGCACAATAAAAGTGTACCAATCTAGTTGTAACCTCATATCTTGGTCTATTTAGTGTATAGTTATTCTTGGTTCTATCTTAGTTATTATCTAGGTAAAAACCTATCCTCATACTAACTTGGCTAGTTTGATCTCCAAGTCATACTCCTACAACTTTTCCATCCATCAGGCTCTACATTTACCTAGCTCATTCCACCCCAACATTTATTTTATGGTTGGGTTTGAGATGATAGCATGCACATTATTAATGAGAATATAGTGCCTAAATTTCTTCATAGCTTTGACCATGGCATAAGCATGTTTTTTAAGAGTAGAATATCTTAATTCTTTGTCCTTGAGGTTGGTGCTCATGAAATCAATAGGATGTTATTCTCCATTTAATATCTAGGTGAGGTTGGAAACAATGGTGTGTTAAGAAGTAAAGGGGTAGATATAGAAATATTTTGTATAATCTAGGTTGATGAGGACTAAGAATTTTATAATGGCATCCCTGATTTCCTAGAGAGACTTCTTTGATTCTATATGCCATTCCACCATTATGTCCTATTTTATCAAAGTATTCAAGTGTTTCATAATTTAAATAAATCTATAAATGAAGTTATGAATAAATTTGATTTTACCAAAGAATAATTTTAACTCTTTTTTTTTATGAATTAGAGATAATTTATATATCACATTAGCTCTTTTTGGATCAATAATAATACCTTCTTTTGTGATTATATGACTGAGAAGATTACATTCAGTAACATTGAACACACTCTTATTAGGATTAAAGTAAATACCTTACCTTTTGCATCTTTAAAACATTTTATTCAAGTGGTGTATGTGATAGGACATGCATTTTGAAAACATAGCTAATTCATCCATATAAATTATTATACACTTCCCAATTATTCCTTTGAAACTAAGTTCCATTTATTTTTGAAATCTTGCCTTAGCATTGATCAACCCAAAGTGAATTCACTTGTAGGTTTATGTGCCTCATTTAATGGTGAATGAGATTTTTTCCAAATATTATGAATTAACCAAAACCTATTTATACCCCAAAAATACATACATAAATGACATCATCTAGGATTTGCTTACCATTTGGATTACTTCATAAAGGGAAGGAAATATGTAATTATCTTTGTCTAAAGCTCAATTTAAATTTTATAATTCTACACCCAAGTATATTTATCTATCTCTTTTCACATGGGCACCAAGTTGGCTACCCAGGTTGAATGGAAAACTAAAAAAATAATACTAACAAAAAGTAATTTATGGACATCTTTATGTATTAATAGTTATATAATTAGGTTTATCGATCTTTACCTCTATCTAAATAGTATTTATTCTAGATTGAGTGGGATATTATGACTAATCACTATCAATTTGAATACCTTAAGGTATCCATAGGCCTAGGTAATTATATCTTTGTATCTTAGTATTAATATTAAAAACTTATCTAGCTCATAGTCTATATAAGCAAGGCCGACATTAACTATCTAAGGGTTTTATACCAAACCAAGGTTGAGGAGATGATAATATTGGTCTTCTAACTTAGGTCTCATTATTTTTAATGTGGGTTATAAAATGTAAAACACTATCTCCAATTAAATCATCCCCTTTGGGATCTGATTCCCATGAATATTAAGGATCCCATCCTTGTCTAAATCATTACCATGGTTGTCCCTATCTACCTCATCAATGATCCAAGTTTCAAATTCCCCTATGTTATTAAGGAATTACAAGATTTATTTGTCTTCTTCAAAGACTTAAAATTTCATCACATGATTGGGGATAGAGGGGAAAGGGATAACATCCATGGAGAAACCTTACAATTCAGTGCCATATAAGGGGTTAAGTTCATTATTGAAAACATGTGTGAGTTAGCAACTTGGTTTTATTCCCTAGGAATAGGGATGATTTTGAATGAATTAAACATTTTTATTAAGTCCTAAGCTTATTTTTTATACCTTTTGATGTATGATATGTTGCATTCAAATTTAATATTGATCATGTTGACTACTAGCTCAGAATCACTGAATACTCTATGTTTGTTTTCCCTATGTTTCAATGTGAATTTCAATCTTATGATTAATGCTTCATAATCTACCATATTATTCATGCATGAGAATTTTAGCCTATATGACACTAGGTAATCCTTCCCCTAAGTGTTTATTAATAAAACAATGACCCCAATACCTTATTTAGAATCATCTCCATCTACATAGAGATGTCATAGGCTTGGCAAGCTTAATTGTTGGTCATTTATATCTTTTGCTAGTTTCATACTTAACATATAAATTCTTAGGTTTGAGGATGTCAAGTTCACTTGTTCATTCATGGCATTGTATTTTTTTATCATGTGATTCATGTGTGTCTCTATATCTACCTTGATTTGATTATCTTACCATATCTAAAGGAGACACATATGAGATAAATTCATTTCCATATAGTCATTTAGGGCTTTCAATCAATCTCTATTAAGGAACATGACATAGGCCTAAGGAATCTCTACCACCTTGATGTATATAAAGTGTTAAATACTAGGTTATAATTCTAGTTGTATATGTACATTAATAATCTTTTGTGCCACTCTAACCTTGGAATTATCTAGTTGAACTACTACCTTATCTAACTTGATAGGGACAACCCCTAATTTTTTATAGATGCTTATTGGAATTACATTAGATGCAGTCCCTAAATCTACTAGGAAATTATGTAGGTTTTTACTAAATAATTTGAAGGTCAAAATTAAGGGAGGAACTTCCATCTTTTTTTTGAGTTAACACATTGGTACGGGTTGCTTTTTATTTTACATTGGTGGGTTGAGATGGCTTCTTAGTCAAGGAATTTAATAGAGATTATGTTTCTCTATGATATGAGAAAGTTCATGGAGTGTGATGTTGGCTTTTATTTTTAATTTCTTCTAATATATTATAGCCTCCTTTGTTCTATATATGTGGGTTTTCCATGGGAAATTTAGGTTATTGAGGTTTTAGAGGTAGCAGGTCATTCCTAAAATTTTGTTGAGGTTGGGTTACACCATTATTTAAGGGATTTTAGGATATTAAGGGTTATTTTAGTTGTATGTTCCTAAGGGAATAGTTTATCCTTCATAACTATTGAAGTTCCTACACTTAACTAATACCCTTTTCTAGCTCATTTTATTCCTAGCCTAGGATTTACATAATTTCTAATACCATGGTATTACAATGGGCTTTGTGAATGTTGGATGATTTTGGGTGTTTTGGAACCACCTCATACTCTTCTATTTCCTTTTATAATATCTCAAAGGCATAACAAAAAAAATTATAGTCAAGTTCCCCATGGGATTTTGTGTTATGCACTTAGCACTTGTTAAGTAAGGCTATCTCAAAGATATTAATTTCTATTAACCTAATGGTCAATGGTTATAGGGGATTGTGGGAATGGGTAAAATTCATATATAGTATTTGATATGTGAATTTTTTGTATAACTCTATGCATTGAATTTGTTCATCTACCTTTATATCCTAAGGAAATCATTGTTGATTTTTTATACCATTCATTCAATATCATGCAACTCATTATTTATTGACTCATAGGGTATGGTCTAGGTATTTTTAATTTCTACCAATATTACCTTATGTTTTAAATGAGGAACTTTTTTGTGGTTGCTTGTCTTAATAAAACCTAAGTATTAGTTTGGTGTGGTATGATTGAGTGGGATTTGATATGTTATAAGGAATGGTTAAATAATTAGGATATTATGATTATCATTGGGAAAGAGGCTCGATGTGGGCATCTATGGTAACAAATTCAAAATGGAGGACATCGTCTAAATTTATGGGTCTAGATACCTATCTACCTTTATAGATCCAATATAAGCCAAGGGTAGGTCTACCATTACCAAACTCATCTCATAAACATAGTAATCCAAGGGTCTAAAGTAGTATTATACATTTTAAGTGATATTTTGGGGTTAGGTTGGTAGAGCATGGAAACCTAGTCGTACATATTTTGAAACCTAGCATTGACATTCATTATAGGCTCATTAAGATCTCATTTAATAGAAGAAAATTTCTAGTATAGGACTTTTGGGTCTATTACTTGCCTGAACTAGGTGAGGAAGGTAGTATTAAAATGGTCCCAATTGGGGATCAAGCCCTTGAGGAGGTTTAGGAAAAAATCATGTGTTGAGTCCATCACCATGAATGGGAAAATCTATCACATAATGTCCTCATATTCTACATTCAATAGTCTTATGGAGGTTTTATAGGAGGTCACATGCTCTTAGATAGTCTATCCTACACCTGAAGTGAAATAGGGAAATATCTCTCATAGTTTATAGGTAAGTCATGGATAACTCTCATGACATTAATGGCCAGGCCAACCAACCAATCCATTTTGAGTGGTCTATTTGTGAGAGGTTGAGGGGAAAAACTAGATGGAATCCTAGTAGGTCTATATCTATTAAACCTAGTTATTCAATGGAATAACATGGGGGAAACACTATCTAGATGTGACTGGACCTATCTCTTTTGATGAGTGAACTAGTCTCTAAGATACTTCAAAAACAAGCAATAGTTAGTACATTATTAATAATAATCATGATTTCAAAACATTCAATAATCAACACATAAATTATTGATGCCTTCATTTGTGTCCTCTATTTTTGGGTGTGTTTTAAGCACATAACAATGGAGAGAGTGTAAATGAGGGGAAACAATATCAAATCAATAAAATACTCTTTTAGGGTTTGGGTTTCTATTTATAATTATCCTTAAAATAAAATGAGTCATTCCTAGTGCTATATATTGTTTAGAGTAATATCACATTCTAAAATAATCATGATACTATGTATTTTTATAGAGACTAGTGGGGAAAACTAATGGACTTTCATCTCCATTTTATGACTTATTCAAAATCAACAAAAATAATGGTTGTAGATATTTGGCTTCAAAGTGAATCTTGCATGGAATAATCTCTGGGAGATGCAACATGACCACTAGTGGTTTAGTCCTGATGACCAAGGATGAATTATTTGAATATATTACTAGTATTTAATCTCTTTACTCAAAAATTTATTAAAAATATAGAAAGGGTAGTATAATTTCAAAAACAAACATAAAAGGAGGGAAGGGTAAAGTAGTAAAGGAAGTTTATAGATCCAACTGAAATTAATGATTTAAAAATTGAGCTAAGCACATCCACCATAGATATACCATTATGTGTTGAGTCTTTCGAAAGGTTTTAAATATGATGTTACACAATGGTAATATCCCAAGGAAGTAGATAAAAATTCTTGATTTATAATTCCTCACTAAATAATAATTCTAGAAGTCTACAGTAAATCACACATAAACTTCTAAAATAACTTATAGGATATCACACTAGTTATCATTATTGTGAATAAAATGAGGAGAATTAATAGATTTTATGATAGGTAGGCACATCATAATCATTGAATTCATAAGTAAAAGAGTCTTCAAAAAATTATCTAGGCACTAATATTCACTTAAAACTAGAATGAAATATGTTTTGATAAATAAAACATGTGTCACTTAAGATAGCTAAAATTGCATTCATTAATATAACTAGTTATATTATAAATATTTATCTTATCCAACTCTTTAGAATTAAAAATGAGGTGAAATAAACTATAGGTGAAATCCTATCTTGATTTGAACTGCACTTTTGAGATAAAAATTAATACCCTTCAAATTATAATATGGTTACACCTTTTATCAATAAGGATGGGATTCACCACCAAGTAACATGAGATTATAATCCTATTTGATACAATTTTATAATTCAAAAATATTTAAAAAAAATACCCTTAAATCTACTCCTAAAAAGATCTATAGGAGACTACTCAACTAATATGTTGAGGTGGCATGGAATATCTAGCTCCTAACTTCTTTGAATTTACCTTCTTATCTTCTAAACTAGATACCATGAGGTCAAACTCCTGATATAGCTTGGGTAGGTTCATTAGGGGATATTTAAAGATCATCTCAACCTAGTTTTTTAGTATTTTGTACACCTACAAGGGAGCCTCTATTGACACCTAGACTTCTGACACCTAGTTTATGCCCATCATAGATTGAGTTTAACGCTTGAGAACTACTTGATTCCCCTCCTTATTCACATTTACCACCTTTTCCCTCATGACTTGGCTGGAGTGACCTAGGTGGACCCCAAGTTCACCCTTATGTAGCAGAGTGTCATCTAGGTGGAATAATATTGAGATATTGACTTCTTTGAAATAATCTAATATCTTACTTTCACTATCTTTTAGGGATCCCATCACCATTTGGGACATGGCAAGCCACTCCTCCATTTAAATCTTCATCGTCCTAGAATAGGTATAATACAATCCCAAATATAAAGTGGACATCAATTTGATCTTTGAAAACATGCCTTTACTAATCACAATATTTAACTTTTGGCACTTTCCATAAATTATAGTGACCGTCTCTAGATAGTCATAGGTTCGCTAGATGAGCACTTGGGTATCCTCCACAGTCCTTACCACCTTCCTAGATTTGAAAAATTTTATAGGAGGGTATCCTTGATGTGACCAATTAATTTTAGAGGGAAAGAGGTTTTTTGTGCACCTTAAGAGTTATAACTTAGCCTTGCATGTATTATAGAAGCTTTTGTAACATATCATGCATCACTAGAAGAACTGAGATGGGCTCTTCTACCATTTTATCTTCTCCTTTACAATTCCTTACCTTGGTGAGAGAGAATAATTCCTATTGGGTTTGTCATACCATAACATTACATTATTTCATGAATATCTTGGTGATTATTCTCCACATGCTCCCCATGGTGTGGTAAAAATTCCATTATACTTTTGGGGTTTCTTGCATCATCATTTTTGGAGCCTATTATATTGAGACCATTGTTTGGGTCTTGGGAGGTGTTGGTGGGATGGTAGAAATGGTAGTGATTGGTAGAGGATGAGGTGGAGGAGGGATGAAATAAGTAGAGGGAATGAATTATGAAAGCAATGGAGAAGGAGGCAAGGGGGGAAAAGGGGAAGAAAATAATGGTGAGGCCCAAGGGAACATTTTATCCTACCATTGAATCTATGTCATGCCCACTTAAGGGGAGATGACTCCTAAGAAGGGGTATTTATCAAAAGGGATTATATTAGATGATTAAATCTAAATACTTGGGTAGTTGAGGTGATGGAAAAGGGGGGTCAAATAATTATGAGAGTAGGTAATGGGGTGAGTTTTGGAGGAGAAGAAGAGACTGATAGGGGAGGTAGAATTAGAGTAGTCAGTACCTACATCATGGGTTAGGAATGAACTACCTTTTAGTTATTCCTCAAACTTTTACTCAGGTCAACTCTAGACACAATCATGGAATGATTCAATGTAACAAGGACCATAGGGGTTGACTATGAAAGTTGATACATGTTTGAAGTAATTAACAAGATGGCCCCAATCAATAAATACTTGCACATAGGTAAACTTAATCTCAAAATAATTAAGTTATATGACAAAGGATAGGTACTCATAGGCACTTAAATTTAAGGAATGGTCAGTGAGGGCACTAAGAATGTTCCAAGTTAGGGAATGGAAGGGGTAGATGGAAACAAATAAGGTATAATGTTAGGAATGGTTGCAGCCATGGATGTTTGTGAAAAGAGTGAAGGTAGTGGAATCAAAAAAAGGGGTGGTGTTGTAGTAGGCAACTGGAAAGAGGATGGAGTGTTAGGAGAAAATTTTACCATTGATTTTTCTTGATCCAACTTTAGGATCATTTATAGGTTGTTATTGATGATAAATATTAGAGTTTGGTTGGCCTAGGGTCAAGGCACCTATTGTGGAACTACCTATGCTTGGACCACTTGTCATTAAATCAAACAAGTTTGACTTGGTTGGGGCTAAGATGCTTGAGATACTAAAGGTGGAAGAGGTAGATCCATGGTAGTAGAAGATACTAGTTATGGGGGAGAAGGTGATGTTTTACCCAACATCGCCCTTTTCTTCTCAAATAAATGAGGACCCAATTTTTTAAGATATTGGCCTTGTATGTTGAGCCTTTATTCTATGTATTTATGTAAATACTAAATGGATTGATCCTCAATATTTACACTTAGAACAATCAATCATGGTATTATACAATTTTTATGGACAAAATTTATTATTGCCTTTTTCAAGATATTTTTTGAGCTATGCAGGTTTTGCAGGACATAATTTATTTAGATAAAATTATTCAATATTTTTTATTTTAGAATTTTATTTGGACATTTTGTCTAATCAATTTTTATCTTTGGGGTTTTTTTTTAGGATTTGTGTTTAGAATATTATTCGGCATGTTGTTCATCAACATTTTTGTATCAGACTTCTTAATGTTTTTTCATCATACATTTTGTCTAAACAATTATTATAAAATGACTTATTTTTAAATGTAAATTTGGCCTTTAGACATTTTGTTTTGAACTTTTGTTCTGAATAGATTTGGTCTTTGGGTTTTTATTATTAGACAAATTATTAAAAACAGTCACCATGAAATATTTTAATCTTTGTATTTTTTCTATCAAGCATTTTATTTAGACATTTTTTTCATGGATTTTTGGCCTTCAAGTTTTTTGTATTGGGTTTTGTGTTCAAAATATTTGTCTGTATATCTCGTAAGCTTGGTTGTAGTAAAAAACTTGACTCTCAATTCCTGACTACTAAAATCCCACTATACTTAGCTGATAAAGAAAAATAATTCTTAATATTTTCCAATGCTACCCACTAACTAACCTAATGAGATATTTTAACTATGTAAAAAATATAAAATAGGTTAACATTGGGAATTCATAATTCATGAACTATAATTCAATACTAAACCCATACACATGACATGTAGCCATTGAGGTGTTCATTGCTTGAAAATGAACTCAAACTGAACTACTATCTTACATGAGAAGCCCTATCTACCTATGATATTATTTAAAGTAACAAGTGACTAACATAAATGATAATTATTCATAGAGCATGTAGATAAAATTCAATCACTACACATAATTACAATGGAATCTTCATCCAAGGCATTCAAGAAAGCACTTTTACCATCACCATTTTTTATTAAGGATTTGATAGAATTCATGGATATAGTTTATAATGCCACCATTTCTGACAAAAAGTATGACAACTACTCCGAATTATGGGATTTTGAAATTTTTATCAATGTATTTTCACTAGACAAAAATCTCTCCCACAAAGTGACTATTTATTATAGACTTGCTCTCACTTAAGAGATAAGGACTGCAATTAGCTACATCCAAGACCAGGGTGATACCTTGTATCAACCTCCTATGAGACTTATTATTCATAGGGAATATTACATAAGATGCTTTTATTCACCATATGGATACCCAAAATATTATGGCATTCATCTTTGGAGTGGATTTTTAGAGGCATTTATCACCACTAACACTAGATGAATATTTTGACAAACATAGCCTAGTTTCTTTGAACGAAGAGAATTCAATGGAAAAAGTGTTCACTTCATAGATTATCCTTAAGAAACCCATGTCATATAAAGGTAATAATCCCACCCCTATCAACAAATCTAGGATGGGAGTGTGGATTGGGATGGTGTTACTTAACAGGCTCTATGGTATGCCCAACATTCATTTCTTCAATTTAGACTAAGTACCATTATTACATATGACATTGACCAATGACATCTCATTTGATTTTGGAAAAATTATAATCTAAAAGATGAGAAAACATGTCATACATAACAACAGGTGGCCTAATCTAGGATTCCACTTCTATATGATGTCTTATCTTTTAGACATTATAATCGGCATAATGTATAAAGACCTTGGCAAACATTGGTTCCCAACCACTGACTATGTCAAGAATGGCATCTATGATTTCTTATAATTTTTTCACATTTATGCTTATACCAAGAACATTGTTAGGGTTATTGAGTATGTTTATCCTCAAGTCTCATAAGTAATCCATGGGTCTCCAATGCCCAGAGTCAAAGTAAGCATAGTGAAAATAGTATTTGGAAGAGGTGATTGGTTTTTGTATCCTAATTACACTATTATCAAGATTTATAGATACAAGGTTCATCCCTTAAGTCTCCCAAAATATATATCTAATAAATTGGTAGATCAAGAAATTTCTTTTCACCTCTGGTGGAGTGTTGAGGACTTGACCAAAAATAAGAAGAGCACATTCTATGGGCACCATATGGTCATTAACTAGATGTGATACACATAAATAAAGTTCTTTGGAGACATGGGTTTTAAAAAAAAGATTTATCACTTGCCCATAGTGCCACACATATATTGGGATCCACATAGCCACATACAAAGACAAATTTAGGGCCTTGGTATCCCCTACCAACATGTCTATTATGACTATGAATTTTTCTATGAATGTCGAGAATGATGATAATGTACTGGAAAGTGCAAGAGTTTTTTTATTGAAAGAGGATCATCTAAGGTTGATTAAAAAACCCTTTAATTAATAATCTTTATAGGATAGACACCCATAAATTTTATGAACAACTAGCTCATAGAGGAGTCCAATGAATAAGGATATCCCGTATAGGAAATTTATTTCAAATTGAAATTTTTTAAGAAGGAACAAGGGGTGAGTGATCTTGATCTTATGGGAGCCCCTAAGAGATCTCATTAATATAGATTACTTTGATGTGTAAAAACAAATACAAATGCACTTAGTTGTAATTATAATATAAACACCTATATCTACCCCTCAAGTATAAGAGTCTACATCATTAGGTGTATCCATATATAAATTATATACCTTAACTCATCAAGTCCCTTCCTTATATCCAAAGACCACTATTTGTATGAGAGGAAGCCTATGACTCCCCCCATAAGTAGTCCAATAATTGAATAATCACAAATCTTACATTTAATGCCTCAATAAGTAGAAGGAGAGGAAGAAGGACAAGACATTGATGAAGAAGTAGAATTGGAGAAAGATAAGGCTCTAATCCTCACATCTGACAAAGGAAAACACCAAAATTGGAGGACACACTAGGTAAAAAGGCTTTACCTTTAGATACCACTTCCCTTCTTTCTTCTTCTATTCATATTTTTCATTCTATGCTAATTTTATCTATGTTGAAGACCCCTGATGATTCATTAACCTCCTCTCTCTTACATATCCCTCTACTCACTCAAAATTTTGAGAATTACTCTTCCACTATTGCTCTATCTAACTTTTATCCATATTCTACCCTAGTGCCATCCACTTCCATCATGGCCACTATTAATATCCTTTTAGTACTACCATAGTCAGATCCTTGAAGAGGAAAAGGCAATCAAGGAAGATTAAAATAGCTATGGCTACTCCCTAAATCCATATCTCATCTACCCAAATCACTCTACCCATGTCATCCACCACTTCATCATAAGAAACTATTATTACTATCTCAAGAAAGGGGAAGAAGGAAAATCAAGTTATCATGGTCCATCCACTACCCAATTACGGAGTTTTGGATTATTCCAAGATAATTTGGATTTACCTTCTTAACATAATATTCAAGGAAAAAAAGAAGCAAAAACTAGTAGAGAATCTTGTATAAGAAGCTATGGTTAAAACCACAAAGGAGATAGACCCTAACTAGTTGATAATTATTCCATGGGCCATTGATTTAAAAGTTAAAATTTCTCAAATTCACAACTTTAAATTAATAAATCTCCCATCCATTACAACTTTATTTGACAATCCATCAGGGAATATCTAAAGGGTATGAAAAAGGAAGTTAGAGGATGGTGCTGGTAAAGAAATAACTTTAGAAGAGATGAAAGAATTCTTTTCCATATGAAAAAACCAAATTGATAGGTGTTATAATTCCCTTAAAATTAATATTTTAGGTCTCTAGCTGAAGCACATAAAGATTCCATGGTGGTAATTCATGAAGTCACAGAGCTAGGGAGACAAGAATAAGAGGTAGAATTGGATCAAATAAAATAAAAAAATAGTACATAGCCTAGTAGGCATTCAAGATGAGTTTCAAGAAGCAACATGAAAGTTATATAATTATTTAGAGGAATTAGAATTTATGTGGGCTGAATTATCCACCCATATTACCAATACTCATGAATTATTTAATTCTTTAAATGAAAACAAGAATAAGTTAAAACTATTAATTATTTATAGAACCAATAAGGTGTATTTACATTTGGATCTAATGTCACCATTAAAGGAATGTAATTACCTCAATATGTTAGTCATTAGAATAGAGGAGGCCATGGAGTGGTTATAGTAGTTGGGGCTTTGTTACCCAAATACTAAAAAAATGAGGTCCTCATTTTGCAAATTTTTAATGACTTGAAATTATCCAAAGTAAAAGATGATATAGGATATTTGATCAATAAGGTGAACTTTGATGAACTTATTCAATATGCCTTAGATAATTTTAAGAAAATTTTAAGTGGACTGTCATTGGAGGACTCTAAAGCAGAATTGAGGTTTGCTAGGAAAATGGTGATTGAAGTTGAGATCTTCAAAATCAACTTCTAGATGATGAAATTAGAGTATGTAAATCTAATAGGAGAGAATGATAGGGTGCATAAATCCCCTATTTTTAACATGGAAATTATTAGATAGCAACATGATGTATCACATAAGTGTTATCCCAAGATAAAGGTAAATAAGCATAAGACCCTCAAGCTTCTACTTCCAATTTTACATCGATGAATACAGTTATAACTTGAACTAAAGTTAATACATCCATGAATATGTCAACATAGCTATAAAGGGCCATGTTTTTTACATGTACATTCTATAGCAGTGTATATTCTATATTTATAGTTTTTTATGGTTATAACAATATCGTAAAATTTTCCTATTCATCTTGTAAACAATCACAGATTGCATGATTTTATAAAGGCTAACTTGAACTATTAACAACTATAAGATAACTTTATAGACTTTTTTACCATAGTTAGAACTGAATTTATAACTATTTCATGTAATGTATTTCTCATGTACTTAGAGGATGAGGTGACCCCTTTCCCAAGTCTATTTAAACACATGTAACCCATAGTTTTAAAGTGTTAGAAGATTTCCAATATATAGGAGTAAAATTAGTTTTAATTTTTAACTCATGTGTCTATGTATTTTATTTCCAATGTTTATGTAATTAATCTTATTTTTATTGGTTGTATGATTCAATAACACTTAGTGTGTGAAAAGTTGTGAAGTATTTCTTTCTTGTCTTCATTATTAAATTACATTGATTATTAGCAATTAAATTAATTGATTCATATTCTTAAGTGTGTAGAGGTTATTTCATTTGATATAGTTTTCTATGTATGTGGAATATTTATCTCAGACACCTCACTAAGCCAAAGCCATAATCTCTTCATTAAGAGTGTGAAATAGCTACTATAAAAGGATTAACCTTTGATTGAGGTCTTTGATTTTCCTATATCAAGAAAATCTTAGACTACTTAACCATGTTTAACTATGTGTGTGTAATAGTTACTATAAATAGGCATAGGTTTTGAAAGCACTTATCCACTTAGAAACCAATTAGAGAGGTGATTCCTAAAGTCACATAACCTTTCTTTTCTAATTTACCCTTCCATCCTTTTTCAGTTTATTTTGAGACCTACCCACTTTATATTAGAAACCATCCTACCACTAACTCATCTAGATTGTGTTTCCTCTTTGGAGACATCAATTTATCCATAAACCCTATTAATAACCTACATGCCTTGCTTGATATTCCATCACCTAGTTGTTAAGACCACATACCTATAACTCATGCTCTAGATTAGAGTTCACCTCCATTGAGATCCTAAAATGTTAGAGGCTACCTCATTATGATAACTGGTGTGTATAAAATCCACATAAACATTCTCTTTCTATCAATTGAAGGAGGGCCCCAACCTCTAATAAAAGATGGTAGTTTCTACATAAATTTCTACTAGAGTTACCTACGAGAGTGACAAGATCTATTTCTCAAGTTAGTCTTCTAGTCTCACCCTTGTCAAATCATATGAGACCTAAAATGTTACTCATTATCCCTAATAAACTCATGACACCTTCCCTACTAAGGACCACTTATCGTATTAACCATCTCATGGGTCAACCACCTTGGTTGGTTGGATTTCCTATTATTATCCCAAGGGATATGAATGACCTACATAGGAATCCTAAAAAGTATTTTCTATCTTTCTCTCCTTCAGGAGTAAGAATAGTAGAGGAACACATCAAATCTTGTAAATTTACTTAAATATTAATTAATTTTGTTAATGAGGATGTTGCATGTAATCTTTTCCATTTTATAATAGTGGATTTTCTTATGATTGGTATCTCAATCTGATGAAAAAATCCATCATTTCTTGGAATGCATGTCAAACATCATTTCATACATAATTTGGATAGGTTACCATCCTAATTTGATATATCATAACTTCACCAGTATGAAAAGAGAACCCAATAAGCCAACATATGTTTTTATTGCAAGCTTTCAAAAGACGTATACATGGTTTAACAAAAGGTATAAACTAGGAGAATCATTATCATTAAAGATGTACAAGAATGTTATATATCTAATTACTATGGTGTTCCTTAGAAGAGCATATTCTACCACCAACTTGGAATTATCATATGAAGAGGCCATTATCATTTATAGGTAGCTCATTCCCTAGGTTCCTAGCACACCTAATGTCACTAATAGATTCCCAACATTAAAACTAGTACCACATGTCAATTAGAACATTATTGAATTCAATCAGAACTAGTTATAAGTGTTTCCTCCTCTAACATAAATGACACAACCAAATTATAGGGTTTTGAACAACCATGCACAAGGTAATGGTTACCAACAGAATCAATAATTGGTTACATATTTTTTTTGTTTTTATGTAGGGCACTGAATCTACAAAGGTGGAGATAGATTTTATTCAAAATATGGTTTAAAATGTAAGTGATTACTTCCTAAACATGCAAAGAAATATAGGCAATGCTAAAGGTCCAAGTGGTAACCAAAATTATATATTTTAGATGTACAATAGACCATTTAATAGGCTTTTAAATAACACAAAATAGCCTAGTAAGATCTTAGAGATCAATATGGTAGAGACATCTCTACTTAATTGATTTATAATTTATAATACTTCTCAAATTGGTGATCTTGATTGTGTTGAATTTTATGCAAAATTAAAAATCTTTCAAAGAGAAGTAGTAAGATAGGACCAGATGCATAATCCACTAGAATCCCACTATTATCTTAGCCCTTTAAGCACTGTGATGCTCTTTGAGACTCATAAGTTTCCCTTTCCAAGTGAGGATGATAATGTACTAAAGGACAACACTAATGAGATTCATATGTTCTAGTAATTCCATAAAGGTTGTTATGATATAAGGAACAAATATCCATTCACAACTTCTATTCTTCCAAATAGTATGGCTATTCCACCCAATCTTAAAGCTGATAGCAATCCACCTCCACCAAAAGGGAATGATCAGCTCATAACAAGGAGGAAAAAATAAAGAGGGATACAACATCATTAAAGACATGAATAAAATAACATACAATATCACTCTTCATGAATTACTTTAGATCATTGAAAAAATGAAACTACTATGGAGATATTTCACAAGAAAGACCCTTATGGAAAGGATAAAAGCATCTATAGATAAAGTGAAATATATCAACACCAATGTCATATATAAAATCAAAAAAGAAGTTCCACTCTTTCTACTGACTACCAAGTCATTTGGTAAGAATATTCATAATTGTTTAGTTGATTTTGGATCCTCAAAAACTATTATGCCTACTTTCATATGTCAAAATATTAGTCTAACTCTAATCCCTTCAAAGAGAACAATTTAATAATTATATATAATGTTGGTAGTATTAATTGGAGAATTAACTAATGTACATATTAAAGTAGAATCTAAACCATGAATCTAGATGACTATTGATATCCTTGTCATAGACATTCATGAAGGCTATGGATTGTTGATGAGTATGGACTAGTTTAAAATTCTCAATGGATATCTCTCTATAGACTTATCTCACATCTGGCTACCAATGAGAGGCATTTAAAATCCAATCTTGATTGATAGGGAACCAAGGATGAAGTATCCCATCATAGACATTAATGTCAATAATGAAGATATAAATTATGAATCTCTTAGTCTTGGTCTTTATATTTTTACTATGAAAAATCAAATATAAGTTATAGAATATGAAGGTTGTAATTAGTTATAGACTTTACAATTTGATAGTGCTAGATGCAAACAAGCATTAGGTGTATGAATTGAATTGATTGATCCATAGGGGAATAAGTTCTTGGTATCATACAAGTTATATTTCCCTTGAAATAATAATAGGTTTGAATATGAAGCTTTAAATCTAGGATTGCAATTTGTACTCAAGAATAATGTAAATAACTTTTTATTATTTGGTGACTAAGATTTTGTATTCAATAAATTCATAAATAAATACTACTGTAAGTTATCTTATTTGAAAATATATAAACACAAAGCATGGGATCTGATTGAGATCTTTCAATCCTTCAACATAGTAGCACTTCCTTTAGAAAAAAATGAAGTTGTAGACTCACTATCTTATATTGATACTAATTTAGATCCCCTCCAACAATAGAAGGTAAAGATATTCTCTATTATAATAGTACCTTGTTCTGATATTCCTGATAATATATAAAATTTCCAAGTCTTCAATGATGGTCACTAGATAATTACATTTCTAGCCAATTAAGGGAAATTTGAGTTCTAAATAATTGATGATAGAGAAGTCAATAATCTTCGTCAAGAAGCTTTACATAAGAAAGGTATCCACCAAATCAAAGAGAATCACCTCCTGACTATGTTGGTATCCTAAAAATAATTGTTTGACATATATCCTCAAGCTTGGTAGATAATGCAACCAAAAGATAATGAGTCTAACTTTAAAAGGGAGAATTTAGGAAATGAACATATCCCAAATTATTTTAACTTTGGAATTATTTGTACCATATAAGAAAGACAAGTGAAGTATTTAATCACCTGATATAGACATGTGAATACTTGGATATATAAAGACTTCAAGTTTTATGACCCTAAGTTCATCACTCATATAATTAAATTTAAAAAAAACAATAATCCATTTAGATAGAGATAGAGACTAGTGAATCCTATCCTTGACCCTCTCATTTAAATAGAAGTGGAAAAGTTTCTAAGTGTAAGAATAGTCTTCTCAATCAGACACTCTACTTGGGTGGGGAATTTGGTCCCAATCAGAAAGAAGAGAGGTGAGATCATTTTATGAGTTGATTTTAGAATCTTTAACAAATATTTTGAAAAGTAAAACTATCCCCTACCTTCCTTGGATGAGGTGATATAAATAGTTAGTTCATTTGAAATGATTTCCTTTTTAGATGGATTTTTAGGCTATAATCAAGTGCTTGTACAATTAGAGAGTAGAATGAAGACTTTATATACTATGAAGTGGGGTACTTATTCATATAAAAATATTCCTTTTGGCCTAATAAATAAAAGAGCCACCTTTCAATGAGCCATGGATCATGCATTTAAATGATTAATAGGTAAGTGCATAATCATATATATGGATGATCTTAATATGTTCTCCAAGAATAGGAATTACAATGTAGGCCATCTATAGTTAATATTTGATAGATTTAGAAGGTTTGGAATATTTATGAACCTAAATAAGAGTATATTTGGAGAAAATAAAGGCAAGATATTAAGAAACATAATTACCAAAGAAGGGATCACCATTGATTAGGATAGATTTAATTAAATTTTGAAAATTACACCACCAAATAGTAAGAAGGAGATCAAGTCATTATTCGGGAAGATTATTTTTGTAAGGAAGTTAATATAAGGATTTGTAGATATTTTTAGACCCCTAAATGCAATGCTCAAAAAGGATGATAAAATATAATGGATAAGTAAGGCCCAAAAAGCTTTTTAATACATTAAAGATGCAATGTCTCAGGCTCTAGGTCTAATTAGTCCATATTTTACAAAATATTTTTATTTATAGTCATTTTAATTAGAACATAAAACTATTACTATCATAACATATTCAAAATATGGGACTAAACATCTAATTGTGTTTATAATCCCAAACTTGAAGGATGGATAACTTAGGTGCTCCATAATTGATAAATAATTTTTTGCTAATGTCAAACTAGTGATGAAATTTCAACACAAAATCTTAAGTAATAAGACTATTTTAATTGTTCATGATCCTATTTTAAATCTCACCTTATCATAAAATAAATTAGGAGAGCATAGAGGTAAGTGGATGGCAAAGTTATAGTAAATAAACATAGAAATTAATCTTGCTAAGATCATTTAGGGTCATGGCATCATTAAACTCATGATTAAACCTGATCCATGTATTATTATTGAAGATGTATGTGAATCTTGAGTATCTAAAATAGAATGGTATATTGACATAATAGAATATATACTTATATGTACTTGTGCCCTAGAACTCAACAGAGAATGAAGGAGAGATTTGAGGCTCAAAACTATTCATTACATGATCAAGAAAGGAGTTCTCTATAAAATGAATTATGAAGGAATTTATCTTAGGTGTGTGTTTATAAAATATGCTAAATATATTATAGAAAAATTACATCAGAAGATAGGTAGTGAACATTCATCTTTAAATATTATAGACCACAAGATCTTAAGAATGGGCTACTACTAGATAATAGTTTCCAAGGATGATCATGCTCATGTAAGAACATGCCATGAATACCAAGATTTAGCTAAGAGAGAAGTACATACAACAATTCCTTTGCATCTTTTAGTTTAAGGAAAGCCATTTTACCAATGGAATTTAGACTTTATTAGTGTCATTAACCCAAATTCCTTAGTCAGCCACAAGTTTATACTCATTGTAATAGACTATTGTACTAGATAGATTGAGGTCATGTCGAAAAGAATTCCAGATCACAAGATGTGTTTCAATTTTTGGAGGAACACATCATAAATATATTTTCTACCCCCATTTCTCTTGTTTGTGATAATTGAATACTATTCATATCAGTTGAATTCATTAGATGGGATCATGACAACTAGATCACTATTAGGTCATCTTCTAACCATTACCCCTATGGAAATAGATATTCTAAATCAATGAATAATAACTTGAAAAATTTAATTAATAAATTAATTAGGGATAAGCCTAGGGAATGAAAAAATATATTGGATTATTCCCTTTGGGTAGATTAAACAAGATACAAGTAGGCCTTTAAAACTTCACAATATTTTTTGGTGTATAGACACAGGCTAGTATTCCCAATCATGATGAAATTACCAACTTATAAATCCATGTAGGAATACACGGAATTAAATGATAAATTAGAATCTAGAGTACTATAAATAATATAAATTTAAGATTCAAAGATTGATGCCATATAAACTTTCAGTAAACACCAAGACATAGTCAAGAGATGGTTTGATAAACAATAAAGGTCAAAGCATATAAGTTCTTAGATATAGTGATACTTTAGGATAAGGTGCATGAAAATAAAGGATGCCATGAGAAAAATTCCCACTGTAGATTGGACCATACCATATTTTAGAGATCTTGAGAAATAATGAATTCCATCTAAAGGACCTACAAGGCAATGAACTCGCATATCCGGTCAACATATAGTTTTTAAATCATTAATTCACGATTGTACCATCCAAAAGTACCATTGATTAATGAATAAACATCATAGAGGTAGGATTAGGTTAGTTTACAACTTTCTATATTAGATTTCCTACTTTATTAGTTTATCTTATTACTTTCCTAGTTTAGTTTCTTATTTTCTAGGTTTAATTTTATTGCTTTCTAAATTAGTTGTTTTGTTGTTTCCTATGGAAATCTCAATTGTTTCATTATGACATCACCAAGATAAAATTAAACCAGTTGAGCCCCTTATGTTATACCTAAATAAACTTATAATATAAATGGGAAAATTGTAAAAATATTCACAACTTGGGACCTATTCACAAATTAGGTATATTTATCTATTTAGAGTCTTCAGGATGTAGGTATGTAATCACAAACCATTCTAGATTGTGTAAAAATATAATATTTCTACCAAGTAAGTGAAAATTGATCTCAAGTACTTCATATTAATCTAGAAAATTTTCCTATTATATTTGATTAAGCATGCTTATTATATTAATACTTGTTGGAGATGATAAATTATTGGTGTAGATGTAACTAACAGAGATGTTCTAGTAGATCATTTATTTTATAACCATACCAGCTCATAGAGGTTATAGATCTCCTCCTTATATTCAAATAAAATAAAGTAAAAAACAAAAAAATAATAACCAATGAGTTCAAAAGAGAAATCAATTAATCCAAGAGAATATATAAAAAAAAATCAAAAGTCTCACTTGATGAAATAAGGTAAATATACCATGCATCATGATCAAGAGAATGAAACAAAGGGAAGAGAAGGAACCCAAGGTATCTTTTTTGGGGCTATGGATGTCTAGTTGGTATTAGACCAATACCTAAGATTCCCTTTATTTAATGAGCTTTAATAGAAACCATAACAAAACCTAAATCTTCATCAAGCCTTTAAAAATCTCATCACAACAAGGGTTAAATGAGTTTCAATTTTAGCACACACATATACATGGATAAGAAAGCAAGTATGTTGTGTGAATCTACTTAGGAGTCTCTTTCATATTTTTGATTCTAATATTTTTCTATGGCACAGTTCATGTTTTATTTGAGATTACTAACCAAAGTTATGGGTTATTTAATACTCAAAAGTATTCCCCCTATAAGTCACCATTTATTTTACCCAACATCCTCCTTTTATTCTTGAAGAAATTAGGATTCAATTTTTTCAAAGTTTAGCCTTGTATGTTGAGCCTTTCTTATACCTATATATGTAAATGCTAAATGGATATATCCTCAATCTTTACACTTATAACAATCAAGAATCGTATTAAACATTTTTTATGGACTAACTTTATTAATGCCTTTTTTGGTATATTTATTGAGATATGCAAGTTTTCTATGACTTAGTTTATTCGAAGAAACTTATTTGGGTTTTTGATTTAGGAATTCTGTTTGAGAATTTTTTTTAAACATTTTGTTTGACATATTTTAGTCTTAGGATTTTTTTTAGACTTTTTATTTGAAATATTATTTGGTATTATGTTCATCAGCATTTTAATATCAAAATTTTTGGAGTTCTTGCATCAAAGATTTTTTTTGAACAATTATTCAAAAATGACATTTTTTTATTAGAAAGTTGTTAAAATATTTTCTTCAAAAATTTTGTTTAGAATAGATTTGGTCATCAAGTGTTTTGTGTTGGAAAAATTGTCTAAAATAGTCATCGTTAGAGATTTTTCTTTTTAGGATTTTGTATTAGGCATTTTGTTTAGACATTTTGTCTAATGGCTTTTTGGTATTTAGGTTTTTAATATTAGGTTTGCTATTTAGAATATTTTTTTGCATATATCATAAGCTTGGTCCCAACATAAAACTTCACTCCCAATTCCCATCTACTAAAATCACACTATACTTAGCCGATAAAGCAAAATACTTCCTAATATTTGCTAACACTACCCACCAACTAAATTAATGATAGATTTGAACTATGCATAAAATAAAAAATAGGTGAACATTGGGAATTTATAATTCACAAGAAGGATTAAATGTTAAATATATATACATGATGTGTAGGCTTTGAGGTGTTCATTACTTAAAAATGGACTTGAACTCAACTATTATCCTACATGAGAAGCCCTAGCTACCTATGATATTATTACAAGTAAATAAGTGACTAGTGGAAAGGATAATTTTTCATAGAGCATGTAGACAACTTCAATCAATGTGAATAATTAAAATGGAATATTCATCCAAAGAATTTAGGGGAGCACTTTCACCATCACCATTTTCTATTAATGATTTGATAGAATTCACAAATATAATTAATGATCCCACCATTTTTAATAACAGGTATGCCAACTACTCTAAATTATTAGATGTTATAGATTATACCAATGTATTTTCACTATATGGAAATATATCTCCCATGGATTGACTATTTATTATACACTTACTCTCTCTTAAGAGATAAGGACTGCATTTGACTATAGTCGATCCTAAGGTAATGTTTTGTATCATCTTCCTATGAGACTTATTATTCTCAGGGAAGACTATGTAGGATGATTTATTACACCATATGGATAACCAAACTATCATGGAATGTATCTATAGTGTGTATTTTTCAGAGATATTTATCACTACCAGCATTAGATGCATATTTTGACAAACATAAACTAGTTTCCTAGAAACAGGAGAATTCAATGGAAAAAGTGTTAACTTCATGGCTTCATCCCTAATTAAACCATGAAATATAAAGGTAATAATCCAAACCATATCAAAAAAATTAGGATGGGAGTATGCATTGGAATGGTGTTAGTTAATAGGTTATATAACATGCCCAACATTCATTTCCTCAATTTGGATTGGGTACCATTGTTACATATGATGTTGACTATTGACTCCCCATTTGATTTGGGAAAAAATATAAGTTAGCAACCAAGATAATAGGTCATACAAAATAAAAATCATCCCAATCTAGCAAACCACTTCTATATGATGTCTTATCTTTTGGATGTTGTAATAGGCATAGTGTATAAAGTAATTGGCAAACTTTGGATCCTAGCCACTGACTGTGTCAAGAATCACATTTGTGATTAATTAAAAAAATTACACATTTATGCTTATACTAAGAACATAGTTAGGATTTTTTAGGATGTTTATCCTCAAGTTTAGCAAGAAATCCATTGGTCTCGAATGCCCAAAGTCAAAGCAATCACAGTAAAACACTATCTAAAAGAGGTGATTAATTTATGTATCCTAACTAAACTATTTTCATAATTATCAAACACAAGGTTAGTCACCTAAGCCTCCCAAAATATATACCTAATAAATTTTGATATCAATAAATTTTTTAGCTCTGGTGGAGAATTGAGGAGGACTTGACCAAAAATAAGAAGAGCACATTCTATGGGCACCATATGGTCATTGGCCATATGTATTACACACAAATACATCACTTTGGAGATGTGGGAATAAAAATAAAGATTTATCACTTGCCAAAAATACCACATAGGGATTAGGATCCACATGTCCACATACAAAGACACATTTAAGGCCTTAGTATCCCCTACCAACATGTCCATTATGACTATGACTTTTTATTCATGAATGTTAAGAATGGTGAAAATTCATGGAAAGGGTAAGATTTGTCAACTTAAAGGAGGATCATCTAAGGTTTATTAAATAATATTAAAGGACTTAAATATTATATTACCACTATTTTTAGGATCAACACCCACATATTTTAAGAAATTTCAGATCACAGAGCAATCTAAGGAATAATGAGATCCTTCATAGGAACTTCCTTTCAAATTGAGAGTTATCAAAAAGGAACCAAGGTGAGTGAACCTAATATTAGGGGATCCTTAGGAGATCTCATTAATCTAAAATCATTTGATTATGAATAATAAATATAAATTCACTTAGCTATAAGTACAATATAAAAATCTATGGCTACCCTTCAAGTACAAGGGTCTAAATAATTAGGTGTAGACATAGATAAATCACCTACCTCAACTTAGCGAGGTTCCTCCTTACATCCTAAGACATATATTTATTACAAGAGGAAACTTGGAATTCTCCCCATAGGTAGTCTAATAATTTAATAATCACAAATCTTGACTACAATACCTCAATAAGTAGAAGTGGAAGAAGAATAAGACCTTAATTAAGAAGTAAAATTGGAGAGAGATAAGGATCTGAGCCTCATAGCTGAAAAAGGGAAAACACCAACCATGGAAGACACAAAAGGTAAAATTATTTGCCTTTAGAGACCACTTACCTTCTTTCTTCTTCTACTCATATTTCTAGTTCTATTCCAATTTCATCTATGTTGAAGACCCCTAAAGTATAGAAGGACTCTTCCACCCCTAATGATTCATTAACCTCCTCCTCTATCTTCAATATCCCTCTACTCACTCAAAATCTTGAGAAGGACTCTTACACGATTGCTTCATATTTTACCACCTTTGATCCATCTTCTACCCCCATGCCATCCACTTACATCATGGTTGATACCAGTATTCATTTTGACACTACCATAATAAGATCCTTGAAGAGGAAAAGGGCATCTAAGAAGATTGAAATAACCATGGCCACTCCAAAACTTCATGTCTCATCCACCCAAATCACTTTTCCCATGCCATCTACCACTTCATCCTAAGAAACCATTATCACTAGATCAAGTAAGAGAAAGAAGGCAAAGTAAGTTATCATGATCCATCCACTCCCCCAATATGGAAGTTTGGATTGATCCAAGATAAATTAGCATACATTTCTTGACACAATACTCAAGGTAGTAAATAAGTATAAAATAATTGAGGATCTTGAGGAAGAATATACAGTTAAAACCATAAAGGAGATAAAACCTAACTAGTTGATAATTCTTCCATTGGCCATTGAGTTAAAATCTAAAAATACTAAAATTCCTAGCTTAAAAATAACAAAGCTCCCATCCATTACAACTTTGTTTCATAAAACATCAGGGAGTATCCAAAGGGTTAGAAAAAATAAGTTGGAGGATGATGCTAATAGAGAAATAATTTTAGAAGAGAAGTAATAAGTCTTTTCCTTGTCCAAAAGATAGAATAGATACATGTTCCAATCCCCGTATAATGAATATTTCATGTCTTAGGATAAATCACATAAAGATGCCATGGTGTAAATTCATGAAGGCACAAAGTTAGTGAGATAATAACTAGAGGTAGAATTTTTGAAAATAAAATAACAAAAAAATATAGTAAATATCTTAGTAGGCATTGAAGTTGAGGTCCATGAGGTAGAATCAAATTACTATAATTAATTAGAGGCATTAGAGTTGGGTTGAATTAGCCCCCCATATTACCAATACTCATGAATTATTTAATTATTTGAAGTTAAATGAGAATAAGCTAAAATTATTAATTATTTATATAACCAATAAGGTGTATATCCATTTGGATATAATGACACCATTAGAGGAATCTAATTCCATCAATATGGTGGTCATTAGAATAGAGGAGGCTAGGGAGTGGTTAATTATAGGTGGGGATTTGCTACATAAATACTAGGATTATGAGGCCCTCATTCTACAAATTTTGAATGACTTCAAATTATCCTATGTAAAAGATGCTATAGGAAAGTTGATCAATAAGATGAACTTTGATCAACTTATTCAAGAGGCCTCAAAAAATTTTAATAAAGGTTTACAAGGACTGCCATTAGAGGATATTGAATCAAAATTGAGCTTTGTTAGGAAAAAGGTGATTGAAGTTGAGATCTTTAAAATCAACTTATAGATGATGAAATTAAAGAATGTAAAGATACTGGGATAAATTGGTAGGGTGAATATACCCCCTCTTTTTAACATGTAAATAATTAGATAGTATCATGATGTATCACATAAATGCTAGCTTGAGATAGAGGCAAAGAAGTAGACTGAAGCTACCACTTCTAGTTTTATGTCGATGACCACAGTTACAACTCCAACTAAAGTTAATACATCCATGCAAACATTAACATAGCTATAAAGGGATAATATTTTTCCATGTACATTCTATAGTGGTGTATATTCTATATTTATAATTTTATTATGGTTCAAATAATATTATAAAAGTTTCTTATTAAGAATTAAAATTTTATATGATTTTTTAAAGGATAACATGAACTATTAAGAACTATAAGATAGATTTATATAGTTCTTGACCATAGTTAGAATTAAAGTTATAACTATTCCATGTACTTAGAGGACGAGGTGACCCCTTCCCCAAGTCTATTGAAACACATGTAACCCATAGTTTTAAAGTGTTAGAATATTTTCAATATACAAGAGTAGAAGCAATTTTTATTGACTCATATGTTTGTGTATTTTATTTCAAATTTTTGTGTAATTAGGAATATTTATGTTGGTTATATGATTCATTAACTCTTAATGTGTAAAAAAATATGAAGCAATTCTTTCTTATCTTGATTGATATGCTAGTCTTAGATGTGCAATAACTATTGAAGGATTTGTAAATCACATTGATTATTGGAAAGTAAGTTAATTTATTCATATTATTAAGTGTATAGAGGTTTTTTAATTTGATATATTTTTGTGTGTATGTGAAAAAACTATCTCTATTACCTCACTAAACCTAATTCATAATCTCATAATTAAGAGTGTGCAATAACTACTCTAAAGGGAGTAACCTTTTGTTGAGGCCTATGAGTTTATTATATCAAAATTATCCTAGACAACTTAACCATGTTTGACTGTGTGTGTGTAATATATTTTATCAATAGGCATAGGTTTTGAAATCACTTGTCCATTTAGAAACCAACCAGAGAGGTGATTCTTAAAGTCATAGAACTTGTCTTTTCTATTCTAACCTTCCCTCATTTTTGAGTTTGTTTTGAGACCTTCCAACTCTATATTATAAACCATCCTACCACCAACTCATCTAGATTTTGATTCCTTTCTAGAGACCATCCATCTATCCATAATATTTTTTAACAACCTACATACCCTACCTATTATTCCATCACTTGGATGTTAAGACCGCATACCTTCAAATTGTGCCCTAGAGTGGATTTCACCTCCATTGAGATCCTAAAATGTTAGAGGCTACCTCATTATGAGAACTAGTGTGCATAAAATCGACATCAACAAGTGTGGGATGCCTTATATTATTTTTATATAAAATTTAGGGGGAGTTGACATGACATCCTCTAAAGATAAAGAAAATGTAAGGGGGTATAGGAGTGCCCAAATAACTTAAAATTCTTACCCTTATCCTTCTTGGAGGCTTCAAACCTCACAAGCACCTCTAGGTAATCCATGATATTTAGATAAAACTCATCATAATCCCCCATATAGTATCCATAATTAAGGTTGAGTAAAATCAATTACATCTACAAATGAGCTTGGATCATGCCATTTAGGTCCCAATACCATGGTTTGTCTTTGCCCAAGTGCAAAGAGTCTTATCCAACCACCATCTTTTATAGGAGAGGGAAAGAGTAGTACACATGGTGCCTAATGATGATTTAAAGAGGTAGTTATACCTTCTAATGGTGATTGATAAAATATTTGAAAACACCTTCCACCATTTCATAAGTGATTTCAATGTTAGAAATATGATCCAAGAATTGATAGTGTAAGTGGAGCTCCTTAAGGATGCCTATACTAGTTGTCTCTAATGGGAACCAATGAGTCTATAATTTATTATGATAGATGAGGTACAGGTACATCATTGATCACATTATATAACACTAGGTAGAAACACTCATAAATGTCCTACGTGTTGTTTCTATATCGATGGCCATATAGTTTGTATAAAACTACATGGATGAAAGGGCCATTGGAAACCCATACAAGAAAGGTAGAGGTATTGAAGATGAGTGTCCCATAGACTACATATATGAGATATACCATCATATAAAAATGAACCCCTACCCATGCATCCACTATGGCTCTAACCACATTGAATTTAACCATTCCTCCTAGGTCAAGGACTTGGGAGTTGTGAAAGATCATGTGAAGTAGGGGTACCAACTATTCATTGATGTAAAGATAATATAAGGACCCAAACAACTAACTTAAAAAGATAATACCAATAAAAACCCCCTATTTTAAGATATAAACCATTTACACATAAAAATACTCTTTATTTACCCATTTAACATATGGGTTATCTGCCCAGTCCTTAAGGATGTCATTGATTTGGAAGGTGTTGGTCTAATTTTTCACCACCATTTAATCATATGAAAAAGTGGGGTTCAATAAATTATAGTAAGATTTGTATTTCATGTCTAAGATCCTGGTAATCTAGGGATAAAATATGGATAAGCATACCTAATATTGAACATAATCCTACAACCATATAGTAGTGAGGAGTATCTTTCCAAATAAGTTAGTTAAGGGGAGGACTTTAGACATGGTAGTGGTTCAGTGTAGGCCACACTTTTGGTATGCTCATATAGTGTCTTCAAACTCAACCTCATCATAATCATCATCATCATCATCATCATCATCATCATCATCATCATCATCATCATCAATAATTAATTATTTGGGAACCATGTCAATGGCCTTGAATATTTAATTATTGTGCTTAAATTGAGTCAAACCATCTAGGAATAGAGGGTCCCTATATTTAAGCTCAGCCTTAGGGTTTAAATAGGAAGTGGTCATTACTATAAGATGGAATTTGGTGAAAAAACTCTAGCTAAAAGATAAAATGATGAAAGCAATATGTGGGATTAGTTAGCAAGGAAGTTGAATTTGGGAGATTGAAGATATAATAATTAATTATCTTTCCTCATAACACTTAGATAAACTTACATTCATCCCACCTATATTAATGGTTTTTGGTATCTCATCTATCATGGATTCAATTTTGAGTCAGTGCTTCAATCATTGACTTAATTTCCTAATCTAGAGTTAAATTTATAGTATATGATTACACACAATTTACCAAATATATTAAAGGCAATGTGAAATTTTTAACTTATCCAACTATGGTACAAATCTCCACTTCATAATTTTCTACAGTGGGGAAGGCGCATGGCCACCTCATCCTCTAAGTCTCTCAGAAGTTTTAAGTATGCACCATTCATCACATCTTGACTAGTTTTTACATTAATAATTATGACCCAAACACATATTATCACTTTATTTCTATATCCTTAGGAGAAGATGAGATGTCAACTAGGGACATATGGTATCATTTGGTTATCCCCCTATGGTTCCACATGTGCTTTATTCTAGCTATCTTGAGGCCTTTAGGGGCCCACCTACTGAACCACTCCATTACATCATGTGTTACATTGTGATACATTATGCTCTAATAAGTTATTACATAATTTTAAAATTGAGAGATTGAATTTTATAACCATAATATATGTGGCACTCCATTATTGCATCAGGCTCTCATAGGTTTTGACATCTCTACCAGACTGAGAAATTAACAATTATGACATAGAGAGATATTTGTTGGTCAGAATTAGGAATTACTAACCTATAGTGCATGTGACATATCTTGATTCAATCGAGCTTTCTTGGTGTCTAAATTTTTTATAAAAATGGGAGACTAACATGTATAATACCATATGTGTGGTGCTTTCTTATTAATAAATGTATGACTAACATTCAGTTGAATATCTTGAAGCCATGTAGTACCAAGACTTTGACATGTGGAAAATCCTATGTTAAACATAGAAAATGATAAAGTGAAAGTGAAAGGAATAATTATCAATTAAGTGCTCACCAATCCACCAACTAGGTTCCATAATGCCACATAGGACTCTAGGATCCATTACACTGGGAACAAGACTAAGATTTTAGGAACTTTTGAGTAAGGAAAAGCTTGTTGTTAACCAATTTTGACCCCTAAGGTCAAAAAATCAACCCTTATAAGAAAAAAACTTTATTTTCATGTTTTATAAAAATTTTAATATCTATTACATACTTTTATAGTCTTCAATTGGTCTCTATAAGGTCTTATTAACATTTTTTAAGGTAAATTTAGAAAAATTAGGGTAATGTTCTTTCTTCATCTTGTTTTAGCCTAGTTATGTCATGGTGATAAAATAGTGATTCCAAGAGGTATAATAGGTTATTATATGTCTCTAATAGTCACTTTAACCCTTCATCATGTTTTATAAACATTTCACTTGTGTTTAGAGAGGTTAAGGTTTTTTTGTGGACTTTAAGGTAATGTTTTATGAAGGAAAAGGTGACTTTTACTAACTCCAACATGTGTCAAAACTAAAAAATTCCAAAAATATGTACAAGAAACTTTAAAATGTTTTTGGAGGAGTTACATAACTTCCATATGTGTCATTAAGTCAGAAAGTAGTTATAATTTTGAATTTCAATGCTTAAGAGGTTATTTTATGCACTTATATGGACTTCAATATCTCATATTCAGATGAAAACAATGAAAAGGTGTCTATTATGATTTAAAAATTTAAAAACATGTTTATATTATAGGTACAAGTACTAAAAGTGTAAAAATTACATCCTTCTCTCCATCGCTCTCTTCATAAGCTTAAAAAGGTAGTTTTCAAGTGGATAGTATGGATAGAGGAGAGAAAGTTGGGTCATAATATTTTTTCCATAGGAGAAGGTTATAATAAAATTAAAATTTTTGTTATTATTTTGTAGATTCATCCCCTCTCCTTTATGAAAAATCTCTAAGAAGGCATGGCATCTTGGAAAAGCTAGTCAACCCCATAAGCTCATTTTTTTTGTTTGAAATGATAGATTCCCATTATTTGTATACATAATATAAAATAAAGGTTATTTATAAGGTCTATTAAAATTTTCATGTGATTTCCCATGTCACACTTGGCATGTGTGAGTCCAATTTGGCAACAAAATTATCCTCAATATAGTTTTATGGGTTGATCAGGATTTTTCATGTTTCAAGGTGCATGATAGATAGAAGGATGTTTATAAGGATAATATACCATGTTTCAATTCCACCTAAATATATATATCTCCAACAAGTATTATCTATGTTCATTCTAACACCATTCTCCCCAAGTAATTCAATTTTTTTTATAACTTTGAGACTATGTGAGAAGGTTACTTGCATAAGAATGTTGTAATGGTTTTGTATTGTATTTTTATAGTATAATGAGAGTCATGATCTGATAATTTCAATGTAAATATATAATTAAAGATGATATCAATCTCAAGTTATCATATCTTGAACCATTCAAATTCCTAAAGCATGAGGAATGCAGATCTACACATTTATAAATCTATAGGATTTTGTGAATTTTTTTTGAAGTGTATATTAATAATATTTTAAAGACATGAATCATGAATTGATAATATTTTACCTACACTTGGATATTTCATATACCAATGAATATTTTGTGTCTACAAAATCCAATGACCAAGACACCTAAATGAGAACCTACCAACATAATTACAAAGGTGAGTAGTTTAAGGCTTTGAGTTAGAATAGATATTTCTAAAAATTTACACGAGTGATGGATAAATAAGTATACTTGTTTAAATAAGAGTCAAAATATCATATTTCTCATGTGGTGAAAAAATATTTTGAGAAAGTGAAGAGATAAAACAAATCTATAGGTAGGCTAGGGTTGTTTGTCAGGAATAGTCCAACAATAGGAATGCCAATAAGATTTCAAATGTCCAATTTTATTGTGAAATAATATAATAAATTTAAAGTGTTTATAAAATTTCCATATACAAATCTAAATATCAGGTTTTAAATCTTAACACTCACAAGCCCAAGGTGATAACCAAGGAGTTTATAATGACCTTTAGGCATGTGTGTATCTTATGTGTGAAGATTTTGTTTTATAAAAGGTGATGTGAAGCATAGAGGACTTTAAAATAACACTATTAATTAAAATTATAACCCTATGAATTTTTTGACTCTTCAACAATGAGCAAAAAGGTAGTTCTCAGATCTATACTACCTATAGTCTTAATGGATTATTCAGGCATGTTCATGAGGATTGAGTGATTTATGTATATACTGATTTTAGGGTGAATACGAGTGTGGTTTAGGAGTGTGAAATAAATTTAATTAGATAATTTATAGGATTTACCCATAGATAAACTTAAGACGTAACCAATATTTTAACCCACAACACTTACAAACCTAGGAGAGATATATAGGCCTGCTCATAAATTTTTTTTAGTCTATGCATATGTGGAGTTGGAGATGAATGGTTTTTTTTAAATTAATACCCATAATGAAGATTATAAAAATCATGTACAAGATTTCACAAGTTTAAAACCTAGTCAAAAGGAATGAACAACTTTGGAAAGGCTTTTAGGGTCAATTCTACAAGGTTAATCGCAAACCTTCACTAGAGGATTGTGCATGTTCCATACCATATGAGATGGTGAAAATTTGTTTTAATTTATTGTAAAAATAAATGTGATATAAATATCACTAAATTATTTATAGGTCAATATAAATCAATTTACCCTTTCCACTCATGTGTCTCTCTTGACTTCACAAATGCATAGTCTACCAATTTGAGATAGAGTTTAAGATGCTCATATCTTACATGAATAAATTCATGGTGAAATAAAATATTATATATAATAGGTCCCAAATATTCACTCATAATTTATGGATTTTGGATATTTGTCCATGTTGGAGGTACAATCACTGAGAGGGGGGTGAATCAATGATGCAAGATATTTCAAAATTCAATTGCAACCCTTTCAAAATCTTAATCAATTACCATAATAATTTATAAATCATACAATATATTCATATTAATGAATAATAGATATGATTAAATATCATAGACATAACATTATATCTATGTGGGAAACCCTCTTGGGGAATAAAATCTACTCTCAAGACTAAAAACACATGGACTACTTGTCCTATATGATGATTACAAATATGAGACCAATTTAGTGAATAACCCACTTAACAAGGAGAACCCACCCCTAAGTATGAAAAATAACCCACTTTTTAAAGATGTTTAGAACCCACATAACACCTTATGAAATTAACAACTTCTAAATTATAAATATAGATCAATCTGATTATAGAACCAATATTTAACATCTCTATTCACACTCTCAAACTTTTTCATACAAGTGATGCATCCAAAACACACTTTTGGATATATATAATATTCTTCACTAATCCTTAATATATTATATACTTCATTCCATCCATTGAGCACACTCACTCTGATTTCCTTCCTTTGGCTCTATCTTCTGTTCTTTCAATTCTCCCCCTCTCAAGTGTACAAACAATTGCCTTGGTCTCCATTATTTATAGATTCTTCATGAATATTAAATTATTAGTTGGCCATAAAATTTTAATTCACCATTAAAACATATACAAAGCTAAATACCATCCTCATATGCTTGTCATAGCCTCTATGAGTCACACTTAAGAAACTACACTTTTCAATTAGGCCTTAGTATCTCTTATAGATCTCATGGAGACCTATTCACCCATTTACCAATCCATAGAGAAAATAGAGAACATAAGATCAATATAAAACACTTAGTTCCACTCCATATGACCCTTAAGAGAACTTTAGGTTATTTCTCCCACCAAAACATCCTTCTACTAAAGCATAATTACTTGAACAATATAATGTACATAGTATCATGATCAAAAAATAAACATTCAACTTCCAAACCTTTGTTCTTATTAAATATGGAATTTTCAAACCTTGAAAATACACATAGATGATCATAATTGATTATAAAAAACATAATAATAGTTAGATCATTTTGAAACATCAAAATACTAATAAGACCAACTCAAATATCCTTTTCAAGTCATATGCACAACATGATAAAATACATAGTTAAATTTAGATATTAATAACTTTGATTGTAAAAACATTAATATTTTCTAGATAGATTCTATGGATTCTTCTTAGATTCATATACAAATTTTACTTTTACACCATGATCAAATTATTCATATATCAAATGTTATAGCTCAAAATTATAGACTGGTTTTCCCTCACAAATTCAAATATTTAAATTCCAATGGTCACTGTACAGACACTAAAAATTGATAACTTTGCTTTTATATCATGCTTCCTAGAAACTATAGATAAATACAAACTATAAGTATCCTTGAAATATCTCAGTCATTATCTTACAATGCTCACCATTACATCTAGATCAGAACAGCTAAGATTGTGCCACTTGGCAGCACTACATGCATTTTTCACATTTAACTTTTGACTCAACCTACACCATCAATATCTATTAGTACAAATTCCTATATATGGTTAATCTACTATCAACTTAATGAGATAGTGACACTTGTCACCATCATGTGCAATATTAGATACTTTGACATTTTTATTGAATATGCACCAATAGATTATGTCTGATAATATCATATACACTATTGGATCATTATTAAGTTTGATGAAACACTCACCATTATATTTTCATTAAATTGACACTCACCATTGGATATAACTAGACAAAATGACCTCATGCTTCAATGTAGTTAAACTTGACAATCTCTATCCAACCATAGTTTTCAAGAGCAACTGTGAATGTTTATAACTTGAGATAGAAAGCACTTCAAGAGTCAAAATTTTTAGGATACCTTCTGGGCACTATATAAAAAATCTCCATGAAATATTTAACCTCATTTGAATTTCTAAGACCCTATATTGAATTCACAAACTTGATGGTTCATTCATATATGCAGGATGTGCAGTGACAATCTAATCATTTCTTAAGCTACAAGATGCATATTTCTCATTCCAAATTATCAAATGACATACTATATCTTAAAAAAGACATCTATGGATGCCTCACAACATCTTCTTTATCCTTATAGACCTAAAAATGTGCCATATATTCTCCAAGCTATCAAACTTAACTTATTTTTATTAATGCTTTAGCATATCATGCTCTTGTTAATGTTAATGACAACCTAACATCAATGATAATTCTCAAAAATCTCCCCCTTTTATCATTTATGGTAAAACACCCTCAAAATGACTTATTCTTATTTGAATTAAGATGCTTCATTCTGATCTTTTTCCCACTTTGACATTAATGACAAAGGGTCTCTTCCTCAAAATACCAACAATTATTCCTCAACAATATGTATTCATTCAATTACTATTTAAGATGCTCATGATACTTACATACTTTTATACATATGAATCAATTACTCCCCCTTTGATATGGAAGAATCTGAACATAGACTTTTTTGATCCTTAGACCTAAAATATTGCTCATAGAGCTTAAAAATATTCCCCTAACATCATGATCCATCTCATGTCATTTGTTCTTTGATATAAACAAATATAAACTTGATCTTCTCTAATCCTTGGACCTATCTACCTAAAAAACTCACAATTTCTCTTTGTTCATGCAAGAAGATTCAATACGTTGTCAGAATACATGACTTGGTTTGATCAAGTCATTATGTCAATTTTCTTGAAATCACAACTGTAGTAGACATATTCACACCTCTATCATATAATCATATTCACATATGTTACCCCTTACATTATGCACATCTTCTAAATTATTCTTGCCTTACAATTACTTATCCATGTATTGACTGATCAAACTCTTGAACCAATGTCTAAACTAATTTACCCTTATCCAATTCCTTCATATTCAAGCTTATCTTTCATAATATCTTACTTACCATTTGCTTTCAAGCTCTATACTAATTGGCACATTGATCATTACCTAGATCACACACACTTCCACACATCAAAGATGTCTCCTAAGAATCATAGGTGGAGACACCCATCTATCATGGAGGGACTAAAGAGTACAAAAATTAGGAGATTCCCATATCTCCATGATATCACTTGACTTGCAGTCCTTCCTCATATTTAGATTGTATTTAAATGAGTTCTCAACCTTAGTCTTTTATTTTATCTCAGGATCCTATTTTATTAACTTATCCATTTGGGTAGATAAGGATTGTTTCTTGATACTTGAACTTGTTCCATATTATACCATGGAAAATAATCCATTTTAAGCCTATTTTACATTTACATGCTTAGACATCCATTCACTAAGTCTCCTTTTCTTCATGTTAGGATTAATCTTTGAAGTAGAATTCTAATCATTCTTGTAGAACCTTGCTATGTGACCTCTCTCATGAAATTTGAAACAAATGAGATTTATCAAATTGTACATACCTTGTGATTAAGATATATGATGATTCCTTATAGTTTTATGAATTCTTTTATGTATTTGATAATTTGATATCTTGATAAATATATTAAATAACTTTGGAATATGACCAACTCCTTAACACTTATAGCAAAAGATATCAATCTTTCCTTGTGAACCTGCTGACTATCTTGATTGATGATGTTCTTCATGATTCCCATTTTCTTGCACATAATTTCATGAAAATTCATTCTTTGAGGATATTTTATAATCTTTAGGCCTATGACCAAACTAATTTCAAGAGTAATAATGACCATTAAATTTTTTATAACTCATAGCATTTGGTTGTCAGATCTAGCTTGTATTCATTCTACCAACACCTTCATTCCTTGACTAATGATCAATCTTCAAACCCTAATTTTCCTTGTTCACATTATCCTTTATCTTTTCTTGAGTTACTATAGTCATATAAAATGTGAAAATTGGTAGCTTGAGTGTGGCTTGTGATACCAAACCTAGAGGTTCCTCTTGCTTGATCTCATGACCCTTCTAAGCACCTTTTCATTGATTCTCACTCATCCATAACCTTTCAAATAGTGATTACACCTCATTTAGACTAAATTTCCTATGACAATTCCATCCCATAGGTTTAGTACCTTCAACACAATAGTGCCCAACTTGGATTATAGCAATTGACCCTAGGGTGTCCACTTCTAGTGTTTCCATCTAATTGCATTTTTACCTCCAACAATCACTTCCTTTTGGTTCCTATCCTTATTCGTGTTATCCTATCATGAATACATTTGACACATGACCAATGGATCTCTATAAATTACATTTAAAGTTCATTTAGAAGGGTTTTTCAAATATCACAAAGTAAGGAAGAATACAAGCAAGACTACTCAGATATATTTCCCTATTCTCTACATATATCTATCCAATACAACCACAAGCCTATTCAAACCCTTACACTAGTCCCTAGCCACCTCAAGTACACCTAGTTTTAGCATTCTAAATATTCATACACACTATTACACAAAGCACATCAAGTGGCATAACTACATATATCTCGATCCCTCTTTAAAATATTCGTATGTAGGTAGCATGCCCACACAAGGGGTGTGGATACACATTCAATGCATCTTACAGACATTAACCCTCCCCCTCTATCTCAATTTTTTTCAAAATCACAATGGAGTCTAGGGTTTGAAGACTAAATCAGCTCTACAGGGAGTTATATAGACATCCAACATCTAAAATTACATAGGTAGGCTCACATAGGGATAGCGAACAAAACCTAAAAATCTTGAATCTCCTAGATAACAATGGTAGAAGAGGACTATAAAACCAAAAACCAATGTGTCCTATTTTGGTGTACCTATCCTTTCATAAAATTAAATCCAGATCTTGATTTATGATATTATCCCCATCATTTATAACAAATTTTAGACCCTATCTTAGCCATCTTATCCTATTTCTAGCTAAGTCTTATTTTCTCCACGTTTATTAATATTTTTAGAAATGTTAAAATTACAATTAAAATATATAAATTAGTATCTCAATTATTGAAATATTATTTACTATTTTAATTAAATTAGGCCCTTAACTAAATTAGGAATAAGACTCCAATATACCCAAAATAGTTAAATCATTTGATGAACCTAACATACTTTATTTGTGCATAGAAACTCTAGAAACACTAGGGTAAATTCCTTACTAATTTCTACAATATTTTTATGATATTTTATTTACATATCTAAATCAAAAATTCAATTTAATTTTTAAAATTCCACGATAATTTTTAAAAAATTATTTTCTTCAAAACCCTAGTTGTATATACTAGGTCCCTTTAAATCAAGAATTTTCAAATATTTTTTTTGATTTTTTACTAACATATTTAAATCAAAAATTCACATCAAATTTTAAAATTATTTAGTAGATTTAAAAAAATTATTTTTACTCCAAACCTTAGTTGAACATATTATGTCCCTTCAAAATAGGAATTTTCCAATATTTTTTTGATTTTTTACTTGTATATTTAAATAAAAAATTCACATTAAATTTTAATATTCCTTACTATTTTTAAAATAAATCACTTTTCAAAACCATATTTCCATATACTAGGTCCCATTGCTTTTGAGGTATCAACTTACATGCTTATTAGCTTCATATCCTTTTTATGAATATTTTAGTTTGTTGTTTAGATTGCATTTTTTTAATCATTTCTTCCATTATTCAAGTTATTTTCCTTATGCCACCTAAGTTCCTTGCATCTCTTTCTTTGAGACAAAGTGCAAGACTTAGTGGCAACCCTCCTGAACTCACTCAAATTATTTCAACCCCACCATATATCATGGGTAAATAACTAGTTTAGGTACCTATTATAGATCTTACACATCTATATTACACCAATTTTAATGAGGATAATTTTTACAATGAGAAATATGAGAATAACAATGATGATACAAAAATTGATGTTCATGCCTCGCCACATTAGACTCTTGATCCACTTCCACCTATTATTGACAATGAATTTATCCTCAACAAATATTTTATCCTATAAATTTTTTGAGAAAGACTTAAGGAACAGACCTTAGATCATACTCTTATCTTATAATCTATCATAAGAATTAAAAAATATAAATAAATTTAGTATTACATTCATTTATATCAACAAATTGCACATGACACTATGGGGGAAACTATGTCTCAACAACCCCATAGAGAAGCCCAACCTACCTCTATGCCACCACTAGTTATAGCTAGTACATATTTGTCTTTTGATGTGATAGCCCTTATGAAAAAGATAAAATATCTTAAATCTAAGGTGATACATCTTGAGCAAGGTGCCTCTAGACCTACACAGGTCTTGGATTCTTTTGCTCTACTTCATATACCATTGGCATGTCATATTACTTCTACACCATTATAACCAAGTTTTGTTCAACCTAAGCTCACTTTATATGATGGCAAGGGTGATCTAGAGACACACCTAAGAGATTTACACATAGAATACTTGGACTATGTGCCAAATGACTGGCTACTAACCAATTTATTTCCATAGAGTCTAAAGGATTATACTTTATAATGGTTCCACAATCTACTAAATCAGTCAATAAATGCATTCAATCATTTAACTAATATGTTCTTATCTCATTTCAACATTAAAAGGACTATTTTGTATAATTTGGACTCAAACCCACTAAAGTGGAGTGGAGAAAATTTCATCATTTTTTTTTATGTTCAAAATAAAATGGACTATTTCAAACCATTTGGGTCATAGATCATTTTGAAATAATTGGAATATTTTTAATAATGTGGACATTAACCCCATAAAGTGGAGTAGAGAAAATTTTGTCCAAAAAATAGATTTCATATATTCTAAATAAATTGGAATGTTTAAAACCATTTGGAAATAGAACATTTCAAATAAATTATTCTATTTTAAATAAAATGGACTTATACCCACTAAAGTGGAGTGAAGAGAATTTTCTCCAAAAATAAATTTGTTATATTTGAAATAAATTGGACTATTTCAAAGTATCTGGGCATAGATCATTTTGAGTAAATAGGGTTATTTTGAATAATTTAGACCTATACCTATAAAATGGTCAATGATTCAGAAGAAGATTTTCTCCAAAACTAAATTTTGATTTTTCCAAATAAATTAGACTACTTCAAACCATCTGAGCATAGATCATTTCAATTAAATTGGGTCACAGATAATAAATAATTTGAAATTATACCCAATAAAGTGGAGTGGATAATATTTTCTCCATAAATATGTAACTTTTCTATATTCCATATAAATTGAATTATTTCAAACCATTTGAGAGAAGATCATTTTGAATAGATTGGAATATTTCAAACTCATTGCACCCTTATAGGCCTTCATAGAGATCATTGATCCTTTTATGTAGCTTCCATAGTTTGGATGCATGGAACCGTTTGATTGTCCAAATTATGGATGAAAATATATTAAGCAATCTAGTTCAATTACATAATAAAATATCTTAATGACAATAATTTATTTTTTGTTCATTAGGAAAATCTTCTGAATAAGAAAGTGTCAATATACTAATTCAATAATTTAAGGAAATTTCCAACCATAAGTCAAATTACACTAATCACTAGAGGAAAGTAATTCTAAATTAGAATCGATTATTTTGAAATTAATTCAGAACTATTTTTGAAATAATTTAGAATTGATTTGTATGAAATTGATGATAATGTTTATTACTAGAATTATAATTTACTATTAAAAATAAATTGGACTATATCAAGATTTAGTTGGAAATATTACCAAAAAATCACATATATCTAATGTATTCTAGGTGGATAATCTATGTCAACTACTAGGTTTTTATATAAATATTCTATTTTTTGGGATTTTATTTGAGATTTTCATATGCAAGTCCCAGTTGTTTAACTTCAAGATTTTGAGTAAGTAATAAGTCATGAATAATCTAGGTGGATAATCTATGTCAACTACTAGGTTTTTATATAAATATTCTATTTTTTGGGATTTTATTTGAGATTTTCATATGAAAAGTGTTTATAAAGAATTTACAAGGTTTTAAAAACACTATGCATCCAAAAATGACATTTATGATTGCAAGGAAAAAAAAATGATATAATTTTTTTCAAAATGATGCATGAAATTATCCTAGAAAAAATAATAAATACAACCAAAATGAGAACATGAAACTAAAGGAGATAAAATAAATACCTTGCATACAAAAGGGTTGTGAAGATTTTGTGCTAAAATCACTCCAAAATCTGAAATAATGTCACTCAAGATTCATAGGGGTAACAACTAGGTTAGAGAATATGAAAGCCAAGTAGGACAGAGGTGGAATTTTAAATATTTATATCAACTCATGCATTAATGAAAACTAAGTGACATGTGTGAGAAAATTTACATAAGCATTTTTATTACTATCAAGTTTCATGAATTTCTTCACTTAATTTGGTCTATGAAGTTAAGTAACTCTACAACCCGAATTTGGTCTAGGCTTATGAAAACTTTGGGATTATAAACATCCATTGATTTTACTTATGCCTTTAAGAAAGTGAAGTAATGTAACTTCAAAACTCTAGTTTTATCTAAGTAGTGTTTACAAGTTTATGAATCTACTTTACTTAGATTTTATGATTTTGAGAAGTAAACTCATTCCATAACTCTAATTTAATTTGGATGGTGTAACTCAGGTTTAAAATGATAACTTACTTCACCTTTTTGAATAGGTAAATAAACTTAGAGAACCTAAGTTGGCCTAGCAATTAATATAAACACTTAGCTTTTTAAAGTTCTTATAAAGATGAACAAATGGGTTTTATGATAATGACCCAAGCAAACATTTTCTAACCTTCTAGAGAAATTAGAAATAATTTTTATAACAAAATCAAATATAATAAAAACTACTAAATTCTAAGTCTTATTTAGGGGACTATGTTTTTATAAGGATAATTGACTCTCATAAGACAAAAGACAAAAATTTAAATATGGGTAACCCAAAATTTCCAAGTGTTAAATTTGGGGACACTAGCTGGTTCTCATTGGGGACATCTTTATTTCTATCAGAAAGAATGAAATGAAGGTGAGATCCTAGTATCTCTAGTTTTTATTATTATCTATTGGGTTCGAATTCATGTAAAACTCAATCATAAAAAAATAAAAAAAATAAAACAAAAAAAGCTAAACAATTATACATAATAAAAATTGATTTTTTATTTATATAGATACATATGTTACCCTACTGAACAATTTGTGTAAATCTTCAAGTGTTGCCTATTGTATGGCAACAACAGTTTAATTCCATCCTGGTTGGTTAAGATGAAGTTATTTTTTCTAGCAACTTTCTTTATTGTGAAAGGTCCTTTCTATAGTGAATCAAATTTTCCATGTATCCCTTTTGGTTCATTTCACTTATCCCATAGAAGGACCAAGTCACCAACTTCCAATTTTATTTCTTGAGCCTTTTTATCAAACATGTTATTTTTTTTCATCTAATGATTACTTAAATGGTCAGTAAGTTTAGAATGAACTTCTTATAGGTTAGATAAAAATATTATCCTCTTATCTAGTGAAACTTGATAAGTTGCATCTTCAATGGCTTTAGATAATAAAAAAGTAGGCAAGTCTATGATGATGGCCAGTTCAGCATCTATTCCACATAACAACTAAAATGGTGCCATGTCAATGGATTTCTTTGGAGTGATTATTTTAGCTCATAATGCATAAAATAACTTATTGTTCTAGGTAAATTATTTATCATCCATTAGCTTGTGAATGGTAGTCATCAAGTTATTGTTACTTGATTCAGCTTGGCCATTCCCCTGAGGATAGTAATTTGAAGAGTGAACTATTTCTATTCCATATAAATAATAAAAATAAGCTAGTTTAGCTGAATAAAAGTTAGATGCATTATCTTTTAATATTTTCTAAGGAACACCAAACCTTATGATGATGTTTCCACTTAAATGTCACATACAACTTCAGAATAGATTATTTGATATAAATGGATTCTACCTACTTACTGAAGTGATCAATGGTATTTAATACATAACAATGGATGACACTTGAAGATGGATTCAACATGCCAATAAAATTTATGCTCCACTAGTGGAATGGTTCATTGATTATGACTAGTTTTAAATGTAATTATAGAAAATTTAGACATCGCAAAAAATGTTGACATTCTTGACATTTAGAAACCTAATCTAAACTATACTGGAAAATAATAAGCCAATAGTACCTTGCTCATAGGATTTTATGTGTTGTAACTCATGATGAAAATTTACCTCTGCATGCTTTATCATTAATCTATTCTAATAGTCTCTTTTATTTTTCCTCGTCCACACAATAGAGGAAGACACCATCAATTCCTCTTTTATACAAACCATTATCCCAAATAACAAAATCCTTTGACTTCAAATTGATGATACAGTTTTCTTTATGTTTAAGATGAGTTGGACATTCTCCATAGATTAGTAAGAAATCAATCTTTTTTTATAATTCATCAATAACATCAATAAAAAGAACCATGTGAAAATTTTCATTTGATTCATCTTAAAACAAAGACACCATCGTATCTATTAAATTTGTTCTACTTTCTATCATTAATTGGAACAAGCCTCTTCCTCTTACTAGCTTTGTTGGTTTGATATCAAGATCAAACTCTTAACCTTAGTTACCTAGGTTCCTCTTAGTAATCCCAACTCTTTTTGTGTTGGAATAGATTTAATTGTAGTGTCAGGTACATATACTTTAGTATATGAAGACAAGATAAGTAACTAAAGGCTTTGCATGCTTTGACTATAGCAAAGGCATGTTTTTCCATTTGTATATACTTTATTTCATAACTTTTCAATGGATGGATAATTAAACCTATGGGAGATTCAATATATTAATCATTATTTTGTATAAGTATGGCTAACATGATATGTTCAGAAGAATAACAATAAAGAATGAATTCCTCACTAAAATCTAGAGAAACTAACACTAGAGCTTGAGCTATAACTACTTTAATATTTTTAAATGCCATGTTCCCTTCAGCATTCCACTTTAATTCTTGCTTTCATGTCTAAAATGTGGTGAGTTTAATCGACAAAGTTGGGAATGAATCTTCTAAGGAAGTTAACCTTACTAAAGAGTGAATGTACCCCTTTTTTGGATGTAGGCATAGGTAGAATTTGAATGGCTTTCACCCTTTCTACATCAATATTCATTCCTTCCTTTGAGATGATGTGACAAAGAATTTTCCCTTTAGTCATGGGAAATATTAATTTCTTAGGATTTAAAGAGATCCCATGTTTCCTACACTAGATGAGAACCTCTTCTAAATCAACCAAATGATTACCTCTTTTCTTGGAGAAAACTATCAATTCATCAAGATATACAACTATAATCTTATTGTTTAGATGTCAAAATGCCAGATCCATTACTCACTAAAATTTTTATCCATCATTAACAAGCCCAAATATTTTGATAGGCAAATGTCCCCCATGGTGTTCTAAATACCATTTTATATTTATCTTTTTTTACCACTTTTATCTAGTTTTATCTTGAAAACATATGTAACATGGACAACATTTTTGAGCCTATAACTACTTGTAAGGTATGATACATAATAGGAAATGGATAGTTATCTTCAAATAAGCTTGATTAAGATAATAAAAATCAACACACAAATGCATTTATCCATTCTTATTTATTACTGAGACAATGTTAGCTAACCATGATGAATGATGAATGGGATATATGATATTAGCATCAATTAAATTCTATATTTTAGAAATTATAGTACCTATGATTGTTGTATTATGATGACAAAGCTTTTACCTAAAAGATTTTGCTTCTGGCTGAAGTGGAAAGTAATGTTGTGCCTCTTTTAGCTGAAAGGTCTTCAGGTATTTGTAAGACCAAGAAACATGTCAATATATTTCTTGAGAATCTTAATGAATGCCTTTTTTTCCTCTTGGAAACAAAATTTTCCAATTTTGACCATCTTGGGCTCTTCTTCAGTACCCAAATTAACCTATTGTACTTCTAGAGAAGAAATCTCACCATATTCTTTCTTTTTTTTAGAAACTGATCATGCTTATCAAAAATTTATTCTAAAGAAACTAACCCTTTAGAGATTTTATTTCCCATTAATTGAATCACATATTATTATCATAATACTCAAGGTCAATATTACCTATTATTATCTAGTGTGGAAATGAATTACTTTCTTCAATGTATAATTATTAAAAATTATCTTGTTGCTCAAGGAAATTAGCTATCTCTTTGTCATCAAGAAAGACCTACCACTAATTAACATTATTTGGAACTCTTGGATGGAAAACCATCTCCACTGTATAGTCAACTTCTTGAAAAAGTGTAGGTTACTGATTTGGCATGAACAAAGCTATAGTAATCACAAGATAATTGAGTCTATAGTTTTGATCATGAGGAATAAAATTGATTGAAAAAGCTACAAAATCAAGTGTTGCACTTCAAACTCAATAACAATAATGCCTTAACTTATCCTTATTTACTTGGTATTGGCCATGAATTTGACTTATAATCAGCTTATCATCTCTTTGTGCTTTTAAAAGTCTCACTCCTTTTTATTTTTTTTGTTCTAGTCCTAACAATAGTGTTTCATACTCTGTTATGTTGGTAGTATTTTCAAACATTAATTTCTAGGAATAAGGATATACCTTACCATCAGGTGATATCTATATAATCCCAGCACTCAAACCAAGGGAGAAACAACTACCATCAAATTATAACATCCATATTTTTTCTTAATTTTCTTTTTGTATCTCTAGTTCTCATATGTCCTTTCCCAATTTAAAGTAATAGACCACATGATTTGATTCTTCAAAAAGAATATATGATCTTGGGTCATCTAACTTGGAAAATATATACTTGGATTTCTTATCAGGTTCATGTTTTTGATTTAAACCTTTGATTAGACTATGAAAACATGACCAATCCATCTTGACTTCTCCCCTAGTTCTTTGTATAAGTTTCTACTCAACAACATTCTATATGAAATATGAATATCTACTACCATAATTGTCATTTTAAGCCTCTTATCTAGAAAATATTCTAGAATAGTTTGAACATATTTGATTTATCCAATCAAGGGAACTTATCTTTCCATTGAATAACATCTCCTAATTTACTTAGTTAGAGTGAGGCCAAGGGCATTAGCTACTTTAGCTAGCATGACATTATCAGAAGCTCAAGAATTTAGGATATAATTGATCAACATGAACCCATTGATTAAGAGAGATACATAGAATGGCTCAATTCTTTCATATGTGGAAGTAGATGTGGAAGAGGTAATTGTAGCATTAGTTTCAAAAGATACTTATTTGGGAGTAAGAAATATACCTTTTTAATAATTAGTTGTATTGTTTGATCCTTTACTTTGAACATACTTAACTAGTCTATTTAATTGATCTAGATAGGACCTTGAGTATTCAGCTTCTGATATTTGAATCTTAATTTTCTTGATGTGGTCAATAATGTCAAAAGAAGCAATGGGCATAGATAAAGTGGGATTATATTCAATAATATGAGTGACCTAATTATGAGGTTAAGAAGAAGAATATGTTATATATTTATCTTTTGGATCAAGAGAAGTAGGTAAAGGACTACCTCTTTTGACAATGCTAACATCTGACCCAGAGTCTTCTTTCTCTAACCCTTTTTCCTTGAAATATTTTTCACCAACTTGTTGAATATATGATCTCATAAATACTAAAAAAGAGTTACTATGATCATCTTCAAGCATTTATTCATAGTCACTTTCTGATTGATATTCAAGGCATCCTATATTGGAGTCACCAATAGGATCTAAAAAGTCATCCTTGTTAGTAAATTTTTGAACAAGATCAACAGCCATATGATCTTCTTAGTTCATTTTAACGTGGTTTTTTATAAACATCATCAATTTATAATATTTTTGGAGGTCTAAAAATATTATTTTTGTTTTGATTATTAAACTTATGTTTAGGTGCATTCAGGATAAGAGTAGAATGAGCACCTTGATAAATTTGCCTTTTAACTTACATCAAGTCATTAGCTAATTTTTGTAATAAGAGATCAGTAGTGGTTTATAATGTAGTCAAAGTAGGAACATCACCCTTTGAAGTTATATTATTAATATTTCCAGCCATAGTGAGGTCATCTTCAACCTTTGTAGAAATGTTTTGAGTTGTTGATATGTCAGCAGGGCATGCTCTATGTAGATGATATCTAACCTTAGTAATTGAGCATTGATGAAAAAGAACTTTTAATTATCACCAGTAGGTTGATTATCCTAAGGTATTTTATAAAGTAGTTTTTTAAATTTAACAATGAAATTTCTTGTGTTCATGTGGTTCTTTTTTAGCTAAGTCAATTGGGTGAGCATTATGTGTAAGTCTTTAACAAATTTAAACCAAATTTATCACACATAGTGGATCAATTGGTTATGGTGCCAAGATAAAAATGGTAGAACCATTTTGTATCTAAATCATGTAATGTTTAAATGAAGAGTCTAACTAACACATCTTCATGATCAATACCAATCACTCCACAATCTACAAAGAAATCAAGTAGTGCTCATCTGGACATTATTTTCCATCCCTTTTAAACTTAGGAAAGTTATTTCTTGAACCCTTAGGCCATTCATGGAGAGGAGGAGTTAAATTCAATTGGACAATCACTACCCTTGAAGGGAGAGGAAGTTGTTGTGTCATTCTTCTAGGAATAAGGAATTGAGGATTAACAAGTTAGATTATTCTTGAATAATTATTCTGCAACTGATTCAAAAGAGTTTTGTATGCATTTGATAGGTGAAATACTTACTCTTCTTGTTATCATTTATAGAGGGAATCTAAAATTAATTTGTTCTTGTAGTTTAAATAAGTCATAAGTTTGTCCTTGAGGTCTTCTTGACTTAGTGAAATGTTGATTTACCAAATTGAAGAGCTTGTGCTTCTCTAAGGATTTGTTTAAGTTACTTCAAGTTTATAAATAAATACTTTGTAAATTATTACTTGACATGAAACAAATTAAGATAAACAAAGTGTTTCTTTTGGATGAGTAAAGTTATTTTTACAAAACATGTGTATCAAGTTTGAGTTCCCTAGTGGAGTCACCAAAAACTATCGGCTAGATATTTTGTAGGCTAGAAAAAGTACTTAGGTAGTCATGGGATTAAATTCCCATAATTTAATAGTGAAGCTCCCATATTCTTATGTTTATCTATTCTAATTATTCATACTTTTAGTTTTTTACAACTTATACTAATTATGCACATGATATACAAAAATTATCTTATTTTTGGGTATTACTTTAATCAAAAAGTTCATGAACCATAATAGAGTGATGTTATAGTAAGTAAGTAGTTCATTTTAAGATTATACAAGGAAGTTCTTATAAAGTGGAGAATGAAAAGAATAGAATTTTTAAAAAGAGAAATTATACTTCAGAATAAGTAGTTTTTATAGAGCTTATTATATCTGTAAAAACATATAAACATACAAGATATGATAATTTTGTTAGAAAATGATTAAGTGAAGTTTGAATTCATATCTATATTAAATGATAACACAAAGTTTACCATTTTATTATTTATATAATTTAGTGAAATATATCCTTAGATGTAAGGTTCCTCATAAACCAACTTTATTCTTATTCACTTTGAACCAAGTTCATACAAAAAAATACAAAAATCTATACTCAAAGTTTCAAATTGCTTAATTTATTTTACATAATAGTTACCATTGATTTTCCAAAAAATTACCATCCCTTGTATTCAATATCTTTCCCATATTTATACCATTTTTAGATATCAAATATAATTATGAGATAACTCCTTAAATTCCCCATGTACTAAATTAAATATTGAAAACTATTCAGAGATGTCTTTCTTGAATATCTTGTGTGTGGTGTGTAATGGTTGACGACATGTAGCTCTTCTCACTTTCACTATTTGCATCAAATATAACTTATTTTCATGTTATGCTCAACTCACTTAAGTAATTTTTTTTTTTAAATGACTTCAAGTAATGACATTTAGCCAAGTTACTTGAGTATTACATTCTATAGATAAAATTACTTTTCTAAGAAATTTATCGAAGTGATATTACTTATAAAGGAACTACTTAAAAAAATACATCAAATACATTTCTCAAGTCTATTGAAGAAAATAGAAGTTGAGAACAGAAGTAATATAAATCACTATAACTCATGAAATTTTTTCCTACACTTTTCCTTGTAGTTGATGTGTTGTGACAACATAAATTGAATGGCTACATCATCTAACTTGGAAACTGATTTCCTTTATATTTCAAATCTCAATAGCTCATTTTATAGATTCTTATAATAGCCTTTCACACTCTCAAGATTGTGTTTCAATATTTTGACATATTGATGACTTTTCATTAACTCCTTTACTGATTTTTCTATGAACGGATTCATCGCCTATTTAATTACTTACTTGAATTCTTGAAATAATTATTCATGTGTCTTTTATGGTTCTTCTGACAAAACATTCATGAGATATAAGATGAAATGTTCTAGGTTTATTTTCACATTGTGAGCATCTTATTCTAGAGTCTAATTTTTTAAGCATTTCTCTAAAAATGCACATGTGAAAAGATATGATGTGTTCTTATTATTTTTATTTTGTCACTAACCCCTCTAGAACAATATTTTATTCAATCAAAATATGTTCACTCAAAGCATTTATTTGTTAGAGGATGTCCTATTGTAATTTAGATATTCAATTTTCATTTATAATCTCCTTCATCATTATTTTTAGTTGTGCCAATTTATTCTCAATGTCATCTAAGTTACTTAGAACCTCAAGAAACCATTTTTGTGTAGTTTGTATCATTTTCTCTATCCATTCATCAACTGCTTTGGACTTAACACTAGTTTATTATACCAAATTTATTATTTGATGATCAATTATATCTCTTAAAATTAATGATTGGTGAGTATTAGATCTTGAAACTTCAATAATTATTTCACACAAATTAGAAATTTGCACCGTTAGTTTGGCTTTATCATCCTTTTATTCATCAAGCTTCTAAAAAAGAGTATTGATAAGAGCCTATGTATCTTACTTTAGGCCTCTGTAGTGACTTGCCCTAGGGATAACTTTTTAATTACGAAGTCTTCTTTAGTGACTTCACTCTTATTCTTACCCTATCGAAGAACTGATATTTACACAAATTTTTGACCTGAAGGCTCAATTATCATATTTGAAGTCACTCTAGCACTCTTGGTCTTCTTACAATTATGATAAAGACTTTTCAAAAATTGTAAGTCTATCTCTTCCAAATTAATTTTTTTCTTTTGATTTAGGATCTATTTTCAATGCCAACCATGAGGAGAAATTTGTACTGGTGGAAGTAGATGAATACATCGCCATTTTTTACTAATTATTTCTCACCACTATGTCTTGAGTAGGAATTTTTTTTATATCCAAAATATTTTATATATGAAAAATATTGGAAACTATTTTTTCACTTTTCTCTTTCTCTACCTGCTTATCAAAAGTTTCCTATTCTTTTTCTTCTCTAGGGGATTTATTCTTAGGTTTACCTATTATATTTCATTGTGACATCTCTGTAGATGAGATCACCTCTCTAGTAGTTATTTTATATGGATAGCTTTGGGTAGGAATAAAATAAATGGTGGGTTAATCCTCAAAAAGAGGTGGAGGTGGAGTAGTAGGTGGAGAAGATTGTGGAAAATGGGGAAGAACATCAGTCTCCTTCTAAACATATTTCTCAAGAGGTTTGATACTAGAAGACCTTGTAGGTGGCATTATTGTGGATGGATCTACATATTTCACTACTAGATGTATGTTCTTCACCAGTGATGAAGATGGAGTTATGGTAGGTGAGGTAGAAGTATGAATGATATAAAGAGTATTACCTGTGGAAGAGACAAAAGGAGTTACATAAGTAGCTGACTAAATTAGCACCTTTTATTTTACCAAATAATATTTTTCATTATTATTCTTCTTGAAATTCAAATTATTTATTATTTTTTTTTCCTTGCATTGTTTTCCTTTTATGACTTACTTCTCTAATTTCTATCATTATCAAATTCTTCATGTAGTAACACTTACCAAAAATCCATGTTGAAGTCACAACAAGAACCATTGAAGTCATCTCAATAATAGTCTTTACCTAACTCTTCTTCTAATCAATTTTTACAAGTGCAGCATGATATCCTCCCATTTCATGATAAGAATCAATAATTACTTGTCTATAATATTCCATATCTTTAGAAATTATAGACAAATCGAATGAGAACATTTATCGAAAAAAAATCCTACTATTATCTCTTCTTCCTACTTCAAATTCATCTCTGTAATCAATCCAAAAGTCTTATAGAGTATGGATATGCATATATTCAAGAGAAACTATGCTTAGTGCTACACCTCCACAATCAAAATTTTCTCTATCTTGAAAATGTGATTGATTATAGTTATGATACAACTCTATTTGTACATTTTTGACCTTATAAATACTTTCACAATGATATTATCCAATAACAATAGGAAAATTAACTAAATAATGATGTATTTTTGACTGAAGATCATGTAATTACACTAGATGTCTACATAATTCCATTAGAATCCATTTATCACTAGGGTACCTTGGAGATTATATTGGTGTCCCTATGAAACCACCAACTCTGATGTCTGTGAAATTCAATAATTAAATAAAAATACATCCAAAGTTGGAAACTAACTCCCAAGATACACATATAATCTCTTGGCCTTGAAAGCAACATTTATTTACAAATGACTTCATATAAGAATGCATCATTTACCATTTTACAATGCTTGAAGTATTTAGACAAAGTCAATTGATGTTAATACTCGTAGATGGGATATGTTTCCATTAGTGATTTTTTAGTCAACCTATAAAAGGCTCCATTAGATGTTGTAGCATATATTCAATATGAAGTCATTTTGAAATCAAGAGTTTCTAATAAATTTCTCAATTGATGATCAATGTTGTCCCTTATCATTCTAAACCATTCAATCATAGTATAACTCCTATTGACATCAATAGCCCTAATGTAAGCATATATCAAGGTGGAAAAGTTATTGTAATTTTTCTCTCCATTGATTCTACACAATAACTAGGTGATGTCATCAACTTCTTAGACAAAGTCAGACCTCACTATTTTCCTTGAAAACCTTGAGGGTTTTTTTGGTTTCTTTAGATAAGTTGTATTCATTATATTGATACATTCTTCCATTTTATTCTTCCAAATAACTTCAACTTTTTCCTTAATATGTCTAACACTTTAGGTCTTATTGGGATCTTCAAATAATAGTCAAAATACTAAATATTTAATCTTATCACCAATTACCTATAGTATCTTTTACTATTCGAGTGAGAGAATAATAATACTTATCACATTATAGAATAAATTTAGGAAATTGTATAAAGCTTGGGAAAGCTACAGCTGCAAGATTCCACTATTTTTCATTGCTCGTATGAGTGGTGTTTTTATTATGGCTTTAGATCTTTCCAACAACTCAATTACGGAAACATGTCACATGTTAGTGGCATTGATTTTTGCCAATTTGGATGCAATGCAAGACTAAATGGTATATCCCTTATATTCATACTTCATCCCTACTTCTTTTGACTTCTCAAATCTCTTTTCTTTAGTATTTCCTTTACTACTTGGCCTTAGAACTTATTCAACTGCAATCTCAGGAACATTTTCAATTAGAGTTGCTTCTTCTTCTACTCCTAACATTTGTTGTGACTAACACTACAAAGACTTGGTAAATACTCTTGAAAACTCAATAATTATTCTTGTTATTTTTAGAAAAGGTTGAATAACTAAGTTGTTTTATTAACAATCCTAAGTAAGCTTTAGGTATTAAGAACTTCTAGCAATAGTAAACCTTAAAAACCTCAAGAAACTCATTATCAATAATAGGTGTTATAATCTCAAGAAGGTCTAGATATTTTTCAAATATTAAAGGTTAAAAACTTTTAGTGAGTTATGAGCATTTAGAACTTTGGTTTTCTTTAGACAAGTTACTAGGATTGGAAAACCTGATGAAGCAGAAGTAATAGATAGTCAAAACTCTGGGTAATCAAAGCTCCTTGAGAACTCCTTGTAACATTGGACTAATTTTTTGGGATAATTATTTTGAGTAAAAAGTCATGAAGAACCTAGGTAGATAATGTAGGTCAACTCTTAAGTATTTTTAGAATATTCTATCTTTTGGGATTTTGTTTGATATTTTCATATGCAAAGTGTTTTTGAAGAATTTACAAGGTTTTAACAACACTATACAAGCAAAAATGACATTTAAAATTGTAAGGAAACCATAAAATGATATAAAAAATTAAAAAATGATGCATGAAATTATACCAAATAAAAACAAGAAATAACTAGAATGAAAACATGAAACTAAAGGGGAAATAAAATAAATACCTTGACTACAAATGGGTTTTCAAGATTTTTCACTAAAATCACTCTAAAAGCTTAAACAATGTCATTCAAGATTAGTATGAGTAGTGAATATGTTGGATAATATGAAATCCAAGTGGGAAATTAGGTGGAATTTTTAATACTTATATTAACACATGCATTAATGAAAACTAAGTGACATGTGTGAGAAAATCCATGTAAGCATTTTGATGACTGTCAAGTGTCTTGAATTGCTTCACTTAATTTGGTTTATGAAGTCAAGTAATTCCACAAACCCAATTTGGTCTAGTCATATGATGAATTTGGTATTATGAACCTCAATTTATTTTACTTATGCCTTTAAGCAAGTTAATTAATGTAACTTCAGAATTTTGGTTTGCTCTAAGTAGTATTTTATGGTTTTATGAATCTACTTTACTTAGATTTTAAGATTTTTGAGACATAAACTCATTCCACAAATCCAATTTAATATAGATGGTGTAACTTATATTTGTGATGACAAATTACTTTACATTTTTTAATAAGTAAAGCAACTTAGATAACCTGAGTTGGCCTAGCAATGAATCTAAACAATTAACTTTTTAAAATTTCTTGGAAAAATGAACAAATGGGTTTTATGATAATGACCCAAGTAAACATTTTATAACATTATAGAGTAATTTGAAGAAATTTTGGTAACAAAATCAAATATAATGAAAATATTAAAGTCTAAGTCTTATTTAGGGAACTGAGTTTTGACAAGAATAACTGACTCTCATAAGATAAAAGACAAAAATTTCAATAGGGGTAACACAAAATTTCCATGTGTTAAATTTTGGGGATACTAGGACTAGACCTATTTTAATCCATGAAAAATAACTAGATTATTATATATACATGACTTTGTTCCCTTCATCCACTGCATGTAAATCATATACAAATACACGTAAACATGCTCATAACATGTTGCACACAATCAACGTTATCAAACCTTGTTTTTTCCTAATTCTAAATATAGTTATCTAAAACCTTCCTAAGTTCATAATAATAAAATTTATAGTCTCAAACAACACTAAAATAACTCAAACCAACATTCATAATAGATTCAATTTAACTTGAAACAACACTTAATTGGGGAGAACTACATCAAGCTTGATCCTTCCTTAAAGTACTAGTATGTCAACAACTCTCATCATAATGAGGTGTTGAAGATGTCCAACCTACCCAAATAACACCTCAAATATACTACATATTCCAAAACAAATTACCTAATCACATGGAGGTATAGGGTTTGAATATAAAATTTGTCACAATAGGTCATTGACAGTGAATTAGGGTTTGTTTTGACAAGAACAGGCTTAATAGACTTAGACATCAGTGCTTCTAGAAGCTCAAAATATTTATTTCACAGAGGACACTAAAACCATATTGATACTATATAATTCTATTTTCTTTTCTCTATGAGGTATTTTAACACTTGGATCATGTTTTTGACACTCATACTAGCTCATGTACTAGTTTTAGCCCTCAGATCCTTCATCTCAATTAGTTTCCAACTAAGTATTCATTTATATCTTTCATTTCTTTATTATAAATATCAATTTACCTTATTATTTTCATAAATCAATGGTTGTATTTATTTCCTAATTTATTATACTCAAAAGGATAAAAGACAAAAAATTTAGTAGGGGTAACCCAAAATTTCCATAGGGGTAACCTAAAATTTCCAGGTGTTAAATTTTGGGGATACTGGGACTAGACCTATTTTAATCCATGAAAAATAACTAGATTATTATATATACATGAATTTTTTCCCTTTATCCACTACATGTAAATCATATACAAATACACATAAACATGCTCAAAATATGTTGTACACAGTCAAGGTTATCAATCCTTATTTTTTCCTAATTCTAAATATAGTTATCTACAAACTTCATAAGCTTATAATACTCACATTTATAGTCTCAAAAATCACTAAAATCACTCAAAAAAACATTCATAATAGATTAAATTTCAATTGAAATAACACTTAAGTGGGGAGAACTACATCAAGCTTGTTCCTTCCTCAAAGTACTGATATGTCAACAACTCTCATCATAGTGAGGTGTTGAGGATGTCCAACCTACCCAAATAACACCTCAAATTTACTATTTGTGCCAAAAAAGAATTCACTAATCACATGGAGGTATAGGGTTTGAATATAAAATTTGTCATAATAGGTCACTGATAGTAAATTAGGGCTTGTTTTGACAAGAATGGACTTAGTAGACTCAGACATCAGTGCTTCTAGAAGCTCAAAATAGTTATTTAATGGAGGATAATAACACCATATTGATACTATATAAGGATATTTTATTTTATCTATGAGGTATTTTAACACTTGGATCATGTTTTTGACACTCATACCAGCTCATATACTAGTTTTAACCCTTAGATCCTTCATCTCAATTAGTTTCCAACTAAGTATTCATTTGTATCTTTCATTTCTTTATTATAGATGTCAATTTATCTTAGTAGTTTCATAAATCAATGGTTGTATTTATTTCATATTTTATTTCCTAATTTATTATACTCAAACTCTTTAACTACTTAGGGCTTACATTCCATAAACCCTTAAACTTTAATTCATTTGGTGGACCTGAATTACTTTAAATACTACCTAAACCCTATCCCTAGATGTTATTAGGGTTTGTACCCTTTTTTCCCTATTTCCTTTGGTTATTTTATTATTTTAAAATTTTATATATTATATGCTAGCAACACTATTTCTTTTTATTTTTTATGTACCATCTAAAAATGTTATATCTCTTCCTTTGATAATAAGTGTTAGGCTTAGTGTCAATCATATTGAGCATACTCTAATTCCTTTCATTCAATATTATACCATAGACAAAGGAATATTTATAACCCCCATCATTTACCTATCACACCTTAATTATTTATACTTAAATGATAATACATCTTAGGATGCACAATATAGTAAAGATCAAAATGATACAAAAGATAGGAATTGGGAAACTCTCCCTGAACTTAACAAGAAAGATTTTATAGTCAATAAGGATGATATTTTATATATTTTAATAGATAGGATTCTAAAATATCCTCATGATCATGCATAAATTCTACAATTCATAATGGAAATAAATAATAAATCAAATAATGGTCAATCATTGTTACACCTACTTTAGGAGTAACTCAATTTACACAACAACCTATTTTAACTTGACAACCTTCAACAATGGAAAAAATTCCTATGGATAGTTCCTCCTCTCTAAATTCATAATAAATTGTGCATTAGATCCATCATATATATTCCTAGGTGTTACATCCTAAAAATGGTGCTTCTAGGGCATCACATGCCTTAAATTTGCATTTCTTTTGCACACACCTTTATCACAACACATAGAAGTAAATCCTTAGAAATATAGATTTTTGGTACCTATGATTAATTTATATGATGGTAAGGGTGACCAGATCACCATTTTGGAGCCTTCCATGTAGAATTTTAAGACTATGTGTCCAATTATTATCTCCTTACTAAGTTTTTCCCACACAGTATAAAAGACTATGCCTTACAATAGTTATATGATCTTCCAAATTAGTCTATCACTACATTTAATCCATTAGAAAATATTATTTTGGCATAATTTTCAATCAACATTAGTGATAAGGTTTCATATTCTCAAGTGCCACAATTTAATAAAAAATCCAATGAGCCTATAGTAGAATATGTCTTGTAATATAAAACTATATTGGAAAATATGACTATCGCGATGAAAGATAGAGATCTCTAAGACATATTTAAATAAAGTCTACTACCAACATTACATGAGGATATATCTTTCAAGAATTTTCAAACATTCATAGATTTATGAAATGCATTAAAATAAATGGAATTAAATATTCTCTCTTTGAAAAATGAAAGTACACAACATGACCAAATTCAACTAATAAGATTTTTAATAATCCTCCATACAATATGAAACCTAATGAAAACAAGAATGATCAAAAGGTCATAGTTATTTTAGCTTCAAATAGACCTCTTCAATTGGTTTTATTAGCTCTTTGTTAGAGAATTTTCACAAATCTTCTAAAATCACTGGCACATGTATTACAGTAGATCTTGGAATATAATGTCATGTCTCTCCCTCCCATCAAATAGATTGATAAAACTCAGCCTTTTACAAATATATAGTATTCTAATGCATTTTATGACTATCATAGGGCACTAGGCCATATTAAAAATATATGTATCAATTTGAGACATAAGATACAAAACTTGATAGAGGTTAATATCATTGATGTGGGAACCTATAGAGGCACCTAAATTTCAGCCAACAGAAGCTAAGGAATTGAATATATTTTTAGATCCATTTCTAAAACACACATCTAATGGGGAAATAGGCACTTCACATGTTCACTACACATATTAGGCTCATATATCACCAACATCCTATCACACTACTATAGATGATACTCACCCCCTACATAATATCATTAGGGTATATCATACTACAATTCTAGATATAACTCTCATCACTTTCTTAGAACAAAAGATTTTCAATGATTATTTAGATTTATATTCACTCTTTGTATAAGCCTAAAATTATCATCATCTTATTTAGATTGTCATGGTTGATAGTGGATCATGTGTCAACATGTGTACGATTACACATCTACAAAATTTGGGTTATTCAAAGTAAGACATTAAAGTGACCAATACAATTTGTCATGGTATTTTTTCCCACATTCAAATCTCCATTAGGGATATTATACTCCCATTATATGTTCGGATAGCACATGTGACCACTATGTTCTTATTTTTACCTAGTGTACGAACATTTGACATGTTATTAGAAAGTCCATGGATACAATAACTTTGATTAATTCCATCCACCATACATAGATGGATCAAGTATATACATGATAATAAGGTGGTTACAATTAAGGGACATCGATATGAATATCCTTTAACTATCCCATAGGTAGTTACACATCATCCACTATTTAAAATTATGATTATAGTTTATATTATTACACCACAATTTTCATTTGAGTTGTCAATGTAGGAGAGGTCTACTTCTATAGTGTTACCATGTATGCATACTCTCCCACAAAGAATTTGATTAGATAAAACCCTATAGCATATACATGTTACAGATTCTATATAGCCTCTCTCTACCCCTTTCATTTTCAGATTAGTATTATTGAGTTATTAGGGTTCTCAACATAGAACATCCACATTAGCTATAATATCTTCTACCATATGGGTCCCTAAGAACACTATAGTTCATAGGATAGTTCATCCAACTTCACATGTTCATAGAATAGGTCACATGCTATTTCAATCAGCCTCATAGGTTCGTAGAATAGTTCACATGTTAATTTAATTAGCTACTTAGAATCCTATCCCTACTCTATATGTAGTTTTAGTTATATATCGCTTTGCACATTATATTACTAGACCATAGATACTTTTTCACACAACATGAATGATCATTCTTATTTTGTTTTACTCTTTTATAGTGATTTTCTTATGAGACTCATTGGTTAGTATCTTCCTCCCTGCTTATACATAGTTTAATTCATTTTTATCCTTGTACGTAGTTTCATTATCATGTTCCATGTATATAGCTTATATCTAAAAACATAAAAATAACATGATATGTAAAAAACACAAATATATATATATATATATATATATATATATATATATATATATACTCAATAAAAATTATAGATTGTAGGTATTTCTATGTTTGCACTTCTTATACTTGTTAGGTACTACATATGCTAGTTATCTTAGTAAAGTTAGTTTTATCACACATACATGATTCACTTTTTATTTTTAAGTGTTAATAGATAATTACAAGACCTAGGTCTACTACATAGATCCATATTTACTAATATATAAACATTAGGATAATATACATAGATACACATATTCTTCATTCGATACATTCACCTATTTTAAGGCATCCTATACATAGTTTTGATTATCAAGTCACACATTTCCATAGTCTATATTATATATTTGACATTTTTATATCTTGATATTGATCAACTTATAGTACTTAGATTTATTACTGACTACTACTACTCTAAACATAGTTTATGTACATCCTTGAACTTATACGTATTTGTACTACATGGTCATGCATAATTTCACTTCTATATTTATTAGTTTATACTTTATTGTGTCTCTAATCAAATACATATATTTTAGGTCATTTTCATTTTCCATTGTTTTATGGATCTATGTCACTTCCTTCTATTCTATGTATGCTTTTTACATGTGCCCATGTCCTTGTGTGTGCATTTTTTATTGTGTATATAGACATTTGAACATGTCCTTCCATGTGTATCTAAGCCAACTTACTTTCTATTTGAATATGTGGACATTTTAACATGTCTTATTATGTATTTATTTCTTAGATATAGTGACATTAGCTCATGTACCCTTTATTGTGTCTCCTTCAGCTAATTTGCATGCCTTATATGTGTTGTGTGTATGATTTCATTTATGTATCATGTCTATGATAGTTATCTCTTATTTATTACACACTATAGTTTTAGATGGAATGAAGGACCTCATGTATATTCCCTTCTACCGTGGGTATTGTGATGCACATCATGACACATCCCCTTAGGTATTTACTCAGATTTGTTGATCATACACAAGGTTACATTGTTATATGTATCTTGGAATACTTTTGAATGTTATATCTAACATACATTTTACATTAAAAAATTATTCCAAGATTATCTTACATTTTTATGTCATGCATATACATTATATTGGTTTACTATGTAGATATCATATATGCTCAGGCTATCACATATTATGTAGAGATTTTTATTTTGAGGATAGTTATGTCATAGGTTTAAAAACTCCCATCAAAAGAGGGAGAATTGACATAGATTTTCCATATATATCAGTTCATCTAAACTCACTCATAATACATTTTACAACACACATGCATAGAATACAAAGCTTAGTTTTATAAAAACACACTAAAAAATAGATAGATAGAGATTAGGCCTAATTGTTAAAACATGGAAAGTAAGACACTAGCACCAAAATTAGACACTAGTTGCAGACCACTAATCTCCAAGATATGGATTTATTATCCGATATACCTATAATTATAAAAATATAAATTTTTGAGAAAGGCATAATAGTTGTAATCTATGTTTGCACAAATTTAAATATAGATTACAAATGTTTATTTAGTTTTGTTTAGTTTTACATAGAATCATACCATTTTTCTTAGATTAGGGGAAACATGTAAATAATGAGCACTCCTATTTTAGTTTTATATAGTTAGATATAGATTATTAAAACTAATTATAGAATATATATGCTTAGATATCAGATTTGAGGGTATGTGTGTGATATATTATTTAGATACACTCAATTATGCATTATTTTATCATATGGAATGGAAAATTCCATATCATTCTATATGTTGTACACACTAGATACTATGTTATAATTAAGACACCATATTGATGCCTTAATCTATCTATAGTGGTTAGAATTATTACATATTCCCTAAGCTACATAATTAAGTGTTAGAGGAGGCCCCTAGTTCAATATTCATTTTAATGAGTGCATATAAAGTTTTTATAAATAGTCTCAGTTATAATCATAAAACTTATGTTACATTACACAATTTAGCTAAAATTTCATCTACTACACATGGGTAGGTAATGATCGATTCATAGTCTACTTGAGTTCTTAAACCACCTAGATAAGAGGGTTGGAAAATCCATCAATCTAATACAAGATATTCACACATCATGATTCACCAAGTAAGGGTGGGAAATTATTGACTCAAAATTGGATTAAGTTCTTGGGCCATCCATGCATGGGGATTGAGAAATCCATCATATCAATCCAATATTTTCACCAAATGATCACTATCTACACACACACCTACATGATATCATAAGTTTTATGCATTGGTTTGTGTACCTAATAAGGTTCTTTTGTTTGTGTGCTCTCTCTTATCTCTTTACTCACTTTTATCTTTACTTTTTATATCTCTTATGTAAGGATTGATCTACACACTTTTTATTTTTAGGCCACATAATGGAGCATGTTTCACATGTTTAGGTCCAAAGTCATCAACTTGGCCTCATAGGTAAGTCCAGGTACATTTCTTTTTCCTTTATCCTAGTCATTTCACTTTATTGTAGTTATAGAATAAAGGGATTTAAAATGACAATTGAGTGTTAAGATTGTTACTTGAACCACCCATTCCCAACTTAACCCTACACCTATCTTAGGTCCTATTTAGACCCTTATTCATCTTTTGTGTGGGCCACACACATCCTTAGATATCTCAAAATAAATCCAAGACCCTTATTTAGACTTTAGTACCCTAGTGCCTTATGTTTTTCCACTTGACACTAATGTCATAAGTGGACAATAATGCCACAATGGTATTTTTTTATTTGGGTGCTATTATCCTTTTCCCTCTTTATAGCTCCAACAAATATATTTTCAATTATTAAAGTACCTAGGGTCAACCTAGAGATTTTTCAAGCCATGCAAAATCACTAGATATTTATATATACATGACTTTTAACCCTTTATCCATTAGATGTAAATTACATGAAAATACACAAAAATAAACTCAGAATAAGTTGTGCACAATAAAGGTTATTATTCCTTATTCTACCCTACTTCTACATATAATCATCTACATCCATCGTAAGCTTAAAATACTTATATTTCAATTCTCAATAATAACTCAAATCCCTCAAACTAGGAATTCATAATAGATTCACTTTTACTTTCACCAATACTTATGTGGAGAGAACTACATTGAGCTTGATCACTCCTTGGAGTATTAGTATGTAGGCAAATTTCATCATATCAGGGTGTTGACGATGTCCAGCCTACCCAATTAACACTACACATTTACTAATTATGACAATTTAAATACCTTGATCACATGGAGGTCTAGGGTTTACATACATAATTAGTGATAATAGGTCATAAATATCAAATCAAGGTTTATCCACATAGGAACAACCTTGGTAGACTCAAACACAGGTGTTCAAAAAGCTCATCATAATTCCTACACAAAGGACACTAGCACCATAAGTGGACACTATAATTATAAATATACTATCCAAGGTAGGGTGTTATTATCTAAAAGGGATTATGATAGCTAGATCCCATTTATGACCCTTAAACTACTTCCTATTATTAGAAATATGATTGTCATTGATGTCAAAAGTGACATTATGAGCATGTCCTTAATGTTTAGGACTGAGTATTATGATTTAAGGATGTTCAAGGTATCCTATAGAAAGTTAAGGATGATTATAATTCTTGTTTATATGAGTGTAATTCATATAGTTCTTCATATTGATCATATAGATATTTGAGGTCTATGACAAGAAAATATGATAAGGTAGTTTACTGACATCACCATTGCCATGTGTGGATGAGTTTGTGGGAGCTAGTCATATGATTGTGATTTCATTAGTCCCTAGTTATTATTCATTATATTTTAAGTCATGTGATAAATTATAGTAGAATATATGGTGATGAAAAGTTGGCTACTAAGACAAAAATCAATAAGTTTTTATACTTAGCCAAATTTGTAAAATGGCTAAATAAAACCAAATAAGCATATTGATGAGGTCAGCATTTGCACACATGAACATTTCAAGAAAAAATGATCACATGAATTTTTTAATTTTTGTGCCTATTTTTTATCTATTAAATCTTAGGTCACGTGATGTAGTAAGACAAAAGATATGCATGATCAAAGTTGGGCTCCCAAGCATTTTGACAGTGTTTTCCCATATATTAAAATTTGTAGGCTACAATACAAATATGAGAAGGCATTTTATTGATGTCTTATCTCACATGTATGAAGACTTTATGAGTAGATGAATATATGGATGGAATCCCCTATGTAATAGGATATTATGTACTAAATTATAGGTCATGAAACTAAGTGAAACAAGAGTTATGTAGGTGTAATGTTAGCCTTCCAAGCATATTGAAATAGTCCCCATACTTAGTCAAATTTGCACAAGGTCCTAAAAAGTTGTCATACTTTTAAAAACACCATTTATGGACATTTTTAAAATAAATAGATAGAATATTTAATATGGGTTTTTCATGTGCATCTTAGATATATGGTCTAGAGGTTCAGATGAAGAGTAGTGAGCCCAAAATTGAATTATATTTACTCTTAAACATTATAGGGTTTCTCAATTAAACCCTAAGTGTGTAAGTAATGGAATTCATAGGATTTACTATTTTTATTTTTATTAGATATATCCAAGATATGTTAGCTTAAATTATATCTTAATCCCTTATCATCATTGTAAAACTAGACCCTTTGACCAAGCAATTACTAGCTCGAAGTAGTGATCAAGATTTTATATTTCCTCAGTCTTAGACTTAATAATTTCCCTATTTTGATCAATGGCTATCACTTAATCATACATTGAGGATCCAATGATGTATATTAAATTTAATAATTAAAGTTACCTCTAATTAAACATGCTAGTGATAAGTGTCACAATCATGAAGGATTAAATAGTAAATTAGTGGTGTGGTTCAAATTTGAATAGTCAATGATAAATGTGAGGATGCTAAGTGTCTCAATAGTGGGAACTAAAAATAATATGCAAAATGCATGCACTAATACCAAGTGTCACTTTCTCAATATATAATTAAATAAAAAGATCAAACTTGTCATAAGATCTGATCATGAGCATGTAATCATGCAAAGGAGATCCAATGGCATGAGTGGACTCAATAGGATAAAGTTCTTGAGGTTTGTCGACATAGTGGTGAGTTGAATATTGAGAAATTTTGAGAAGATCAATGAAATATAACCATTATAAAGACTTAAGAAGCAATGAGATGGGATAAAGGGCTTGACATTTAACATCAAGATAGAAGTAAAGATTATTCTAGTTTGAAGATCAAAATGATTGTGGAAGCTTAGATTAGAAAGATCAATGGATGTAGTTTAAAGTTAAATAATTAAATCTTATCAACATACAAAGATCCAATGAAGAGTATGATCTTGTCATAGATTGATCAAATGGATGCATTTAAAATTTGATCTATTTGAATGAAGACAAGCAAATGATGGATCCAAACTTAAGATAAATGGTTGATATTTAAAGATATGATCAGTCTAATATTCAAACATAGGAACATGAAGGAACATGTAAGTAATCCATGAATCATGACATATATAATGAAATTAATTACTTTAACTGATCAAATATAAGTAAATGTAAATGTGGATAAAAACTTGAGTCTATCAAATAATATAAATATTAATGAGACTAAGAATCATGGTGGTGGTACATGAGTTCTAGATGTAGGAAAATTATAGTTAAAGAGATAATGAATTGAGTCTATAATAGAGTGTAATTTGTTTGTAAAAGAGTTTGAACATAGATAAGCTATGGAACCCTAGATCAAATGATTATATATATATATATATATATATATATATATATATATATATCTATGTGTGTGTGTGTGTGTGAGTGATCTAGTATAGAGGAAAGGTTATTGGAGATATTACTATTATATTTGAATAGAGTTAAATTGAGAGAAACATAGAGATAAATATAGAGACATATAAGAGTAGAGAGAATAGAAGATAAGATAATGTGTAGAGCATGAGAAGTTATAGATTAGACCTATAATAAATAATTAACATTGGATTCTTTTATAAATCAACATTGTAATTTGGAGTTGTAGCTCCATTATATATGTGATAGGTTGGTGCCATTAGATAAGATATGTTGGTGCTTAGATTAGGGAGAGGGTACTTCCTTTGATTTGGTGCTCTTAAATTTGGGGATTGGTATCTCCTTAGGTTTTGTGCCCCTAAATATGTAACTAGTGAGGTTTTGACTATGGAGCTAGATTATAATACTAGATTATATCATCTATTCTCACCATAATTTTATTAATTTTTTTCACATGTATACATCTAGTGTCATGTGTATTTCTATGTGTGATATATACATATTTTATTTGATTTACATATATATATTAATCTACATTAAAAGTATTTAAATGACTAGGATTAGTTGATATGTAGATTCACCCCCCTCTTAGTATATAATTGTGTTATGATAATTGGTATCAGAGTTAGGTTCCTTCTAATAAGCTTAATCAATTTAGGTAGATATTAGAATAGTGAACATAAATTTCTAGTCATACAGTAACTTCATCAAATAAATTACCTTTCTTTGATGGATCAAACTATGCATTTTGGACCATATCTACCATCGACATATGACTCAAAATTATCTACAATAGAGGAAGCAAGAGATCTAGATAAAATCATTATTGATGAGTTGTATGGAACCTTTATAGCCTATGAGGTGAGAATGGGAGAGATAAATACTTTCAAGAGAGAAGCTACATTTAAAGCATCCAAACTAGTGATGGTAGAAGCACCTACATCTGGATCTAAGGAGACTAATATAGAAGAGGCCAACTTTGTTAGAATATTAAAGAGAGAGTCTATAAAGTTCAAAGGTAATTTACCCTTTAAGTTATCTAACTATGGTAAAGTAGAACATATTACTACTAAATTCCCTTATGATAAAAAGGATAACTCTAAGTAAGAAGAGAGTAGTAAAAAGGTGAAACTCCACTATCTAAAGAAGAATAGCTTCTTCAAAAACAATAAAGGTATATACATAAAATAAAATAGTGATTCAATTGATGATAGTGATAGTAATGATGATGATCATGACTATGATTTTTTGGTTGAGGAAAATGAAGTCATATTCATGATAATAGGATCAGCTTCTATGAATCAAGAAGAAGTTGAATACTCAGATGAAGAATAAGAAAGAGAATTGGATCTAGAGTGTGATATTTAGAGGAAATTGACAAGATGAGAAAAGAAAGCTCAAAACAATAGCATCTTGGATAAAAGGAAATTGAGAAAATGTCCAAAAGTCTTGAAAAATATGATCAAATGGTGGTTCACCTAGAGACACAAGGTGATTATGCTAAAATAATAAAATATGTAGTCAAACTTGAAATACAATATAAATATAATGAGTGCAAGAAGTTAGAATTAGAGAGAGTGGCTTTCAGAAAAGAGCTTGAGAAAGCTAAAGGACAACTCGACTAAAGTCTAAAATTGATAAGAGGATAAGACATTCTTGATGAGTTGATAAACTCTCAAAATCCTTCAAAAGATAAATTGGGTGTTGGTTATGAAAAATTAAAATTTTCCATAACTAATACATCTGCTAACCTATTGACAACTTCAAAGCAAAAGGAGAATTATGAGAAAAGAAAGAGAAAGATTGACAGTATACAAAGATAAACTCAAATAGAGCTGATGTGAAGAAAGATGAAGGAGAAAATAAGCCTGAATAAAATAAAAAGATAAAGGTAGATAATGTAGATGGATACATAAAAGTGAGAGACTTGAAGAAGCCATAGTTTAGAAGATCTCCTCATGTTTCTCAAAGAAATGTTATGACCAGGTATTCCTCATCTTTTTATGTTTATTGTTATACCTATAATTAGTTTTATCATAGGGATATTGATTATAGAGTTATACTTAAAAGGAGAATAATTTTTGTAAGTAGAAATTCACTTGTTCCTTTGTTAGATACAAATTTAATATACTATAATTGCAATAATTTTGGTCATATAGCTAAACAATGTAGAACTAGATTTATAATATTAAATGTATACATTGTAAAGAAAGACATGCCTCCCAGTGTGAACAAATGTTCAAAAGTCTCTAAAAAGGAAAAAAAATCCAAATAAGAAACTTAGGTATGTGTGTAAAGTGAAAGATTAATATATGATTGATCAAACTGCACTCCATGCTAAGGAAAAAAATTTGTGGGTAATAGATAGTGATTTATCATTGCATATTACTAGTGACAAAAGCAAGTTCATCAAATTGAGAAAAGTAAGGAAGGATTTTTCATCTTGGGTGGAAAAATTATAGTGAATATCAAATGTAAAGGAACCTTAAACATAGATGGAACACTGCCTACACATGATGTCCTTTATGTTAAAGGATTGAAGCATAATCTAATAAGTGTTAGCCAAATATCTGACAATGGATATAAGGTGACATTTGATGTATAAATATTCAATTTAAAGATATCTGAAAGACTATTTATACAAGGGAAAATAACTAAAATCAATATCTATAATCTTGTCAAAGTGAATGGTAATAGTTGCTTGATGGGAAAGATTGATGAGAGTTGGTTATGACATAAAAGAATGTGTCATGATAACTTTGATAACCTAGTCAAAGTCATCTCAAATAAATGTCTTAGACACATGCCTAAGATAACCAAACCTACAGACACTTCTTGTAAGGAATGTTAACTAGGAAAGTAAATAAGGGTCAGAATTCAAACAAATGAGTATACAACTACAAAGCCTCTAGAATTAGTTTATACTAATCTTTGTGGTCCTACTAAGATAAGAGATCTAAAGGAGAGAAATACATCATGTTATTTGTAGATGATTAATAAATAATGGCATGTGTAACCTTTTTGAAGGACAAGTCATAGGCATTTGATAGATTTAATATCTTTAGGGCCATAGTGGAGAATGAGATTGGACTAGAAATCAAATGCTTAGGATTTTATAAAAGTGGATAATTCACCTCAAATGAGTTAATCAATTATATTTAGAAGCACAAGATCAAAATTCATTACTCTATAGCAAGGACTCCATAACAAAATGGAGTTGTTGAGAGAAAGAACAGGATAGTCAAGGATATGGCTAGAACAATGCTAAAAGAGGCCAAGTTACCTGATGGATACTAGAAAGAAGCAATCCAAATAGAAGTATATATCTTAGATAGAGTTTAAGCAAGGGTAAATAGTGTCAAAACTCCCTATGAGCTATGGTATGGAAAGCCTACCTCTGTTAAGTACTTTAGAGTGTTTGGAACAAAATGCTACATTAAGAGAAAGGAGGATAAATTGAGAAGCTTTGAATCAAGATGTGATGAAGGAATATTTCTTGGTTATTCCACCCAAATTAAACCCTACATTTATTACAATAAAAGTATACACATGATTGTAGAGAGCATTAATGTCAAGGTTGAAAAAGGCATGAAACATGTTGAACCTAACAAAGACATTTGTATTAAAGAATCAAAGTCTAAAGAAGAAGCATCTAATGAAGAGTATGCATAAGCAAATGAAAAGGAACATCCAATATTTGTTCAAAATTATCATCATATAGAGCATATTATTGGAAGTAAGAATGAAATATTTTAGACAAGGAAAAGAGATGCAATGAACAAGGAGCAAGTAAGTTCTTCTCTAATGTCTAAAATTAAGCCTAAGATCTATGCTAAAGCTAGAAAGGATGAGAATTGACTAAAATCCATGGAATAATAACTAAGCCAAATTGAAAATAAAAAAAAACTTGGAACTTAGTTCTAAGACCTTCAAACAAGAATGTGATAGGTACAAAGTGGGTTTTTAGAAACAATATTAATGAGTATGGAACTATCATAAGAAATTAGGCAAGATCAGTCTGTAAAGGATATGACCAAGTTAAAGACATAGATTTTGAGGAAACATTTGATCTACTTACTAGATTAGAAGCTATAAGAATGTTTTTAGCATTCTATGATTACAAGAATCTCAAATTATATCAAATGGATGTTAAGTCTACTTTTTTGAATGGGAACATAGAAGAAGAAGTTTAAATAGAACAACCTAAAGGTTTTCAGCTGCAAGAGGAAAAAGATTATGTGCCAAGATTTAAAAAATATTTGTATGGTCAAAATTAGGCACCTAGAGCATGGTATTCAATATTGGATTAGTACCTATAATAATAAGGTTTCAACAAAGGATGTGCAGACAACAATCTCTAATTCCAATTATAAGGTCAACATATGTTGATATTTGTTGTTTATGTAGATGATGTCATCTTTGGTGGTGGCAATAAAAAATGCATAAATAATTTTCTACACAAATGCAGAGTGAGTTTGAGATGTCTATTCTCAAATAAATTTATTTCTTCCTTGGTCTAAAAATAACAAAAAATGATTAAGGGTTATTTATATCCCAAACCAAGTATACAAATGAAATGCTCAAGATGTTTGGAATGGAAGATAGAAAACCAATTATTACTCAGATATTAATGTTTGTAAGTTAAGCAAAGAGGATGATTCCTTTGATGTAAATTAGACTATATACAGATCAATGATAGGTAGATTGTTATACCTTACTAAATCAATAACAAATATCATACAAGCAATGTGCATGCTGACAAGATTTCATCATGCTCCTAAAGAGTCACATGTCAATGCAACCAAAAGGATCTTTAGATACATCAATAACATAATTGACTATGGCATATCATATCCTACAAATGAATATTTTAATTTGATAGATTATATAGATGTTGATTAGGTAGGAAGTATAGAAGATAGAAGAAGCACTAGTGGTGGTGTATTTTTACTCGTAAATAAAAAAATTTCATGGCTGAGTAAAAATCAAGAGTTAGTTATTGTTGATGTAGGAAAGTGCACCCAGTGGTAGGAAAACAAGTTCCTACCTTCTCCTCACAACATGGAAACTCCTCTCTCACCTGTGGGATAGCGAAGCTGGAGAGGAGAGTCTCTAGATAAGGGCTAGCTCCCTTTGATGTATCATGTTTGTTTCAGCAAGTGCAAATACATACAGTTATATATATATATATATATATATATATATATATATATATATATATATAGCTATATAAACTAGGGGGATGAAAAGGGAGGAAAATACAGGAAAAAAAACTACTCTGAGGAGGTGATACACCAAAAATAGGTTGACCTTCACACATCCACATTTAGAATCAGATAAAAACAATAAGACATACACTTCAGGCTTGGTAGAAGGACCAGACTGTAAGAGAAAGATAGGGAGGTTCTCATGAAAACATAGAAATAGAGACTCACCAAGGTGCTATACAATACACACTGTAAGTGACTTCCCCTATTTTATAATTCCAAAAAGAGCTCTTCTCCTGTAAGCTGCAAATTGGCACCTTGTAGATAATTGGTCTATTGGTGTTGAACCTATGAGAGCATCAAAGATAATGACTAAACATAAATAACACTTAGAACATACACATAATATCTATCCAAGATGGAGGCAAAACTATATTTTTATTGATTCAGGTGGAAATTTTAGCAGAGCTACGCTTTTTAAATTTGTGGAAGATTATTACAAAAATGACAAGTATAAAATATATATGAGAAAACAAAGAGAAGCCCATGTGACATTCCTTCAACAAGTGGCCATTGCGTCCCTTCAACAAGTTACTCAAAACATCTATGAGCCATGTGCTTTTCCTACTCAAAGTCTACATTTTCTAGGTTAGAACGTAGTTTGTCCACTCATTAAATGTAAAATGGAGAAAACCAGTTACATTAATTAGCTGTTGCATCTTCTCATGATCAATTCGAAGGAATTATTTCACCTGCTAGAGTCACTTCTCAAATTGGCACCACTTAGACTTAACTGCTTGCTCATTCCATGCATGTCTTCTTATATTTTATCAATTTTGTCTCTATCTGGCTTATTCGGCCCCCTAGGGGTGAACTTTTAGCAGGTTGCTACATTCTGGGTTCCTTGGCAATATTTTCTCAGTTAGAAATGAAGGCCAATTTATTCTGCTAAATTTGATGCTCATCCAGCCATCAAACTTTTAAAACCAATAGAAATTTCATCTTCTTGAAATTGATAGCCTCTCAAGCATCATTGCTTGAGAATCAATGGCTAAACCACTCTACTAAATTTGACATCCACCGAGACATCATCGGGTCCAGTTAAAATGCCATCGGGTCCATTGCCACATTAGTCAAGTCCATATGGCATCCTTTCAGACACTTCCATGTCTTGTAATTTTCTTGGCACCTATCCCTTTGAAAAATCCTTTTAGCCTAGCTGAAAGTCCCCTACAAGGGCACCTACCCTTAAGGGTCCTTCAACGGGCCCTTTATCTTTGTATTGTCCTCTCGGGCTCCTGTGGGCAAATTGTTCGCATACAATTTCCCTAGGTTAAAACCCCAAGTGGATTTGCTATGTATTTTTGTGGACAAAATGTCTGCAAAAATTTTATTTGATAAACCCTTTGACTATTTGACTGTGCTCAAGTCTTTGAAAAGTTGAAGTGTCTGCGTACCCTCCAAAAATGCACATTGACTTTTGACTATGCCTTTGGCCAAGGGAAACCCTTTGAACCGAACCCATTGAACCAAAATTTGGTTTAACGGTTCAAGGTTCAAAGGAGTACGCTGATGAACCAAAAGGTTGATGAACTCATGCATTGAACTTTTCTGTTGAACCCAGACCATTGAACCAAAAATGGTTCAACGGTTCAACTAAGTGCGTTGATGAGCCAAGGAAGGCTGGTGAACCAATATTGAACCGAACATGTGAACTTAAGCCATTTAACCAAGTACATTGAACCTAGACCATTGAACCAAAAAATTGGTTCAACGGTTCAACGGTGTGAAGGTTTAACGCTATTGCATTGAGATACTCTAAATCAATCGATGAACCTTTGGATTGAACCAAGCAAAGAAACACTGGCATTGAACTTGAGCAACTCAAAAAGACTAGTTTCAAATGGAAAGGGGAGAAGGTGAATGATGATGGACTGTGAGCAAAAATTGGTCAACAAATTAGCGACTCACAGGGGAAGCATGCCTGCTATGCTTAGAACCAGTTGCCTTAAAATCCATTGGGCATGAATTCAGATGTAGCTATGAAAAGTTAACAACAGCCCCAAGAGATTTGAGAATCAAACATGAATCTTTACCCCACCTGCAAAGGGAAACACACAAGGCTAAAAAACACTACCTGTGCAAACTGCACTTAGGGAAAATAGGAAAAAACAGCTGAAAACAAACTATTATGTACAGCTAACTAGAAATGTTCACCTCTCTATTGGATCAAAGGGAAAACTTCTTAAGTCCCCTTCCTGGCAAGAGGACTTATGGTGCTAGGGAAGTAGATGAATGAAAAGGAGATTTGGTGACTTGCTCCTACTACATGTCACCTACATTGGCTCGAACTCGAGTGGATCAAAATCGAACATGTCTCTGACATATATGTAATCTATTTGTCCTTGAAAGCTTGCTGAATGTTAGTTCTTTATATATGTGCTCCTCACCAAGAAATTAATGGCTATTGGCTCATCACCATAAGCCTCTTGATCTGTGCAATTCCTCTGTAATGTATCATGGTCTGATTTGTTTCCTTCTACCTCATTGAAAACCTTATCAGACTCATCTTCTGCTTCCTTTTGGCCTTCTTAAAGAAGGGTGACTGTGGTGATGTCTAAAATGGAGTCACAAACTGATTGTTCATCCCACAGAACATCACCTCTCTATTCAATGCTCTCTTCTTCAAGACATTCCTCCAAGAAGATAAACCTCTCCTTTTCCTCTTTGTTGATCAGAATTTCTAGATTTTCAAAAATATCCTCCTGATACTCCTCCAACTTAGGCTCTTCAGTGTATTCATCCTCATCAAAATAAGGAAGTTCATCAAATAGAGGGGAAGAGAGCTTACCATGCTTTTATTCCTCCTTGTATTACTATAACATCTACATATATGCAAGGCATGTATCTTCTCCATTGCTGATAAGGTCTTCACAAGGAGCATCAATGATGATTTCTTCACTATCGCTCATGATATCCTCTTGAAGACTTGTAAATTGGATCTTTTGCTCCTCACCTACCTCCTACTGAATAGGTTCTTCCTTGAGAAGAGGTAAAGTGAAGAAAACATGTGGAAGAGGAGGTAGTCCTTGAGCTAGAATCGAATGATTCTCCTCTCTTCACTTGATCAGTACTTCATCAATATCAGGCATGGACTGATAACTCTCTTGGAAATGTGTAGATGGGTTGTGTTCAAACATAGAATGTGTTGTTTGGTCTGAACCATCCATCCCACATTGGTTGAGGAATTTTTCTTTAGATTCCAACTCTACAATTCTCCTGGCTAGATCTTCTTGGAAAAGCATTTCCTGGAGGCTGCCAGTATCATCATAAGTAGGCATAGTTTTAGCTTCTTCAAGGTTTTGAGAAAAACCTTGCTTTTCTTCTTCCTTTCTATCCCATGATTCTACTATTCTTCCCCAGTTCAGGATCTCTGAATTAAAATTTTGCTCCTATGAATAGGTAGCAACTTTGTTATCTCCAAGGTCTTGAGGTTCCTCCACAAGGTCTAAAAATTTCATCTCTTCTTCAAGAAGTAGCTTTATCCTAGCCTCTAAATCTTCAATTTGCTTGGCTAGGTTATCTTGAAAGAGTCTTTCTTAGAGGTGACCAGCATCATCTAGTTGAGTAGGATCAGATTTGAAAGAGACATGCTGGTTCATGGCATTCCCCCCAGTGGAAAATTCACAATCTAAGGAATTTAGAAAGTTCATTTCCATGGGAGGTTGTTCTGATATCATCTAATGTTGGAAAGCTAGGTGCACTAGGTTGGGAGCAGGTATATTTGATAAGCTAGAGTGACCAAGTGCAATGTGATAAAAAGGATTTGGTGTAAAAGAGGGGGCTTTTTTCAAAATATGAGGGGGCACACAAGGCTGGTTGCCTTGAAATGATGGATTTCTCCATTTTGTTACCTCCTCTTCAATGGACTGTATGGCCTGTGTTTTCCCAAATAAACATTCCTCTTCATACATCAGCTCCTGCTAATATCTGTACTGCTCTTCTAACCTATTAATTTCCATTGTCTGCCTCTCAAATTCCAATGCCACCTCCCTTATAGTTGTAGGGCAACTAGGAGAGCTACATGAGGTGATTCTCTAAATATTTTGAGTCTGATTGAAATTATATAAAGGAAAACACAACCCATGATTTTGTGTAAAAGGATTATACATACAAGAAATGATTTCTGATGGCACCAGGCTGCTTGACTAGCTGATTAACTTAGAGTCACCAGATGCTAAAAAAACTCAATTTGCTATAACAGACTAGCATCAATCCTAAAACTTTACTGAGTGATTAAATTGGGTCTCACGAGGTTTGCCAAAATTGTTGATACCAGGTGTTGGAACTTTACTGAGTGTTAAATAGTGTGACCCACCAGGCATGCCAAAACTATTGATGCTAGGTGTTGGAACTTTACTGAGTGTCAAATAGTGTGTCCCACGAGGTGTACCAAAACTATTGATGCAGGAAAGTGCACCCAGTGGTAGGAAAACAAGTTCTTGCCTTCTCCTCGCAACATGGAAAATCATCTCTCACCTGTGGGATAGCGAAGCTAGAGAGGAGAGTCTCTAGATAAGGGCTAGCTCCCTTTGATGTATCATGTTTGTTTCAGCAAGTGCAAATACATACAGGTATATATATATATATATATATATATATATATATATATATATATATATATATATATATATATATATATATATATATAGCTATATAAACTAGGGGACTAAAAAGGGAGGAAAATACAAGAAAACAAACTACTCTAAGGAGGTGATACACCAAAAATAGGTTGACCTTCACACATCCACATTCAAAATCAGACAAAAACAACAAGACATACACTTCAGGCTTGGCAGAAGGACCAGACTGCGAGAGAAAGATAGGGAGGTTCTCATGAAAACACAAAAATAGAGACTCACCAAGGTGTTGTACAATACACACTGTAAGTGACTTCCCTTATTTTATAATTCCAAAAAGAGCTCTTCTCCTGTAAGCTACAAACTAGTGCCTTGTAGATAACTGGTCTGTTGGTGTTGAACTTGTGAGAGCATCAAAGATAATGACTAAACACAAATAACGCTCAGAACATACACAGAATATCTATCCTAGATGGAGGCAAAACTATATTTTTATTGATTCAGGTGGAAATTTTAGTAGAGCTACGCTTTGTAAAATTGTGGAAGATTATTTCAAAAATGACAAGTATCAAATATATATGAGAAAACAAAGAGAAGCCCATGTGACATTCCTTCAACAAGTGGCCATCACGTCCCTTAAACAAGTTTCTCAAAACATTTATGAGCCATGTGCTTTGTCTACTCAAAGTCCACATTTTCCAGGTCAGAACGCAGTTTGTCCACTCATTAAATGTAAAATGGAGAATACTGGTTACATTACTTAGCTATTGAATCTTCTCATGATCAATTCAAAGGAACTATTTCACTTGCTAGAGTCACTTCTCAAATTGGCACCACTTGGACTTAACTGCTTGCTCATTTTGTGCATGTCTTCTTATCTTTTATCAATTTTGTCTCTATCTGGCTTGTTCGGCCCCCCAGGGGCAAACTTTCAATAGGTTGCTACATTCTAGGTTCTTTGGAAATATTTTCTTAGTTGGAAATGAAGACTAATTTATTCTACTAAATTTGATGCTCATCTAGCCATCAAGCTTTGAAAACCAACAAATAATCCATCCTCTTGAAATTGATAGCCTCTTGAGCATCACTGCTTGAGAATCAATGGCTAAACCACTTTGCTAAATTTTACATCCACCAGAATGTCGTCGAGTCCAACTAAAATGCCATCGAGTCCATTGCCACGTCAATCGGGTCCATGTGGCATCCTCTTGAACACTTCCATGTCTTGTAATTTTCCTAGCACCTGTCCCTTTGAAAAGTCCTTTTGGCTTGGCCGAAAGTCCCCTGTAAGGGCACCTGCCCTTCAGGGTCCTTTGGCAGGCCCTTTATCTTTATATTTTCCTCCCAGAATCCTATGAGCAAATTTTCCATGGACAATTTCCTTGGGTTAAAACCTCGGGTGGCTTTGTTATGTATTTCCATAGACAAAATGTCTACAAAAATTCTATTCGATAAACCCTTTGACTATTTGACTGTGCTCGAGTCTTTAAAAAGTTAAAGTGTCTACCCACCCTCCAAAAGGGCACTTTGACATTTGACTATGCCTTCAGCCAAGGGCAGCCCTTTGAACTGAACTCATTGAACCAAAATTTGGTTCAACAATTCAAGGTTCAAAGGAACGAGCCGATGAACTTTGAAAAGGCTGATGAACTCATGCATTGAACTTTTCCATTAAACCTAGACCATTGAACCAAAAATGGTTCAATAGTTCAACTAAGTGTGGCGATGAGCTAAGAAGGCCAGTGAACCAATATTGAACCGAACATGTGAACATAAGCCATTGAACCATGTACGTTGAACCTAGAACGTTGAACCAAAAAATTGGTTTAACAGTTCAATGGTATGAAGGTTCAATGCTATTGCATTGAGATACTCTTAACTAAGTGATGAAACTTTGGCCTAAACCAAGAAAAGAAACACTGGCATTGAACTTGAGCAACTCAAAAAGATTGGTTTCGAATGGCAAGGGGAGAAGGTGAACGATTTTGGCCTGTGAGCAAAAATTGGTCAACAGTTACTCTTTCTATAATAGAAGTAGAGTATGTAGCAGTAGTGGCATGTTACACTCAATCCTTTTGGATGAAGTAAACACTAAAATACATCAAGGTAGAGTATAAGTCACCTATCTCTATTCTTTTTGATAATTCAATTTCTATTAACATATCAAAAAATACAGTGATGCATTCTAGAACCAAACGCATATCAATCAAGTATTACTTCTTAAGAGAAAAGTTTAAAGATCAAGAGGTCATAATGGAGTATGTGATGACTCATGATCAAATTACAAATATATTCACCAAACCTCTTCCCAAGGAACAATTTGAGTATTTGAGACATAAGTTAGGAGTTGTGGCTCCTACATCAAATCACTAGATCCTAGTAATGGCACATGAGTCGAAGGGGAAAATCATAGAAGTTTTTTTAGTCCCTGGAAGAAGAAAAGGTAACTCAGATATGCATACTTTAATGAGTTTATGGTTACATATACCTAGACAAAATCCTTTATTTGATAAAGGGGGAGGATTATTTAGACAAATAGTCAAAAAGATTCCCTTTTCCATTGATGTCAAAGGGGGAGATTAAGACGAGCAAATTCTCTCTGCAAAAGTTTGAAGAAAAAGTGCAAATTTTGAAGAAGTAGAACAAGTGTCCAAGTTGTGTATTAAGTAAATGTGATACTACCTAAGGGGGAATAAGTTTGGTATGAAAAACTTTAGTTCATACTCATTAGAAGCCAATGCAAGGAATGTTAGAGGAGTATAATATTTGAAGATTAGAGCATTTAGTTTTCCATCAATGACAAAGGGGGAGATTGTTAGAAATATGATTGCCATTGATGTCAAAAGGGACATTATGAGCATGTAATTGATGTTTAAAACTAATTATTATGATTGAAGGATGTGTAAGGGATCCTATAAAAGATCAAGGATGATTATAATGCTTGTGTACATGAGTGGAATTCATTTGGTTCTTCATATTGATAATCTAGACATTTTGGGTCTATGATAGGAGAATCTAAGAAGGTAGTTTATTGATGTCACCATTGCCACATCTAGATGAGTCTAGCAGAGCTAGTCATATGGTTGTGATCACATTAGTCCCTAGTTGTTATGCACTATATTTTAATTCATGCAATGAGGAGCATAGAATGGATGGGGCTGAAAAGTTGGCTACTTAGACAAAAATCACTAAGTTTCCATACTTAGCCAATTTTGCAAAAGGGATAAACAAAACCAATTATGCATATTGATGAGCTCAGCATTTACACACATGGATGTGTTATAATAAAATGATCACATGGGTTTGTTCATTTTTATTCCTATTTTTATGCATTGAATATTAAGTCATCTGATATAGCATGATGAAATATATGCATGATCAAAGTTAGGCTCCTTGGAATTTTGATAGTGTTTTTCCCACAATTAGTCAAATTTGTAAGTTGTAAGGGAAAGATGAGAAGACATTTTTATGATGTCATATCTTGCATTTATGAATAATTAAATATAAGTTGAACATATGGATGAAATCCCTTATGTAAGATGATCTTATGTCATAAATTTTAGGTCATGCGACTAAGCAAAACAAGAGTTATGGAAGTACAAAGTTAGCCTTCCAGGCATATTAAAATGGTCCCCATAGTCAAATTTGCATAAGGTCTTACAAAATTTTCACACTGTTACAAAAGAAATATATAGAAGATATGTTATGGGTTTTTCATGGACATCTTAGATATATGGTTTGTAAGTTTAAATGGAGAGTAATGAGCCCAAAATTGAATTATATTTACTCTTTAACATTATAGGGTTTCTTAGTTAAACCCTAAGGGTTTAATTCATGGCATTTATATGATTTTCTATTTTTATGTTGACTAGATATATTCAAAACCTATTATCTTAAGTTATATCTTAAGCCCTTGTCATTGTTGTAAAACTAACCCCTACGACCCAATAATTACCAACTCAAATAAGTAATTAAGACTTTATATTTCCTAAGTCTTATACTTAATATTTATCCTAGCTTGATCAATGACTAGTGTTTAATTATACATTGAAGATCCAATGATGTGCAGCAAAGTTAATATATCGAAGGCACCTCTGATTAAATGTGCTAGTAACAAGTGTCACAATCACGGAGTAGTGAATGGTAAATCTATAGTGTATTTCAAAGTCAAATGGTCAATGATCAATGTGAGGATTCCAAATGTCTCAATAATAGGAACTAACAGTAATGTATAGAAGGCATACACCAATGCCAAATATCACTTTCTTGAGAGATAAGTAGAGATAAAGATTGAGCTTGTTAGAAGATCTGAATATGAGCATGTAATCATACAAATGAGATCTAATGAAGTAAGTGGAATCAATGGGATAAAGTTCTTGAAGTATATCAACACAGTGGCAAGTTAAAGATCAACAAAGTTTGAGAAGATCGATATAGCATAAATGTTCCAAAAACTCAAGAAATAATGAGATGGGATAAAGACATTGAAGATTAACATTAAAATATAATTAAATATTGTCCTAGTTTGAAGATTGAAAGACATAAAATCTTGGATCAAAAATATCAATCGATACATTTTAAAGTTCAACAATGTACAAGTATCCAACAAAGAGCATGAGCCTATCAAATATTGATCAAATGAATTCATTTTATAGTTGATCTATTTGAATAAATACCATCATATCATGGTTCCAAACTTAATATCAATGGTCTATATTTAAAGATATGATTATTCTCATGGTAAAATGCAAGAAAATTCAAGTAAGCCATGAATTACAACATAGATAACAAATTTTATTGATTTAATAAATTAAATATATGTAAATGTGCATGTGTATCAAAACCAAAGTCCAATAAATGCTATAAATAGTAATGATAATAGGAATCATGATGGTAGTACATGAGTTATAGATGTGAGAAACTTACAATTCAAGAGATAATGAATTGAGTATATAAAAATGTGTGATGTGTTTGTAAACAAGTGTGAACATAGTGAAGATATGGAACCCTAAAACAAATACCTATATATATATATATATATCATCTAGGATATAGAAAAGTTTGTTGGAGATATCGCTATAGTCTTTGAGTAGAGTCAAATTGAGAGAGAGGTATAGAGCAACAGATTGTTGAAGTGTGTCAAACAGATAAATATAGAGACATTAAGAAAAGAGAACAGAAGAGAAGAGAATTTTCAAAGTATAATTAGTTATAAATAAGACCTGTAACAAATAATTGAGATTAGATTATTTTATGAATCAAGATTATAATTTGGAGTTATAGTTCCATTATAGATCTGATAGGTTTGTGCCATCAGATAAGCTGAATTGATGCTCAGATTAGGGATTGGTTTCTTCCTTAGAGTTTGTGCTCTAAAATTTGGGGATTGGTGGATCCTCAGGGTTGGTCCCTTAAATGTGTAACCTGTGAGGTTTTGACTATGAGGTTGGATTGGAATAGTAGATTCTAGTAGCTATTCTCACCATGTTTTTTCCTAATGGGTTTTCAACATATACATTTGGTGTATGTGTATTTATGTGTATGTGATCTCTACATATTTGATTTGATCTACATATATTTTTTAATCTACATTAAATGTATTTGAAGGACTAATTTTAGTTTATATATTGATTCACCCCCACCCTCTGAGTATATAGTTGTGTTCCAAAACTTGTACTAGTTTTTAGCCTCTAAATCATTCATCTCAGTCATTTGCCAACTAAGGATTCATTTGTCTCCTTCATTACTATTATTATAAGTATAGATTTATCTCAATTATTTCATAAATTAATGGCCATATATATTTTTTATTTTATATTTTGATTTATTATAATCAGACCTTTTTAAAACCTAAAGCATACACTCCATAATCCCTTAAAATTTAATTCATTTAGTATACTAAGAAAACTATCAATTAAGAATTCACTATTAATATTTTGTGTCAAATTAGAACATGCAAATTATAAAATATCAAATATTATTATATTTATTAATTAATAATGTTCTTATCTAATGTCTAAAATGGGCATGCCCCCATTCTACATAAATTAAGACTTCTAGATTCTTAAGTGATGATGAAATTCTTATCTTTTTCAAAATGGGCATGTGCTCATTCTATGCAAGCCAAAAATATTATGAGAACTGAGAAATAATTTATCATATTATGCCCCATTATGCATAGATATAGTATACTAAGAACATTATCAATTGAGAATCTAATATTTCTATTTTGTGTAGAATGGGCACATGTAGGTTTTACACAAATGAATACTATTAGATTTCTTAATTGATAATGATATCATCTAAAATTATGTATAATTGGAAAGTGATCACTCTAAACAAATTAATTCTTATGAATTATTAATTTATGATGATAATGGACATGTTATACACAATTTAATAATATTATGATCATTGAATAAGAAATGCATAATATGCACTATTCTACATAATTCTAGTATATTATGAATATTATGAAATAAGAATCCCATATTCCTATCTTGATTATAAAGGGAATATGCCCATTCTACACAAACTAAGATTATTGGATTCTTCATCAATAATGGTATTATCTTATGCAAAATGTCCACATTCCCATTCTAAACATGAAAATTATATTATCCCTATTATGCACATGTATATTATGTTATTAATATATTATCAGTTCATTACAACACTTTTTAATAATGTAATCATGCATATTCATGTGCATTCCCAATGTAGTTATAAGTTAAACACATGGCATAATTTTAACATTTTATATAATCTTATAACATCATACTTGTCTACCATAATTTCCATTTTGATTAATAAATATCTCCATACCGCATGTCAGGATCCATACTTGGTTTATTATTCAAGGACATGTGACCAATCAGTTGGTGGGTGTGAATTAGTGGAATATTGAATTATTAAAATAAGTGTTATGGGTGTGGAGAAATTCATGACAAGATGTTATGGGTACCCAAGCATATAACCAAGGAAAGGTAATAATAATTTTTAGACTATAGGTAAATTGAGAATGATATACTAGCGAGTGGAAAATACATCAAGAACCATTTCAATTATACCTAACACAACATAGTCTAAAACACTTTGTTTTTCCTAAAATGGCTAGAAACCACCTTTAATACAATTAAAAAACTCAATTTATATGGGAGGATATTTGTTTATAATATAAACCATAAACCTTATTTCATTAAGGGTAATAAGTAAAGTTGAAAACATTTTTTGAAATGCAAGATGTCTTAGTTATTTTAATAAGTTAAGAGGGTTTGATGATGTAATTACCCAAGAGTTTGTAAAAACATTCATGCATGATGTAACCACTATCAAACAACTTCAATTCAAGGTCTCTAAATATTTTATATAAGAGGAAACTAGTATGTCTTATATATGGTAGGTTTTTCATATGAATCCTAGTGTTACTACAACCAAAACTCTATTTTGCATAGAGGGAGAATAGTTTGAGTCCTCAAACAAAGGTACACTTTGTTCTTCATTTCCCAAGCTCTAAGAATAAGTTTTCCTCTAAATTTTAAGTACTTAAATTATAAGAGTAGATATTATATATTTCATACATTACACTTCAATCTAATTAATCATCTCATGTATGGGATTAGGGTGATTGTACCTAACATTTAGTTAAACATGTTGATAGGGATGGAAAAGGAGTACCAAAAATGGAATATAACATCTTTTTCTCATGAATATCTAGTTTAAATAATTTTACATAGATGTTTAATGGACCAAATAACTAGCCTAAATTGTAAAATTTTCTTGACAATACAATAGCTACTAGAAAAACATATGAATCAGTTAATGAAGAAGAAAGATTCAATGTTGAAGAACAAGATGTGGTGATAGAAGAAGAGGAAGAATATATGAGATTATAGAATATAAAGAGATATACGAGAGGAATAATGAGGAATAAAATACTAAATAATTCCTCAAATTATTAGGGTAGAGGAAATAAGATGGATAAAAACATTCCCTCTTCATCAATAGCTAGGAAGAATCAAAAGGTTACAACTCCACTCGCTCCTAGAAAAAAATCAAAAAGGATTAGGTGTATAATAATAAGACATCAAAATAAAATATCCTTTGATGTTATTGAAATAGATATTGGATAATAATATGAGAAGTAAGAGGACCTTGGTGTAGATTAAATTTATACTATAATAAATTTTTATGAAGGAAACTCTTCTCCATCTAGCATTGAGATTTCATCCTTTGGAGAGATGGAACATTGGATTACATCACATAATGTGGAAATAGAAGAGGTATCATTCAAGTAATAATAATATAATGTGTTGGATGAATAAGTGGAAATGGTAGAATAATAAAACCCTAGTTAGCCTAGGTAGGAAGAAAATCATAAATTGGTGGAAGCCTTATGCGAAATTTAAACCTTTAGGGCATGCATTGACGATCTTGAGAAAAAGAGAACTGGATAGATACACTAGTTATGGTGGAAGAAGTAAAGATTTGACATTTAAAATACCCTACAAATTGGAAATTAAATATAAGTTTCTGATAAGTCTATATGACATATGGAAAAGTCTTTTTCAACAACTTGCACTCATACTAAAGAGATTAATAATGAAGAATTATTCATGAAAAGAGAGGTCAATATACAAACCATGTAGATTTGATGGCATAATTAGTTTACTAAATTGATAGATGAAAGCATAGATTTAAATAATAATTTAAATATGTTGATTCATAAATTTTAAAATAAAAAAATAAGGTAAAAGATATGAGTTAGTTAATAGTGTAATTATTGAGTTGCAGAACTCTTGCAAGAGTGTATGTTGTCTACCTTGAGGAGTAGTGGTTAAAATTTTAGTTCATGACAGTCTATTGTAACATGATCAAACTAGTAAGTAATAATAACTCATTATTTTAAATATATAACATTGGAACTCCTAAGGATCAAAATAAATTATGTGAATTTATATACACAACTATGTTGTTCCTTACGACCAATAACAAAATCCAAAATTGTATTTGGGTGATGTACTTATGAGATATTTTTATTATTATCTTGTTAATGAGAATATAATAGGTGGGGAATTAGATTAGTATCATGAGAAATATAAATAAACCACATTAATGATCAGAGGGTAGGCTATCAGGATAGATGTGATATAAGAAAACTAGATTACATTAATTAACAAAAGGGAGGTAACTATGAGAACTATGATTGAACAAATAGAGGCCCAAAATTATTACTTGGCATTGATCATACAAATAGTTCATCACTTATAATTATTGTTTATTTATATGTAATGATCTTACCCATAAACTCAGAAGGAAGGAACCATTCTCAAAGTATAATTTCACAGTAGCTCTCAAAAGGGTCACCAAATATATTGATATGATAATAAGGAAGAGATTTATTTGGAGTTTCATAATATATCAACCTCCTATTATATAATTTAACATTCTTGATTAGAGTAGAATAGATAAATTAAATTAAACAACTGAAGATTGGAAATGGAACACAATTTTAGGTTTTATAAAAATTAAGGGACAAGTACAATGAAACCATTTAACTTTTGAGAACTATGTTTCCATGTGCACAAGTTTAGATTGCTTGAGGACTAGTAATGAGTTTAGTTATGGTGTGTGATGAGTTGATAAATCATATATAAAATACTCCAATCCTACTTTTCTAATTTCCTCCTACCAATCTTAAGTATATAAAGTTATCTTTTGTATCTTTTTCCTAGTTAATAGTACTAATAAATATGATGTGTGCATCCTTATGTTTTATGTTTAAAGCCACTTTTTATTAATGAATATTTTATCATTTAATTTTTTTTGTTTTAATAATCATTCAAATCATGTAATAATAAGGATAAATCATGATTTTAAGGGATTAACACCCAACCCATAACAACATGGTGTTCATTCGAAGAGAACTTACAAAATGTTAAAGTAATGCATAGTAAGGTCATGATGGTAATATTTTACAAAAATAATCATGTTTTTCATTAAAACAAATTTATTAATGTATACATGCATATTCATGTACATTAATAATTCTATTTTTTTAACCCATGGGACATTTTCCTTTTTTGGATAATCTTATCACATCATACGTATATATAAAAAAATTCATCTCATCTAATTAATTTAACCATCTGACACAAGTTACATAAATGGTCTATCATTTGATGAAAATTCACCCTATCAATAGGGGATGGATTACATTAAACATTGCATTACATAAAATTAAATTTTATTAGTGTGGTTATGTCATTACAAGATGATATGGGTGCCCAAGAATGTAATCAATGAAATTAATAATTATTGGTAGTAATTTAAGGGGAAGATCGTCACAAACAAATAAGTATTAAATTAATAAAATATTATAAGAATAGGAAGGACAGAAGTATAAAATTTATGTAGATCATTATAATGTCTTTCATATTGGAGAGATATATCAAGCATCTTGTTTCCTAAAATCAACTACAAACTATCATCCAACCACCTCACAAGTGGGAATTTTTCTTTCACTAGAGACAATATCATTACAATTTTTAACACCCATCAGAGGTAGAATAATGGTATTGTATCTTGAAATATAAATAATTTATTTTTTAATGTAAACATGTTTTTAATTAAAATAATTTTATTAATGTAATCATGCATATTCATGTACATTCCTAATTCTATTGTCTTAACCCATGGGATATTTTCCCTTTTTCGCTAATCATATCACATCATACATATCCATGACAATTTTCATCTCATCTAATTAATGACACCATATCATACAAGTGCCATAAATGGTCTATCACTCGTTAACAATGAACCTATAAATTAGGGGGTGAATTCCATGGGATGTTGCATTATGTAAACATTAATGATATCGATGTGGATAATGTCATGACAATATGGTATAGGTGCCGAAGCATGTAATCAAAGAAATTAATAATTATTGTTAGTAATTTAAGGGGAAGATTATGATAAACAAAAAATTATTAAATTATGTAAAAACTATAATAATAGGAAAGGATAGGATAAAAAATGTGATGCAAAGCATTATCATGTCTTACATCTTGAACAGATATATCAAGCATCTCATTTTCTAAAATCAATTGTAAACTATCATCCAACCATCTCACAAGTGGGAATTTTTAATTCACAGGAGATAATACCATTAAATTTTTTAAAACCCATTAGAGGGAGAATAATTTTATTATATCTTGAAAAGGCAATTCCTTAATTATATATGAAATAATTAAAGATAACATGGAATTTATAATTAGTGTTGAAAATACAAAAACCTATGATAATAATGGGAGTATGGGAAAATAGATATAAAATAGATGTGAAAAATAAATATTACACATAAAAATGTAGTAGAATAAAAAAATTCATCAATAAGATCATGTGATTATATAACAAAGGTGTTAGATGAAATACTAAAGGAATAATATTTGAAATTAGAAGGCCAAATAGGATCCTCACTGAGTATAAGAATATTGGGTTAGATAACAAGATAAAATAGAAACTAATAATATTATTAGTAGTAGTAATAGATAATAATGGGGGAGAAGGAACATTGATAAAAGTATAATTGGAAGGAATATGATGGCCTACTCTATTGAAATACATGCACCTTCATGTGTGAGAATGTGATATTTATTAAAAAGTGGGATTTAAGCCAAACACTGAGGATGAATATTAAGTAAAAAATTTAAAACATGGAATATCACAATCATATCATGGCATCAAACAACCATAGACATCATTTGTGGTATTAATTATACTTCACATCATCTCAAGAAATGAAAAATAGTGGATAGTCAAAAATAAAATGTATCTATTGATATTTTATATTATTTTTATATATATCCATGTCATATATGCTTATATGAAGCTTATGGATGGGACCAATAATGATTTAGAGGCCCAAGATATATTTTTAGGGTTAATCTTACAGCTTAGTGTGGTGATGAAAAAATGGTCATTTAAGGGGAATCGATGGTTCTAATCAATGCTATATAGAATATAAAGGTAAGATATTAGAATATTTATAATATATTATGGAAATTTTGTGGGGGGGACTTGATTAATTCTCTATTAAGGAGGCCTCCCATTTCATCATGGATTATAATTAAATCAAGAATTACTTGGCTAATTGAGGGAGGCTAGTGGTTTTGATGATTACTTGGCTAATGGCATCAAGGATTACTTGGTTGGAGTAATGATACATGATAGTGTTTGGATTTATGTAATGATATCAAAAAAAATTATGTCAAACCTATCTATTAGGATATTTTATTTTGGTACTATGCATTAAAGTTTGTAAGGATCATATCACATCGGTAAAGTTATTCTTGACCTTTGGTAGTCAAGTGGGGAAACCTTAGTAATAAGGATTTTATGTTATTTTATTGGTGCATCATCTATTAATTATCCTCATAAGCTGGTAGATGAATGGATGATCTTTTCAGTAGTTAGGTTTATATAAAAATATTATGTAGTGATCAATGTTATGTGAGGTCATATAGAGGATGAATTCTACTCCCATAGCTTGGGTGAACATATATTGGAGATGAACATTAATGGAAGGAAAGGTGTTAATATTATATATCATGATTAGTGTGGTAGAATTTTTAGTCTATTATAGGTGTCTAAGTTTGTGGAGATATCCACAACTAAGCATCTAGAAGATCTTGAGGAATTGAACATGTGTATTTTGGTTGGTATGGTGATGCAAGATTAGCAAATATGGGTGGTAGATGTGGAATCCAAGATCAATAATTATTATTAGGATAATTTGTTCCTTACATCATTTTTTGTATTTTTTATGATAGGTTTGTCTATTGGGTTATGGATTTTTTTGGTCTTGTTCTTGGTCCGTTTTTGTGTCACTATTTATTGTTGGAGGATTTCGTTGGTGTATTCATTTTTATGTTTTAGTTTTTTATAGGCTCTTGAGGCCTTATTATTATAAATGGATTCAATTCATAAATGGGACAGGGACCATATAACCCTCATTACCAATCCAAAAAATAGTTCATACCTAAAAAATTAAAGGTTTACTTTTAATAGTTAGTTTTTTGAAATAATGATGTGATCATAGCAAATCCAATTCCATGAATTAAAATGAAGTATAGCAACTAGGATTTGATAATGTAGATTAATTTTTATTTTTATTTATATAAAATAGTAAATATATATGGTGGTAAATTTAATAAATAATAATTTGGCATCATACATCTATAGACATACTGGGTATTATAGACAATGCTTCGTAGTATCTTCATAATGCAAATTTTATTTTTCTATTTTTTTAAGATATATGTTATGGGTTGAGGGGGGCCTCACTCATGAAAAAACCAAAGAGTATCATAAAATAATGAGAAAACATGGACACATGCATCATCCACATCCATACCAATTATTTTCCAATTAAATGGAAACATAAGATAGTCACAACAAAATATGGGGGCTAAACCCTAAACATATATTATGATGGAGTAAGATAAAATATTATATTTATTTTTCATAGTGAATTGAAGATAGGTAGATATATGGATATATATTTTAATAATGTACATGAGACCAAAAATAGTATAAGGAACCCCCAACCAAAGAATATATCCCAAAGGAGTTAGTAAGCCTTTGTAATGAGAGAGACAATTCAACTTGTTGGACCCTAGTTCACAAGCAAGCCAATATTATCCATTTGAAGGTTCACTCTGATACTATAGATTTTGATCTAAAAATATTGTTTCTATCAATTTTCTCAACTTTAACTATAGTTAACATAGATACTCCATGTAATCTATCTATGTATTTAGTTTAGATGTCATCATATGTAGAGCACTCCATCAATATTCTTATCATGGCACTAGATACATTTAAGTTATTACTTGCATATATTTTAATCAAAAATATTTCTTATAAATTAATTAAAACAACATTATATTTAAATAAAATTTAATACAAATCCAAACATATCGTGTTTTGAAAATAAAAAAACATAAAAATAGGTTTCTAAATATCCACTAATAATTATATATTTCATTGCATATATATTCAAATTTGGATGTCAACATAATTTTTAGAGTTTTTAATATGGGATGTCATTTATAATATTGATGGTATCAACAAATGTTATTATGATCTAAGGCCACTTACTTTACCATGTGAATGTGGATATTCAAGGTCAACTTATGACTTGCTTTATCTTATATCAAATAATAAACTAATTATACTTATTGACATTAACAAAATCTTGTAGAAAGTTTGAATGTCAAAATAGATTATTGATAATATTACTTTCGAATAGAGTTTGATTCAGAACAATAAATATTATAATAGTCAAATGTAATGAGTAACCACCTATGCCTAATTCCTTATGATATACATTAGTTGTGGACTTACTCAAATGAGTAGAATTCATTTAATTTAATATTTTCATGTTACCAGGTTCAATCTTCATCACTGATCTTCCATTATTCAAATCTCAACAACCCAGTAATTTTCGGTAATATGGTTTATTAAAATATATCAATTTGTGGTAAATATATAAAAATAAAGCTTGAATGAGTGTGCACATGGTCAAAAATAACATGTTTTATCACATAATCATTGATAAAAAAATCTCTCTCTATTGGGATTCATTATAGCCCATACTCATGGGAGGCTCATGTAAATTTTCATTATACACATTTAATGAAATAAACCCAATGAAAACTTCTAACTACTATTTATCCAATTTTACGCCCTCAAATTTATTTCCTATTGATTTTCACCTATATTTTTTTAATTAAAAGGTTAAGGTGGTAATTTAATTATTTGTAGCATTAGTATTTACATGACATAGGGAATGACACTGATCAAATTCTATAAATAGATGATTTTTTTAATATTTATCTAACAATGTAATGTATATAAATATATGCTTGTGATAAATTTATTTTATATAAGAATAACTTTTTAAAATACCATAATTATGTTATATTTATTTATTTTTAGTTTTACATTCTTTTCATATACCTTATTTTTTATTTATAACATTTTAGATTTTTTTTTCACAAATGTGAAAACAATTGCATATTTTGTAAATTATTTAAAGTGTTAAAAAAACTTATTTTTAGAGAAATAGCTTCACAAATTTTTAATACAATCAAGTTAGATTAATCTATTTAATGTCAATATAATATTTTGAATATCATCCTTTAATAGTCTAATACATTTTAGTTTTAAATTTCTAAGATATTTAAATTGAACAAAAAATTATAACATAAATATATTTAAACAATAGATACTAAAGTCGCATAGGCACTTCTTAAAATATGATTTTCATAAATTTTGAAGTGCAATGTTGAATGAAAAATTATCATAAAATTTTTCCAAAGCCTAGCCAAGTCTGCCCACCAAATTTAAATCTTACATGGAAGACCTTCAAATATTCTTTAAATTTAGAACCTTGTTCTTAACATTTTTATTTTTATTAGATATGGGTAAATTATTTTACAAAATCCAAAGCTTTGGACTAAAGGGGGTAGCATTAACTAGAGCTAAGAACCAATCTAAGACATAGATGGAATGACCAAATCCCCCTTACATCTACATAATCACCAAAATAACTATTGTCAATAACATTACTAGTGTCATCGACACCACCAATGACCACAACTAGCCTCACATGCCATGCAAATTTAAACCTCGGTGGGGGTGGGCACAACCAAACCATTTAATCATGTCCTGATTTTTTATGACTATTATCTATTCAATATTTCACTTTAAATGGTAATATTATTTTTATAGTCAAAGGAATAAACATTAGATAAAACATATATGTTAACTATAATATTAGCTTTAACTATAATTTTAATAATGTTTAATGCATAATTAATGGAATTTTTAATAGACCATGGATACTAACCCATATCTATCAATGTAGTTTTATTTTATGTGATTAATAGATTATAGGTTAATTGAGTTCTAATAAATTATCCAATTATTATTTTTAGGTAAATATCATTAATTTAATAGTAAATTAAGATAGAGTTTTAGTTTAGGCTATGGATGCCATTATGATATTTTTCATATTAGATAATCAATATTACATAAGAGATATGAATAATCAATATTGAAAATATTTTTATTGAACATGGAAATTAAAACTAATTTGAGACCATTTTAACTACCATGGTATTATGTGTCCCTTCTATAAATTTATGAGTGTCGCATAGTGTAACATCACAATATTATGAATAAATTAACACTAAATTTGTATTGGTACATACTATGTGCATCTTATGATATAAATTAGTGACAGTGTGAGACATGTAGCATCATTTTATATAGTCATGTTGTCTCAAACCTTTAGTTTTCATCCTTTACCCACATCAAACCTTGTAAATATAGGAAAGTTTGAGATTATGACATGTGGTATCATCACACAAATTCAAAAAAAATTAGACTTTTGTTCTCATTATTACCCATTTAAAAATTTTTTGTAGAAGTGTGAGATCAATACATGTGACATCATCATGCAAAGTTAATTTGTTATAGAATTTTTTCCTTTGTATATTTAAAATAGTTTCTTAATTGATAAATTATATTAGACTTATGTATAATTGACACATCCCTATTATACAAAATTTTAGCAAATTAAGAATATTGCTAATTAAGAATGTAATATTATTCCGATCTTATGTAAAAAATACCATTATTGAAACATAGTCTTGCCTAGTACCATGATACTTAGGTGATGTATGTAGTATGGACCCTATGGTATTTTTTTAGAGCCCATCTATGATCTTATTCAATTAGAAGGAAATTTATTTCTTAACCAAGTTATCTAGGACATATGTCCTTAGTAAATGGAGAGGTGTTATTGTTATTCCTCCTACTAGACTTATGACTATCTAGTTAGGGTCTTGAGCCAATAATAACCATAATATGCTTATAAAAACCTCTTTATTTAATCAAATATCCTCCATGGCATAGGATTCATATTAATATTTTGATACACATGTAGGTAAAAATTGTCTAAGTTATATTTTGTATATAACACATAAACCTATTAATATAATTAACATGAGGAATGCCAAACTCTTCATAAATCTTATTTGTCATTTATCAGTTTCCATACAGGTTACTTTGGGAAACTCATGGTAACACAAACAACATCAAACAAGTAGGACATCATAATCCCAATATTTTATTCAAGGTAAAATCATCATCATCATCATCATTGTACTTTTTTATTTATTTAACTTGTTCTTGTAAATGGATGTGTAATAATGGAATTGCCCATGTAGAGATATTGAATCAAAAGTTATGTATTTATATTCCTAGATTGTTTTGATTTAGTATAAATAAATATATGTATTCTAATTTAGAGCCACCATTACAATCACTTTATGGACTTGATAATTGAATTTGTAGATTCAAGAGCCAAGGGAATAGAGATCTCTAGATATTCAATTTTTTTGGTATTATGTTTGCAAATAGATTTGAAATTTATTTTAAACCATATAATTATCATGATCCACTGATCCAAGGTTAGCCATGGCCAAATCATAGGAATTAATTACTTCCAAATGGTATTTGATGATAAACTTTCTATTTGAATTTGATTTTGTGACCTATGGCTTTGTAGGAGATTTCTTTGAGAAACATCAATTTATCATAGTTTGTTAGATGTTGAGTCAACCTTATTTTAATGTCAAATTATTACATTCATTAATGTTTCATAGATATATTTTCATATTGATATAGATCAACAAATAAATATTTTGATTTAGATTAGTATTTCTAATAACATCCAAAGATTAAGAAATATTAGAGAATATGTGTGTCTATGTGTGTGCACGCGTGCTTGCACATGCATGCGCGCGCGCGCACACACACACACACACACACACACACACACACACACACACACACACACACACACACACACACACACACACACACACACACACACACACACACACACACACACACACACACACACACACACACACACACACACACACACACACACACACACACACACACACACACACACACACACACACACACACACACACACACACACACACAGACAGTGTGTGTGTGTGTGTGTGTGTGTGTGTGTGTGTGTGTGTGTGTGTGTGTGTGTGTGTGTGTGTGTGTGTGTGTGTGTGTGTGTGTGTGTGTGTGTGTGTGTGTGTGTGTGTGTGTGTGTGTGTGTGTGTGTGTGTGTGTGTGTGTGTGTGTGTGTGTGTGTGTGTGTGTTCTCTATTTTATGTGATTATTAGATACATCAATAATTTTAAATAACATAGTCAACTATTATTTGTATGTAAATGTCATTATTCTAATATTCAACTATTTCATATCAGTTTATGTCATGTTTTAATGGTTAATTTTTTTTTTAGATGATACTATAGTTATTGAGGTTGTTGACACAAGTAAATATTGATTTACCATAATTCAATAAATACATTATGAATGTTTAGCATATGAACTTGAGTGGGTAAGGAAGGAGCCCACCCCATTTACCAATAAAAATGTTATTAATCAATTTTTTCAAGTGTTTCAAACTTATTTGTAGATTGACCTTGATTCACAGAATTTCTACATTTGGTTTTCATTCAGGGTATTTCAGATGCATTGGGCCTGAGCTCCTACTTTTTAGGGATATTTGATATGCAGCGGAGCGCCTTTATTATGGTATGGTTATGTGCGGAATCACTCCCTGATTCACTAGCTTCGATCGGTTCGTCGATCCGACATGCATTGAGGGAGATATTAATATTTGATTGATTTAATCAAATATTAATTATTTAGCCTATTTTTAATTAGAAACCCTAATTCTAATTTAAGAAACCCTAATTAGGGCAAGCATATCTTTTTGAGGGTATAAGGGTTTCACATGGAGGCCATTATCGATTATGCATAGATTATTGATTATTGAAAATTGAAGAAATTCTTCTGTGAAGACTGAGCCAAGGGTTCCAGGATTCCATTGCAGTGGAGAACGTTCCCTCTTTAGTGTGTGCAATTAAGAGGCTGTGAAATATCAGCTGATCTATTGCCAAATTGAGAGATAGCTTCATCCAGAAGTTATCACAGAATTTACAGGGTTGAGAGATAACTTCACACAGAAGTTATTACAGATATTCCAGGTATTTATTTATTTATGTTTTGATTCAATAAATTATACAAACAGAAATATTTTGTATTAGAATAGTATATGTTCAGCAATCAGGGGTTAAGAACAAACAGGTTGGCGGCCGTACCAAGTCCGTACAGGTCCGTACAGATCCGCATCAGGCACCGACCTCGGCAAAGAGAGCTTTCGGTGACCGACATCGGTCGACTGAAGACCGACGTCGGCAGAAAGCCGACCGACAGAGACCGACGTCGGCGATATATCGATCGACGACGGCGTCTGTGTGTCGACACAGAAAGGCCGAGACTTCCAGAATTGCAAGTTTATTGCCAGTTTGCATAATTTCAGGGTTTTAAGACCATATCTGTAATATTCTTTGTATCAGAGCTTTTGTCTTTGGTATCAGAGTTTTGTGTCTTTCATATATCCCTATTAGAAGGGGATATTACAGTGGTATCAGAGCTTTTATGCAGATAAAGGAGCCCCTAAGTAGGGACATCACAGTGGTATTAGAGCTTTTGTCTTTGGTATCAGAGTTTTGTGTCTTTCATATATCCCTATTAGAAGGGGATATTACAGTGGTATCAGAGCTTTTGTGCAGATAAAGGAGCCCCTAAGTAGGGACATCACAGTGGTATCAGAGCCAAATTCCTGCCATCCTGTTGGGCACATCAGAGCTAATGTCTTGCCATCCTGTTGGGTAGTTTGGGTAAGTTGAATCAGTGAAGTATCATAATGACTTCATATACTCAGAGTCGGTGGGACTATGATATGAGGAAGTTGGAACTCAGTTTGAAGAGGTTGAATGAATCTCTTTCATATCCTTCATCCAAAAACAAACCCGCAAGGTATAAGACAACGAATGATGAGTGGGACTTATTACCTCCTCATGTTCAAGAGAGGATGACCTTTGACCATTTTGTCAAGCTGAGGAGAGATCACTACAGATCACTTAGACGAGAGAGTAGCATGTCCCATAATTATTATGATTATGAGATAGGATATAGTGAGGATGATGATGAGTTAGATGCTTGCACTCAGAGTGTACAGGTGGGCTCAGATGTTAGTGCACTGAGTGTTGATGGCCTCTCAGATATGGCAGAGATTGTAGAAGAGTCCCAGGATCCTATTATTGCAGATGACACTTAAGAGAATGCAGTGGACAGTTTTGAGGACTTAGTTTCACCGGTTGTTTCTCTCCGTATGGAAGAGTTAGACAGTGATGCTATAGTTGTTGATACTCTATCTGTTGATATGAGCTTTGGAGTTGATTTACAGAGTATGGATGATCATTTGTATATTGAGGTGGTTGGTGATGAGTACATTCCTCCAGTTTTTGCTGAGGAGCACGTTGATGAGGCTGATACACATGTTTAGGATTTGGGAGTACCTGATTCTAATGAGCTTGAGATACCAGTGGAGTTAAATCTCCAGATTGATTATTCTTACACGGATGACAGTGTGGTATAGTTGGTTGTGCCACCTTTACAGAGACATCAGCTGGGATGTGTGGGGGAGTATGTTGATGCTTCCACATATAATTTCTACTACACTAAACCATTCATGGAGTATTTGCTGGATAGTACAGGTGTTCGTCTGGACTCACATAAGATGACAGAAGGTGTTCTTGTCTGAGGTTCTAGTGCTATTAGCAGATTGGGTGAGGAGATTTTATGAACCCTTTCTACTATGTTACCTTATAGGGATGTTGAGGTGATGTTTGCTGAGCCAAGATTGGAGCCATCCATTGAGTCCCAATTTGGCAATAGTGGGCCAGTAGCAGAGTTTGGGGGTTCTTACCAGCATCATACGGTGAGGTATGCTCCTTATTTTTCTTTGCATTTAGAGATTAGTTTTGGTGTCAGTGACTCAGGGACCAATGATTGTCATATCCACGGTCCAGTTGGGTGTGAGTATCAGTTAGATAGGGACTTGAATTTTGATAGGGTTGATATTTTAGTTGGCTTGAGTCCCTAATAATGGTTTCTTTTACCGACATCTATAGTTGGTCGTCAGATAGTTGTTTGGGTGTCGAGTGCAGTTTTTTAGTTGCTAATTTTGATACTGTTGATGCTGATTATTTATTTGCATGGGTTGATTGGTGACATGATGGATGTTACACAACTTTTTCCTTGGGATCTAGGTGGATCGAGTAGTTCATTGTTCTGAGATTGCTTGGGGACAAGCAATTTTCGGAGGGGCGGATTGTCATGTCCCCTTTTTCATGGACATTGACAGTCTTGATGATTAGCCTATTATATGACCTTCGTAGGCTAATAGGATGGATAGAGGGTCATAATGGAGCTTGGATTGACCTTGATTCATAGAATTTCTACATTTGGTTTTCATTCAGGGTATTTCAGATGCATTGGGCCTGAGCTCCTACTTTTTAGGGATATTTGATATGCAGTGGAGCACCTTTATTTTGGTATGGTCATGTGCGGAATCACTCCCTGATTCACCTGCTTTGCTCGGTTTGAGGATCCAACGTATATTGAGGGAGATATTAATATTTGATTGATTTAAACAAATATTAATTATTTGGTCTCATTAATAATTAATTATTAATTATTTGCTCTAATTTTAAATTAGAAACCCTAATGCTAATTTAGGAAAACCCTAATTAGGGCAAGCATATCTTTTGAGGGTATAAGGGTTTCACATGGAGGCCATTATGGATTAGCCATTGATTATTGATTATTGATTTTGAAGAATTTCTTCTGTGAAGACTGAGCCTAGGGTTCTAGGATTCCATTTGCATTGGAGAACGTTCCCTCTTCAGTGTGTGTAATTAAGAGGCTGTGAAATATCAGCTGATCTATTGCCAAATTGAGAGATAGCTTCATCCAGAAGTTATCATAGAATTTACAGGGTTGAGAGATAATTTCACACAGAAGTTATTACAGATATTCCAGGTATTTATTTATTTATGTTTTGATTCAATAAATTATACAGATAGAAATATTCTGTATTAGAATAGTATATCTTCAGATCAGGGTGTTCAGCAATCAGGGGTTAAGAACAAACAGGTTGGCGGCCATACCAAGTCCGTACAGGTCCGTACAGATCTGCATCATGCACTGACCTCGGCAAAGAGAGCTTTCGGTGACCGACATCGATCGACTGAAGACCGACGTCGGTAGAAAGCCAACTGACAGAGACCGACGTCGGCGATATATCGACTGACGACGGCGTCTGTGTGTCGACACAGAAAGGTCGAGACTTCCAGAATTGCAAATTTATTGCCAATTTGCATAATTTTAGGGTTTTAAGACCATATCTGTAATATTCTTTGATTTGCATGATAAAAGAGCCCCTAAGTAGGGACATCACAGTGGTATCAGAGCTTTTGTCTTTGGTATCAAAGTTTTGTGTTTTTCATATATCCCTATTAGAAGGGGATATTACAGTGGTATCAGAGCTTTTGTGCAGATAAAGGAGCCCCTAAGTAGGGACATCACAGTGGTATCAGAGCTTTTGTCTTTGGTATCAGAGTTTTATGTCTTTCATATATCCCTATTAGAAGGGGATATTATAGTGGTATCAAAGCTTTTGTGCAGTTAAAGGAGCCCCTAAGTAGGGACATCACAAGAGTGTATCTAATTATAAGAATACTAATTTTCAAAGACATGGGAAGAGGATTTGTTTTTTTTAGTGTTGACATAGTATAGGATGGAAAAGTAAAATTACCTTATTCAGTAGATGGATTTGAATCCTTAGTAGATGTCAAGAAAAAATGATAGTACATTCCATGGGAAGAAAGTGAATTATCAAAGCATGTAGATACATCCATTCCCATAATTTGTATTGATTACATTTTTAGTGACTCAAAGGACTATAATTACATGGAAGAGGGAAATTCCAATGATGAAAATGAAATATCCATCAATTATAGAGGACCTAAAGATGGAAATGATTTCATCATAAAAAATATTAGTGTCAAAAACAAATTTTTTAATGGAGATGACAATATAACCTAAAGTTTTGTCATGTTCTATAAGATCATAAAATTGATGAATAAATATTGGGACCCTTGATGTTTTATGTAATTATTGAAAATGTGGTAAACTTATGTTTTGATTGCTCAAAATTACTACAACTTGATAAATTCACATCTTGTCAAATAAAAAATTTAGTTTTTATTGAAATAAGAAGGACCCTTATGTCAAAGAAAGGCATTACTTAATTGGATGGTCTATACATTGTATGTATCAATGAACACAATTTAAATTTTAAGGGAGTTGTTTCCAAATTGATCCATTTGTGTTCATTTATGAGAAATTATGTTGCAGAGGGAATAATTACATATGTGCTTAAAGGAGTCATGGTACATTTAAAGGGGTTATATTTCAATACCTATGGTCTACATATAGATATATTATTCATCCATCCTTTAAATGGATTCTCCCTATCTGGAATATCTCTCATACAATGGTTTACTAGGTAATTGACAAACATAAATAGTTATCTTCTATATGTGAGATTCAAACAAGTCCCAGATGAGGTTGAGGTGAACATGTAGGATGCATTATATGAGTAAGAATTAGATATGATATATCCAATTTATTTTGATTCCATTAATTACAACCATTCCAAAAAAGTGATTAGAAAACCCTAAAATTCTCAAAAAAATATATTGATCATAATAGTAATGTGAGATGTATGTAGAAACATGCGTCTTCCCAATTTTTGATGCCATGATGGATATCATGAATCTACCCCAATAGTTATATTTAAAATTAAATACTTAGTTTTGGTCACTTATTTGTGTGTCTTATTGCTAATGTATATCATGATACTCTCATTATGTATGCATGTCTTTACATACATCTCACATTATTATTGTGCTCAATATATCTAACAAGTCCCAGATGAGGTTGAGGTGAACATATAGGATGCATTATATGAGTAACAACTAGATATGATATATCCAATTCATTTTGATGCAACTAATTAAAACCATTCCAACAAAGTGATTAGAAGACCCTAAAATTCTTAAAAAACTCTATTGATCATAATAGTAATGTGAGATGTATGTAGAAACATGCATCTTCCCAATTTTTGATGCCATGATGGATATCATGCATGTAACCCAATAGTTATATTTAAAATTCAATACTTAGTTTTGGTCACTTATCTGTGTGGCTAATTGCTAATGTATATTATGACACTCTCTTTATGTATGCATGTTTCTACATACATCTCACATTACTATTATGCTCAATGTATCTAACAAGTCCTAGATGAGGTTGAGGTGAACATGTAAGATGCATTATAAAATTAAATACTTAGTTTTGGTCACTTATCTATGTGCCTAATTTCTAATGTGTATCATGACACTTTCATTATGTATGCATGTTTCTACATACATCTCACATTACTATTATGCTGAATATATCTAACAAATCCTAGATGAGGTTGAGGTGAACATGTAGGATGCATTATGTTGTAGAGGGAATAATTACATATATACTTAAATGAGACATGGTATATTTAAAGGGGTTGGATTTCAATACCTATGGTCTACATATCAATATATTATTAATCAATCCTTTAAATGGATGCTCCCTATCTGAAATACATCTCATACAATGGCTTATTAGGTAATTGATAGACATAAATAGTTATATTCTATATGTGAGATTCAAACAAGTCCCAGATGAGGTTAAGGTGAACATGTAGGATGCATTATATGAGTAACAACTAGATATGATATATCCAATTTATTTTGATGCCACCAATTATAACCATTCCATCAAAGTGATTAGAAGACCCTAAAATGCTCAAGAAAAATCTATTGAGCGTAATAGTAATGTGAGTTGTATTTATAAATATGCATCTTCCCAATTTTGTATGTCATGATGGATATCATGCATCTACCCTAGTAGTTATATTTAACATTCAATACTTACTTTTGGTCACTTATCTGTATGCCTAATTACTAATGTATATCACAACACTCATATTTTAATACCTATGGTCTACATATCAATATATTATTCATCCATACTTTAAATGGATGATCTCTATCTGAAATATCTCTCATATAATGGTTTTTTAGGTAATTAACAAACATAAATAGTTATCTCCTATATGTGAGATTCAAACAAGTCATAGATGAGGTTGAAGTGAACATGTAGGATGCATTATATGAGTAAAAACTAGATATGATATATCTAATTTATTTTGATGCCACTAATTACAAACATTCTAAAAAATTGATTAGAATGCCCAAAAATGATCAAAAAAATCAAAAAACTATTTCCCCTCTACCCAATTTCTCAAATTTAAATGCTAATAAGGATAAAAAATGGTTATCTTTTTTGGATGAAGTGGACAATATGAAATATAACTGTTTAAAAATTGAATATCTAAAGAAAGTTCCCTTAGCTTCTATCACATTTCTATTCACAAAATTAGAGCCATGAATGAAGAAGACATACATAATTTTGTGTTAGATGATTTAATAGAAAAGGTCATCTTGAATGGGGCAAAGAATCTGTGGGGGTGCATAAAATTAAATTAGAGGAGATGGATGTCTATCATAATACATGTAACAAAGCTTATGGGTACCAAAGTATCACCTTCTATAGTCATAAATTAGAATGTATAATGGTCATAGGCATGTTGTAAATGGTAACACTAAGAAGGAGAAATAAAGGTCAAATATTTTTTATTTGACGAGGTAAATTCTTTTGAAACTAGATCTATAAAATGGATAAGTGAAGGTTTTGATAATTAGACCCATATCTAGGTAAAATAAATGGGGTTATAAGGATCCCTCTAACAACCAACTATAATGAAGAGGGTTTGGAGGTTCCCCTAACCTTTAACAAACATAAAATGAGGATTAAATATTCCCATGACCTTGGAGAATCATGAGGTTTTTAAGGATCCCACAACCTAAAAAAGCATAACAAGAAATAATCAAAGGGTTTAGAGGCTCCCACATGTAGTAAATGAAGAGGATTGTAAAGTTCCCACAACTAGGGGTTTTAAAGGGCCCCAAAACTTGTAGTACACAAAGATGTTATAAAATAGTGAATCTTGAAGGGCTAACACCCTTCATCATGTATTCTCTAAAGATACTATAAAACAAAAGTCCATTTGGAGGAGGTATTCCACCACCTTGGTCATCTACATAGTCTCTACACATCTGAATCATAGTAAGTGGACTTTTCCTCCCACTAAGATCTATAAAGTGGATTCCTTTATCATCCACTCTAGTAGGATAGGATTTGGTTAGGAATCTTATATCTATCCCAAACCAAACTGACTTGAACTAAGTAGGGTCTTCTATAGATTTTAACTTCAACATAGTTTTTTCCCTTCCTCTACATTCCTTTCATACTTTATGAGTGTAAACATGTCTAAATAAAACCACAACCCTTAAGGAGGCTTCATCTATATCATATCTAATTCTATAAAATCTTATGATGACTATTTGGAATCCTATAACTTGAAGGAACCAAGGGTGGACTCCTATATTATCCATTTTTAAATAACAAAAGGAGGCTATAGTAAGGTATGGCCCTCCTAAAACTATAAACAAGCTTTCCACAAAAATTAGCACTTTAAGATAGAACTAATTACTTATAGTGATCAGGTGAGATAAATGGACTTTTACATTGTCCAAGACATCAGATGGGGTTAAATCTTGGACTCCTCTAATATCCATGCCACTCAATAAACCAAGGGAGTGGGTTCCCCTAATACCCATATTACCCCAAAAAAGAATACTAGGGTGGGATCCTTAATCATCCACCCCATAGAAGGACCACATAAGAAAACCCATTATTGTTATATTTTTCCAACTTGAAATAAAATTTATACTATTGAAGGTCTTATGCCCCTTCCACTCCTAAGAATTTTCTAGGATCATATTATCCTCATAAAAACACTAAGTAGATTCACTCCCTGTCTAATTAGGGGATATTTAAGAACCTAATAGCTGTTGTGAGAAAATTTTTATATGATTTTATTTTCCAAATTACACCCAAAAACATCCTCTCACCATTCTATAAAATTTATTCTTTCCCACCAATCTTTCCATTCTTTCTTATAGGATATGTCATTGATGGCATAGATAACCCCTAGTCCACCCAGATCTAGGTCATATTCAATTCTTCCTTTACCTTGTTTTCATTATTTCCCACATCCTAATGTAATAATTTTACTTTCAATCCTTCCACTCCCATCCATGTCAAAATAGATGATCTAGTTTTCTCACTCAAATTTAAATTTAAAATGTTGAAGGCTTCCATACTAAATATCTCTCAGCCAATTTTCCATTCAAAATTATGAGGGATGTTAGTGGTGGTATGGACTACCCATAGTCCATCAAAAATTAGGACATATTCATCTCCTATTTTCCCTTACTTTCATTCTCATCCATGTCCTAATGGAATAATCCTCATTCTTCTCATTCCCCTCCTACTCCTATTCACAAATATTGATGTAATAGCTACTTGAATATTAAGAATGGTTGACATAAATTTAGATATTTATATACATTTAAATCATTGTTTAAGATAATATGGAATAAAATTTTCTTAAATCCTTCTTCTTTCATTAAATATCCATTATTTAATGTGAAATAAGTGTAAAGAGAAGCTTGAATTATTGATACTTCCACCAGTGTCACAACCAGGTTTCAAAAATATAATGAACACCATATTTTAACATGTTTCAATTTCAAATAACAAATTTTTAATCAAGTGTGATAAGTGTATGAATATATAAAAAAAACTTATAGACACCATATACCCATAATTACTCTCAATACATGAAGAGGAACAAACATGACACAATGAATATATTCAAAGTTATGCACATTACTACTCCCATAAATTAAAAATATAGGAAAAACCTATTGTCACTTATATTTTCACCCTTTTAGGAGATTAAAATCTCTCCTCATCCACGTGGCATAATGGAATCATGTCTAGGCTTGTGGGTATCCTAAGGAATGAGGTGAATCTCTAGATAGGGCTAGATCCCTTGATTTAGCACTTTGGATTTCTACTAATACTAACTTTGGGGGATGAAAATGGATAAGGATAACTAAAAAAAAACTAATATAAGTGAGGTTATATACCAAATTTACTGATGACATCCAACCATATTCATATTACACTTGAAATTAAAGGATAGCTAAACATACACTCTCAAATCTATGTTTTCTTGCATTAATGTTATAGTGTGGGGTTATGGATGAATGTTGAAATATATGAGGACTAGACAAGAGACCTTGAATGGCACTAATAAATATACTAACTTGAACTTTGACATTTCCTAGAACACATTAAATGCCCTATAAGAAGAAGCTATAAAAAGGTAAGAGAATGTAACAATTTGCTAAGGTATCCATAAGGTAACCATGGTCCTCACTAACAAAATTAAAAATTCAAGTAATAAATACTGTTAAAAATAATGGAAGAGGTAAAAATTAATAATTTTATTGATCAAAACGTATAAAAATGATCAGGTCTTTACCATACTTAGGTGGAGCATCCATACAATGCCAAAATGGTTAATTCTTATAGAACTTGTGAGAGAGAGAAGAGAGAAGTCCAAAGGTCACAAGGATAATTTTAAATCTGATACAAGGATTTATTTATTCATGTGGATAGGTATGGGATGAAACATGAAATTTTTGGAGCTACAAGTGTCAATCCAAGTCACAAACTTCATGAAAAGTGGCAAGAAAACTCCTCAATTGGCTCAAAAAATGTACCTTCATGATTGGAGATATTCAAACATATTACAAATTATTAGGACAAAAAAAATGTTTTTAATTTGTGTTAGGGACACCATAAAATCCTCTCCATCCATTGGTTTCATGCTTGGTATTTTGGAATCACCTAGAAGTGAGCCATCATCATTTATTGTCTCAAAAACTACCCTTGCATGCACCCTACACACTTGGCATCAAAATTGGAATCATTTGTCAATAAAAACATGTGATGGGGAGTTAATTAAAATTCTAAATTCCCTCCATTACCATAAAATCATCATTACACCTTAAAATGAGCTTACTTAAAGTTTTCCATCTTCTTTACTAGCTTGTCTAATAAGCCAGTTTTGACTGGTTGAGTTAAATCACCTAATTAGAGAAATTATAATTTTTGTCATGAAATTAAATTAACATTATAATTTATTTCAAGTCTCAATATCCTTCCCAAACATCATTTCATCTCTTGACTCCTCTTATAGCTTTAAAACAAATAAAATAGTTAGAAAAACACATGTTTCTACCCCAATATGTACAAGTCCATAAAAATAATTTACATATGAGGGATACTGAGAGAGTTATATTAAATTTAAAATATGTTGCATGATAAAACTATTACATTAAATTTCATCTCCAACTCCATCTTCACAAACTGGTCCTTGGCAAGGGTTTTCAAGGGTTTCTGAGTAGTTTAAGCCCTTAGCTTTGTTCAGAAAGTTTGGACATTAGAAATAACAAAATTTTAAAAAACTTATACAATACCCATTATAAATTTCCTAAAATCCTTTATTCCCAATTAAAAAAAAAACCAAAATATATAATCTTCAAACACTTCCCTATCGAGCTCTTTTCCTTATTTCCATAGGCCTAAATTTATCCTTTAAGTTCACAGTGACTTATGATGATTTTCATTGGATTAAAACAAATTTAAAATTTATTTATTAACCCCATAAAAATGTTTCAATATTTTTTAAATATTAACTCATGCTGAAAGGGTAATGTACTCTTTATTTAGGCACTAGACCTAGACCTTGCCTAGTAAGTATGAGTGCAACTTTAGAGCATTTTAGACTTCCCTATCATATCTCCTTCCTCTAAGGTATTTAACATGATTTTACATGTGTGTTACATATTTTAAAATCATTATAAAATGTTCCCTTATCCTTTATATCATTATTTTACCACCTCTTTCAAAACTATAGGGTTCACGTATGGAGAAAGTGCCCCCTATCTAAGATAAAATAGTGGGCACTTCCATTATATTCTCATAAAAACTAAGTATTTAATAGGGTAATAAAATTTTCAATTATAATTTTTTCAAAAATTTATCTCATAACTAGGTCATATGGCCTTGTAACCCTTCCAAGTTCTAAACAGACTTCTAGAGAAGCAAGAAAGTGTAGGGTTCCAAGAGTAGACTATGTATGCACTTGAAAGAGCCCTCCCCTATGCTTGGTTTGTGTTTTTGAGAGTTTTTAATGTTATATTTATCATGATTAATATGTTTTAAATCTGAATTTTCTTTTCCAACCTCTCACACACTCCTCTATATGCTTGAACTCATCTGGTTATGTCTTGCTCTTGGCTATGTGTCTTGGTTTTCCCACTCAAGAATGACAACTATGTGTTATACATTTTTTAGTATTTTAACCCTAAAAAAATTATTATAAATCATTCCTAATATTTATCATGGTGATGAGAAATGGCTTGGGTCCATTTTACCTAAGTCCATGTCTTATTCATTCTAAGAATGTCAACTCTATGCTCACTATTTAATATAGTCATAACTGACTATGTGAGATTCCTTTTAGGTTATTGTAGGTTTTATTTATAATTTTTTTTAGATAATTTAGTTCATAATTATATTTATGAAGGTGTTAATGATTTATCTTATCATGCTAGCCTCCTTCTAACTCTTCATATGCACTCTTAGTTCCAAATCTTAGTCTTTCCCTATTTTGACTAAGAAATCTTGCCTCTATCCTTACCAATAAGTTAATATGCTTATCCTATATCTCATGAAGTTTTTCATAGTCATGGATAATTTTAATAGTGGGTTGTTTCATCATACTACCCTATCCAAGCATCAAAATGCAATTTTAACCACTAGATTGAGTTTTATTCAAAGTGACTAAATAACCCTAATGTAGATTGTTGGTTATAGGTTGAATTTCCTCTAATTAACTTTTTTATGGTCTTAAGAGGCTGATTTTAAACCCCTTATTGTCACATAACATAATTTTATTAAAACTAACTTGAGTGTCATAAAACTAGGCCTAAACCTCATGTTATCTCCCTAACTGAGACACTTCTCCTTTCAAGACCCTATTTGGACTGAGCCTACAAGTGATTATGCTTCAAATGAGTTGTTTATGGTATTATTAGATCTCTTTGAACCTTATATAGTTAAAATTTAACTTATTGATGTTTTTATTCCACTTAAACATCCTCAAGGAAACTCCAAAATCTCATCTCTAGGTCCTTATCTATTTGTAGTTGTAGGTGCATATTTCATGGTCTCCTATACAGATTGAGAGGTTTGAATAGGAGGTTAGACACATATTATCATCATATACATAAGTTTATTTAGACTATAATTAATCTATTAAACCCATTTTAAATCTTTAAATATGACAACATGGTTAATATTTCCAATCTTAGAGCACAAAAGTCTCTTTTTGACTCAGGACTATAAATAATACTAGAAGATTTTAGAGTTTTGGGAGGCCAGTTTAAGACCTTAAATAACCATTATACCCTTATAATCTACCTATAAAACTTGTAAATGATGTTTTATTTTCTAAATTATATAATATTTTCTAAGTTAAATGCTTTGATATCCTTAACCTCATGTTTTAGGATAATCTCAAAAGGTCTCTTGAACTCTATTTCACCATTTCATGGATTGAAAACCTAAATAGTGTCATTGCTCCTTGAACATTGTTATCAACTAAATTAGCTAATATTATAACTTAAAATGTTCATTCATAGTATATACTCATTATTATTACTTTAATAAGGGTTTTTAAATCATGCTTAAATCATTCATATGCCACCCCTACTCCATATGAACATCACCTGCAGGTTACCATTTCCTTTATAGAAAACAAGTGGGAGTAAATTGATATTGTATGATTTATAAAATACAAATAATATTTGATATCTTCCAATTATTAAAATAATAATTCTTTAATTTCCAATACCTTTCTTAGCTCAAAGTTACTCTTTAACATGCTAGCCTTCATGAGATATTTGTAGATAAGCTTCAATGGTTTATTGTATGAAGGTTTTCAATATGAGTGTCATAGTCCTCTTTCACACTCCTTTGAGGGATTAATATATTTTTTATTGATTATATAAACATTAAAAAACATTAAACCACCAATAAAAATTCATAAACAAACTAAAAAGTCTCTTCACACATGATTCAACATGGATACAAGTGAAAATAATATGGAAAAGGTTATGAGCTTGACAAACTATGGGTATGTGTATGTATGATTGAAACCATGAAAAATTTATTGGATAAAGAGATGAAATGGTTAAAATAAGTCAAAAAAAATATTTTAAACAAAAAAAATTATCTTTACACAACCTCCTAGAACTATGAATTAGCTTGAAATTCTTGAAAATAGTGCAAGATTGGCTACAACTCAAAAAATTGTATCTTCCTACAAATTGAGATGACTAGCACATAAAAACCTCATGAAACATTAAATAAAGTGTGGATATAATTATATAATAAATTAAACATGCTCTGAAAGCAATATTATTTGATATATTTTATGGGTTATCCCAAATAAGACCAAAACCTGAATAGTGCATAGATTGATAAGAAGATTTGCACAGTCAACTTCAAAAGAATGGTTAATAAAGCACATTTGATCATTATAAAAATTATTTATATTAAAATTAATGTATTTATGTGTAAAAAAACCTAATTTAAACATTATACCTGAAACCCCTTGTGCCAATTGTACCAAATACAAACCTGCAAGTCACTTTTGTGTGTCTAGAAAGGTGAAAAGGAAGAAAAATAGTTTTGAGAAAGAAATGAAATCTCTAGATAAAAACAAAGGTGTAATTGAGCTTTAGGAAGCTGAAGATTCACATTTAAATGTTTTTCAAGTGGTATACTTCCCAAGGAGATCATACAAGTGCCATTTTCTCCTTTTTTGGCAAGAAAACTACTTTCTCTCTGAATAACCTACCATATTTTAAATAGAGTCAGTTAATTAAGAACTTTATGGACACATGGGGCATGAAATCCATTTTTTACACTTGAAAATTTCCCAAAAAACCTATACAAATAATTAAATTCACCCTTTTGACCCCTCAAATGACCCAAAAATGATATAAAGACGTAAAAAATAATTGAGCAAAGTTAATATAAAATTAACATAAATTAACCTATAAAACACTTTATGACAATATATTACACCCCTTTATATACCTAAAGAATCAATTTTTTTACTAGGGGTCCCCCAATTTGACCTAAAATTCAAATTTGGTCAACACAACCTCGGGGATTATTTTGGATTATGCATGACAAAATGGATAATATGAAAAAATCTATAGCAAGGATGGAAAAAAATAAATTTAATAAGTAATTTTATGAACCTCTCAATTACTTTATCTAGTATGATCACACATGGAGACAATATTTAGGGTTTTGGCCACATTGACCTACTATTTATTGAGTGTATAGTAAAGTACACAATGACATCATTAGCTTTGTGTCTTAGGAATCTTGAAGGACATATCATATACGAGTATGGGTATTTATTTTACTCTTGTGGATCATCCAAAGAAGCACTATAGGATGAAATATTACAAAATGAAGTTCATGATAAGTGCAAAAGGTGAAAGGAAAATGTTTTCCATGATGAAATAATTAATAGTGTTGTTAGTAGAAGTACTTGATTCAAAAAATAGCCATTGATCCTCTTCTTGAAAATTTATAATCATACCTTATTTGCATTTACATTAATATTGATATAAATAAGGGTATTCAAAGTTATGTATGTAAGCTTCCTCCCATTGGGACACACCCATGAGGGTATAGATGAGAATTTTAGAAGACTAAAAACATTATTATATAAACTAGACACTATTTTTTCCATGTATCAAGGACACATATAGAACATGCTAAGAGGGGTCAATTACTTTCACCTCTTACCTTAATTAGGAAGTGTATGACTTTGAATCCTTCATATATCCACACTTATTATATGGACTCCACATGATAGTGGGTATTATAAAACCTAATATGTTCAAGCTACATGTTATGGATGACATACCATTGATGGAATATAAATCAATAATAAATGATATTTAATGGTCTCATCCAATCCTAATCTAGTGTAAAAAGGATAATGGTGAACCAAAATTGATAGAATGGAAGCCTCCTCTATCACCTTTCAAATAAATAATAGAAATGGAAGATCTAAAAAAGGGAATGAAATCATATATTGAACATTGGGAAAACATTGCAACAAGAAGGGGTAGATAATACTAGATTCTAAAGATAATAGATTGGGAAAATGATTTGCGCTCTTTAGAGAGATGATTTATAAATTGTATCATGATATCAAATATAATTTTTTAGCCTTAAAAAATATAGTAAAATGACATATATGACCAAGGGAGCCATTAATTTCCACATACAAAGCAACATTAATAAACATATCCAAACTAATAATGATATTTATTTTGGGCTTATTTGTGGAAGATCTAAACAAGCATTCAATCCATTGATGGATGTGTATGTGGAAAAAATGCTTCTAGTATGACCAACAAATGAAAATGAAAATATATGTATGGTAAGGGAATATTGGGATATTTACCATAAACTAGAAGGCGAGAATATGGTTAAAACGTGGGGATTTAATATTATAAACCCTTAATAAGATAAGTTGGTGAAGCATTGTATCTATATTGTTTGAAACCTAATAAAAAATGGATCAAATTAGATGAAATTAAATAAGACATTGATTTGGATAGCATCATCTTGGCATGGACACCAAAAAAAAAATGGAAAGGTGGATTGATTAAGATTATTGAAAATGGACATGATACCATTGAATCATAGCTTTCAATACTTAAATAGGCTAATGAAAACTAAGTTGAAACTATTGAAGGTCATAAATTAATATCGATATCATCTTGGCTCAGGATGTAGGTTTTTTGAATTATATATTCCAAAGCATTCTCTAATAAATTGGCCTTGTATTTGTACCATAATTGTTTACTATGAATTGAAAATAGACATTGATTACTTCTATTTAACCAACTTATATTTTATATTTCTATCCATGATTTTATTCAATATTTTTATCATTGATCCATTAATGATGTAATAGTATTGTTTATTAAATATGAATGTAAGATTAATATTTTTTTATAATGTTTTTTCATAACTATGCAGAGATAATAATATATATTTATTAATGTTGAAGTATGTAATAAAAAAAATTAAAATAATTTTCATTTACTAGCATTATTATAATTAAGTTCATTGGAGGTGCGTTAGTAGCATTGTAGCACCATAATTTTTAGGGTTATGTCATAATAAGTTAATGATATGTGTTTTAAAAACAAAAAAAAATAAAAAATGGTGATGCAAGGAGGAGAGGGTTATGAAGTGTTGAACTACAAGTAAACTATTTTAAGTTTATGTTTGGGTCATTAAGAATCTATGGAGTCATCAAAGTTTATTTTTTTCTCAATGTAGGATCAACAAAATACATGTATCTATTGAAACTTTTAGTCCACTTTATCTCTCCATATGTACACCTTTATATGATCATAATATGCTAACATGCCAAGGATTAAATTTTAACTATATTATAAAAGGGACCTCCATAGACATATGAGTTTGTGGATTTCACATTAGATCGTGACTAGATCTATTAGTCATGAAAATATAATGTACTATGTGGCATGAAACTAAAATTTGTGAAGATTTACTTGAAACATATGTGAGTGATCACACATTTTCATAGATAAAACAAATTTATTAAACATTTATTTATAAAATTATTCAATTCATTAATGGCTGTGTATGTGAGATAGATGCTACTAGTATAGAAAACTAATTAAATTTGAAATATTTAGATGGGAAAGTTATATGGGTATATATATTACCTTAAAGTTGAAGGTGAGAATGTGACTAAAAAGGTGAGGTTTCAATAGTTTAAACTTATAGAAGAGAATAAAGTGAAACATTGCATTGTGATTGTTTAACTCATAATAAAACATGGACCAAATCAAATGAAATTCAATAAGGCATTGATTTGGAAAGTGTCATTTGGACATAGAAACCAAAAAAAAAATATGAAAAGGAGGATCAATTAAGATACCTGCAAATATATATGAGGATATTAAATTATACCTTGCACTACTCAAACAAGGTAATGAATGTTTAAATGTGAAACTATTGAGTATTATAAAATAATATGGCCTATCATCTTGCCTTAGGATGTGGGTTTTATAAAATTTATTTTTGAAAGCATGCAAAAATAACTTGACCTTACATTTGTACTATTGTTTAGTATTAATTGAGGATTGATATTTATTAAATTGAATTATTTGTCATAGATGTGGAAGACTTCCATTAAGACTTTAATAATGTAATGATATTGTTTATTAAATATGAGTGGAAGATTAATATTTATTTTTAGAAGATTATTTTTCATAATTGTGAAGTTAATAATATATTTAAATTAATGTTTAATTATGTAACAATTGTTTTGTAAGTGTAATTATTATAATTAATTTTATAGGAGATGTTCTAGTAGTAGTGCACCATAAATTTTAAGGTTCACACTTGACATGTTAACATTGTGTATTTTAAGAACATAAGTTACGAAAAATCTTTATTTTTAATTCATGCCAATGGATTTATTATACAATATATTAATAAATAAATATACCGTAGCTAAACCATTTAATTCACATCAATGTGGATGCGAGTTAATTAATTATTTCACATAATATATTAGTACATAATGTGTGAAATTTTAAAACTTTGATTAATGTATGTGACAACCACTTTGGTTAAAAAAGAGCATGCCCATTAGAAAAAATATAGGAATGATATGAGAAACAAAGTCCTATATTATTGTCTTGGGTAGAATGGGAATATACCTATTCTACACATTGACATAAGAATGATAACCTATAAATCCATAATATGAGAAACAAAGTCCATTTTTATTATATATTATATAATGGGTATTTGCCCATTCTACACATGATAATAATAATTATAAGTATGTTTTACATTGGACACATGGGCAATGAAAAGTGTTGTCCAATATTTTTGCATGGTGACAATAAGTATGTTTTACAATGTTGCATTAATATCTTTAAATATTCGATGTCATCATGTGAATCACTAATATATGGTAATTTTTGGATAAATATTAAACAATATTATAATAACTATACTTAGGAAATATTATGACAACTATGGGGTCACATTATGTAAAGTATTAAGACAAATTTTAACTATTGGAACATGCTCAATTATTGGCCCATTTCACCTAAATATGAATTTAAATGTGCAAAAATAATAAATATATATTTGGAATTTGATTATAGACTAGAATTTAGAATCTAATGATAGTTATATTAAAATATAATATTATATTATTTAAAATAAATAATAATAATATTATAATCTATTGATATTCCACTAGTTACAAACTAATAATAGAAATATGGAAAAAAATTCAATAATTATAAAACTAGAAATGGTAATACAATAATTCCATATTCATAAGAATATGTTTATATTTAATTAAATGATGGTTCAAACTCCATAATTTATAAAATAAGCTCTAAACTACTCATCACTAAACATCATATGCATCATATTATCTAATCTTCCCTTCACCTTACTCACCATCCTAAGCACCCCAATCCTAAACCCTCTTCTCATTTTATCCATCCTCAAATACTTTTCATATTCCTCTTTATCCAAACCATATTCATCATTATTACCCATTATTTTATTAATTTTAGTCTGGACCATAATCTAAAAAAGACAAAATAATATTTTGATTTTAACAAATCAAAGTTTGATATCAAAGAAATTAGATTCTAATATAAAAAAATCCAATATCAACAAAAATAATTTCAAATATATTATTTATCAGATTCAA
>JARHVA010003333.1:455000-462500 GCA_037957365.1 Torreya grandis | reverse complement strand
AACATGAGGTACACATGTTTAATCCACTTAATATTTTTGATTCTATTATCATGGAATACAAAGCTAAGGAAAAATTCATATCCAATAAGAAGAATCCATTCACTAACTTCAAATATCATAGCATGTTAACACCAACATTTCCTCCACCTACCAAATTGACCACACAACAAATTAAATAGAAGCATGCAAAAGGATTATGTTTTAGTTATGACAACAAGTGGAGAAAAGGACATAGATGTGCTGAGAAGAAGCTATTCTACATTGAGGGATCCAATGAAGATGAAGAAGAAGATGATGTCTCTAATGATGATGAGGAAGAGATAGAGGAGGTACCTATAAATTCCCAACCTATAATCTCTTGTCATGCACTTGTAGGTATTAACACTCCACAAACTCTTAAGGTGGTGGGTTTCCTCAAGAAATAAAAGGTGATAGGGTTGATTGATTTAAGAAGCACACATAACTTCATCAAACATAAATTGGCCACTTGATTGAACTATTTCATCTACCCAGCACCAAAATTTCAAGTCATGATTTTAGATGGTGGCATAATTAATTGTTCAAGCAAATACCATAGTATTAAGCTTGATATAGGTGACTACAATTTAGATTTTCTTATGTTTTCTATTCCCATGGGTAGCACAGACATTATTTTTGGATTCCAATGGCTCACAACCTTGGGTACCATTGAGATGAACTTCTAGGAACTATTCATGCGCTTTCATTCTGAAGGTAGGAAAATTGAACTACATGGATTATAGGAAAAATCTCCACAATTGGTTATTTCACATCAGATGACCAAGATACTAAAAAATAGGGGCAAAGGGAATTATTTCATGATTATGTTCCATATAATTTCAACCCACACACGCATCTACACATCCTGATCTACAAATGATTCTTGATGGCCACCCATCTATTTTTGGGGCCATGCCAAAAGGACTACCACCAAAAAGAGAACATGATCATTCCATTCAACTACTTCTAGGGAGTCAACCTCCAAATATAAGACCATATAAATATCCATATGGACAAAATATTGAAATCAAAAAAATGGTCCATGAGATGCTAGAGGTAGGGACCATCAGGCATAGCCAAAGTTCATATTCATCAGCAGTGGTCCTAGTGTGAAATAAGGATGACACATGGAGGATGTGCCCAAATTATAGGGAACTCAACAAGTACACCATCAAAGATAAGTATTCTATTCCCATAATTGATTATTTACTTGATGAGTTACATGGTGCTATTTATTTCACAAAATTACACCTTCACTTAAGGTACCATCAAATTAGAATCAAGGATGAAGATGTTCATAAAATTGATTTTAGAACACATGAGGGCCATTATGAGTTTTTGGTAATGCCTTTTGGTCTTAAAAATGCATCATCTACTTTTTAGAGCTTGATGAACACTATTTTTAGGCCTTTTTTAAGGAAGTTTGTGTTGGTTTTCTTTATGACATATTAGTTTATAGTCAGACATGGGACGCACATCTGCAACATGTGAAATAGGTGTTGATAGTTTTAGAGAAGCATTATCTTTATGCAAAGCCATCCAAATGTGATTTTGGAGTACAAGAAGTTGAGTACCTAGGTCACATTTTTTCCCATGAAGTTGTCAAAGTTGATCCCCAAAAGGTCAAAGCTATGATGGAATGGCCCATGCCAAAAACTCTCAAAAACCTGGAAGGGTTCCTAGGACTAACATGTTACTACCGAAGATTTATGAAAGGTTATGGTAGCATAGCAACTTCACTCACTGCATTGCTAAAGAAGGATGCCTTCCATTGGAATGATGCCACCACCAAAGAATTTAAGAGACTAAAAGTAGCTATGTGCACCACTCCAATTTTGGCTACTCCAAACTTTTCAAAGACATTTATTGTTGAATGTGATGCTTCTAGATCTATGTTGGGAGTGGTACTAATTTAGGAAGGAAGACCCATTACATATGAGAGTAATTAATTCAAAGGTAAGAATATATAAAACCTATTTATGATAAAGAAATGATGGCTATTATTCATGCAATTAAACAATGGAGACCCTATTTGATGGGTAGACAATTTAAGGTGAAAACTAATCATGATAGTCTTAAATACTTTTTGGAGAAAATATTATCATCTGAGGAACAACAAAAGTGGGTAACCAAAATTTTGGGTTATGATTTTGAAATCATATATAAGAAAGGCAAATATAATTTAGTAGAAAATACACTATCTAGATGAGATACATCCACAGGAGCATTACTTTGTGCAATATCCATATTATAAGTAGATTGGATGGATAAAGCTAGATTAGAATGGGAGCAAGACAAAGATACATAGGTTTTGATTCAAAATATCTAGGAAGGTACTTTAGCCTCTGATAAATTTGAATGGAAAGGTAATTTCCTATGGTATAAGGGTAGGTTATACTTGTGCAAAACTTTAGATCTTAAGCTTAAGATTATTGCAGAGTTTCATGCATCTCCAATTGGGTGACACTCAGGGTTCTTGAAAATAGATCACAGAATTAAGAAAGAATTATTTTGGGAATGAATCAAGGGAGATGTACAAAATTTTGTGGTAGAATGATTGATATGCCAATATAATAAAGGTGAGACAGTTAAGACCCTAGGTATGTTACAACCATTATCAATTCCTAGTCAAAGTTGGGAGGAGGCTTCCATGGATTTCATCATAGGATTTCCTTATTCTAAAGGTAAGAATGTTATCTTGGTCATTGTGGATAGGCTTACAAAATATGCCCATTTTTATGCTCTCTCACACCCATTTTCAACAAGTAAAGTAGAAACTATTTTTCTTGACACAATTCTAAAATTACATGGAACCCCAAAAAAAATTGTAAGTGATCATGATCCTATTTTCACTAGTAATTTCTAGACTAAACTATTTTCCTGTTTGGGTACTCAGCTAGCTCATATCTCATCTTACCACCCCCAATCTGATGGACAAATAGAAATGGTTAACAAATGTTTAGAGGGGTATCTTTGTTGTTTTGTATCAGATAAATAAGAACATTGGGTTAAATGGCTACCACTTGCAGAATGGTGGTATAACACATATTTCCATACCTTTTCTAAAATGTCTCCATTTCTAGCACTATATGGTTACCATCCACCTTCCATCACTTCTTCATTAAAGGTGCAAACCAAGGTTCAAAATGTGGAAGAGCACATTCAACATCAATAAGAGGTTTTGGCTAGTTTGAGAGAGAATTTGGCCTTGACACAAAATAGGATAAAGAAACAAGCAGATCAACACTATAGTGAGTGAAATTTTGAGGTGGGTGACTGGGTATTTGTATGTTTGTAGCCCTAGAAATATATGTCCTTAAAGCAATAGAAAAAGGACAACAAACTTGCTCCTAAGTATTATGGCCCTTATCAGGTTCTACAAAAAATTGGAAGTATGGCTTATAAGCTTCAGTTACCTCATTCATCTCACATACACCTAGTATTTCATGTTTTATGTTTGAAGGTCATTGGATAGATAATTTCAGCCTAGACAGAGCTCCTAGAACTAGATGAAGAAGGATGAGTCATTTTGGAACCAGAGAAGATCCTCCAAACACGTACTAAGAGGTTGAGAACCATAGAGATTAGGGAATATCTAATCAAGTGGAAGAACCTTAGTAGTGAAGATATAACTTGGGAAGGTGAATATTTTCTGCAATAACATCCAGAGTTGTTCAACGTTGTGGACAACATTGGTTTGAAGGGGAAGGGCATGTTACGGCCCTAACCTATCACATGTATGAGGATAGGAATAGTCGACTTGTGGCTTACTTATCCCTCTTTGATGATATCTCACATTCTTCTATGCATTCATTTTGTTATTAGGTCAGCCTATGGAGTAACCATGGCCTAGATAGACTATATATAGGAGGTAGTGGGTAATTTTTTAGGATCATATTATAAATTCTTCTCTTATTGAAGCTTGTGGAGGTTTCCCCCTCAAAGTGGCTTATCTATTATCATATATTTGGATATATTTCAGTCATATCTAGATCTAATTCTACTATTATACTTTATTCATAAATTAATTTCATTACATATATCATTCTCTTATTTTAGCTAATTAGATTCTTGCTTAATATTTTTATCTTTCCTCATTACCTCAAGTTGGTTTTGATAACAATCTTATTGTCCTCAATATGGATAATAAATTAAAAAGGGACAAAATTCCCTTCAGATTTGAGGATATGTGGTTTTCAAATCATGATATCAATTAAAAGGTTAAATAATGTGGAGTATATATATTCATGGTAGTGCAATATTCAAACTTGCTGAAAAAATAAAAAATGTCAAAAAAAAACATTAAAATCTAGATAAACATTTTTTTTGGAAACATATTATGCCAAATGGAAATAATATAAATTATATTAAATATTTTAAATCGAAGATATACACTAATGTAATGAGATAATAATCTATATCAAAATAAAAATCTCTTTTTATTAGTTATCATACTCTACTAGTCTATGAAGAAACTTTTTAGAGGCTTATATCAAGAGCAATATGGCTCAAGGAAGGTGATCACAACACAAAGTTTTTTCACATGTCCACCATAAAACATAGAACCTATAATAAGATCAGAAAAATTATGTGTGAGTATGGGATGGATTGATCTAACCCTATCTAGATAAAATAAGTTGTTATGCACTTCAAAACCCTATCTCCAACCAACAATACAATGAACAAAACTAAATCTCCAGACTTGTTGAAAATGGTTTTCAATATTTTCTCACCCCATGATAATGATAATATCATTAAAATAAGCTTATAAGATGATGTGAAAACTATTTTTATCCTTCTCAATAAATACAAGTCCCCTTACCTTGATGGCTTTTCCATCATTTTTTCCATAATTCCTAGAAAATCATCAAATTTGATCTTATCAAAGTAGTAGAGGAATTATAGTATTTAGGAAAAAACCTAAGAGAATTTAATATCTTTAAGCCCAAATAAAATTGGCATAACATATTTAAATTAATTCCATCCAATCAACTTTTGCAACTTTGTTTACAAGATATTCAATAAGATTCTATCTATTTATCATTGACCTTTGATGAGTAAACATATAACACCAAACCAAGGTGGTTTTTTTCAATGAATATAGATCCAATATTGATTTATGGTATTCCATGAAACAATTCACTCAATGAATATTAGTAAATAAGAAAGTATGATCTTTAAACTAGACATGAGCAAGGCCTTCGACAAACTAGAATGGGACTATATTGACATGGCTTTGGAAAACTATGGTTTTGAAAAACACATTCAATTTCTCATTTTAAATATCATATCCACATCCATATTCTCTATTTTTATCAATGGATCACCTATAAAATATTTTAGTATCAAACAAGGCATAAGGCAAGGTGATCTTATATCCCGCTTCATGTTTTTCTTGATTGTAGATTATCTTAGCATAACTTTTCTAGAAGATCAAAGAAGAGGAACTTTCAGAGGATTAAAATCAGCTAATATTCTCCCCCCTTCTCTCCAAAAATAATTTGTTGATTATACCATCACATTGGCTACTACCTCCATCAGAGAATATAAATAGTTAAATAAAATATTGATCTCCTATGAGGAGGTCTCAATGAAAAAAGTAAAATTCAATAAGAGATCCCTATTTTTAATTAACATGCCTGAGCTTAGATAGAATAAAATTTCTAGAATATTGGGTTTCACAATTAGATCCTTACCTTCCTTACACTTGGAAATGCCTCTCTTCAATGGAAAAATTCCTAGCAATCTATGGAATCTATTGATATAAATATTCCAAAAAATATCATGGGATGGAAAGGAGTCACACTATCCTAGGTGGGTAAACTTATGGTGGTCAAAAGTGTCCTTCAAAGCCTCTTGATCTACATCATGTCACTCTTAAATATTCCCTCTATCATCAAGGACAAACTTGATAATATCTATAATCATTTTCTATGGACTAGAACTGAAGCTAAACAAAGATTTTCACTAGTTACCTAGGATTGAGTCAATCTACCTAAACATCAAGGTGGGTTGGGGATTAGAAAAATAAAATTAATTAATAAGGGCCTTATCGAAAAGATGTTTTGGAGATTCATAAAGGAATCTAACCCTTGTATTTCTATATTCAAATCTAAGTATATGTAAAATAGGCCCGTAATAGCTCTCTTAAGAAAAAATACCTTTATGCCTAGTTCTTCCATATGGAAATTCTTTATAAAAAATAGAGGCATCATCAACAATAGATAAAAATGGAAACTAGGAAATAGCATTAGCATCAAATTTTGGGAGGACCCCTAAATCCTATAATTTCTTATGAAAAATATTAAACCATTGTACCATATAAGTGACCAAATTAAACTCTATTATGGATTAATGTTTGTTGACTATATATAGATCCAAAATATTATAAAAATATGGAAAAATCTTCAAATTTATCATGCAGGCATTGAAAATAGAAGAATAACTCAGATCTAAACATTCTACTCAAAAGTGTTCATATCACCTATCTAAAGAATGAAGTTTAAATATCTTTATTTGCTTCACCAAGTAGTGAATATGATGTGTGCTATGGTTATAGATATATCATTCCACAAATCCAAGAAGCCATTCCCTGGTCAAAACTGTAAGACTAAGACTAATTCCTAAAATCAATTTTTTCCTATGGCTTTGTCTTCAAAGTAAGATCCTCAATCTTGACAACTTACACAAGAGAGGATTGACCATAGTGAATATATGCACTCTTTGTGAGTCATAAATTGAAACTTTCCTTCACCTCCTTCTATAATGTCCTTTTATTTTCAAGATATGTGATCTTCTACTATAGAAATTCCAAATCAATTGGACACACCCTTCTTCTTTAAGTGGCTCATAAATTTCCTAGAACACTCCCTTATCCAATCAAGAGATAAATAAAATTTGGATCATTTCATTCCCACATATCCTATGTGGACTATGGAAATATAAAAATGATGGGATTTTTAAAGATACAAAAAAAATCTATAACAGATTTGTCCAAAAAAAATCAATTTAATCATTGAAAATATGAAAGTCATAAAATTGGAAAAAAAATCAACATTTTTCCAATCAAGAGGAAACTATTACAAAAAATTGGTTTTTACTTCAAGAAATAGACCCCCTATGTCTACCATTGTTTAAACCAAGAACAATACCAAATGATTGCCCCCAAGATTAGATGGATAAAGTTAAATTTTGATGGTGCTTCAAAGGGAAACCTAGATATGTTAGGTGGAGGAGGTGTTTTGAGAAATGATAAAGGACATATACTAGATGTTTTTGAATGAATCATGGGGAACCAAATAAATAATATGGAATAAGCTCTTTCTATTCTTTTGGGCATCCATGTTTCCAATGACATTAGTGTCAATATACTCCTAGTGGAAGGGGACTCCCTAAACATCATCAACTACCTTAACAAAATCAACAAAGCCAACTAGACAATAGATAATATCATAGATGAAATCTTAGATACCACCGATGATT
>JARHVA010003333.1:370000-442500 GCA_037957365.1 Torreya grandis | reverse complement strand
ATAGACACACTCATCCCATTTTTGGATCTAATCATGCTCCAATAAAATTGGAGATTATTGAATATGGGTCTCCTCCCAAATTCCCTTACAAATTTGAAAATTTGTGGCTCTAGGACCCTCATATTCATGACTTGATCAAGTTTTGGTGGAACAAAGATCCTATTTTATAAGGTTCATCTATGTTCAAAATTATAAAAAAAAACTAATCTTCATCAAGTCATGTCTCAAAACATAAAATAGATAGCCTTTCTAAAAAAAATAGGAAATCTCCCAGGTGGATGTTGAGTTGGATGGCACCTAGTAAATTGTATTTATTGTAGTCATGGACCAAGTGACTTTTCATAAATAAAAATCTATTTTATCTAAGTTATAATAACTTATTATCATATAATAAGTGTATTTGAGGATAAATTTTAGAGATCAATGGGTAAAGGATGGGGATAAAAAATTGTTTCATACTCGAGCATGAGGATGCCCAATCTCATTTACCCCATGATGGGAAGTGATGGCCAACTAATTTAGACAAAATTTGAAATTAAGGAGGATTTTTTTCATTTTTTAAAAATATCTCTTGGTTAGTACTAATGCATCAAATATTGAGACTCAATTTAAAAGCCTAAACTTCATCCCTCAAATTGTAACACACCAAAAAAACATCAGTATAATGGCACCCATCACAAAGGAGGAGATCAATGTTATGGTTTTATAATTAGGAAAAGATAAGGAACCTATCTTGGATGGGTTTCTCATAGCTTTTTTCTAGTGTTTATTAGATATTATGGGTGAAGAGGTTATAACATGGTGGAGGAATATTACATGAACCAGTAGATAACCCCATAAAATAATTATAAATTCATCACTCTCATTCCCAAAAGTGATACTCAATCATACTTTGGTGATTTTAATATTATCTCACTCTAAAATACTATATACAAAATCATTTCAAATCTTCTCTCTTTTTGAATTAAGCCTCTTCTTGATTCCATTTTTGCTAGGGAATAAGTAGGGTATGTACCAAATATAAATATTCATGATGAAGGCATAATTACCAATGAAATAATTCATTATCTATTGTCTATCTACAATAGAGGTATGATCTTGAAGTTATAGGCTAGGAAGTCATATGATAGGGTGAGCTAGCATTTCATGATTAAAACTCTATAAAATTTTGGTTTTGGTAAAGAGTGGTGTACCTAGGTTTATAGTTGTATATTTAGTCCATATTATCAATTTTGATTAATGTAAATATTTTTAGTTTAATCAAATATTCATAGGGTTTAAGTAAAGGTAACCCCATTTACACATTTATATTTATTCTAATGGTGGAGACTTTACAGAGGGCTAGTTTTAAATCCTTTAATATTTGTTTTTTAAAAGGGGTTAAGGTAATGGAGGGTCTTGAGAACCTCACTCATTAGTATTTCATTTATTACACATTTCTCTTTGGTATAACCTCTTAGAGAAAGGCTCAATAAAAAAATTAAAAAAGATTATGAGAAAAGTTTAGTGTAATTGGTCAATAATAATAAATTGGAGATGTATTTATTTAATGTTTATAGGTAGGCACATCTAATAAATTATGAGTATCTTGGGTTATAAAATTGTAAAGCTACCTACTATAATTTTATCAAGGAATTTTTGATTCAACTCTCAGCTTAGAGGGGTGTGTGGTTATCCCTTGCCAATACTTTGTAGAGCTAGCAATTTAAGTACTTTGTAGAGCTCTCTCAAACCAATATTTTTATTATGGGTAATCCTCCCAAGGGATCCTATATTTATAACTTTACTATAAAATGTCATCATATTTTCATAGACCATGTGTCATAGGTGGTTAATGATGGGTAGTCAATTTATTTTTGGAGAGACTTTTGGAATGGTGATAGGCCATAGTAGGAATTTCAAGAGTGGGAGGATATGAGGATTATCTTAACTATAGTTTGGGGGAAAAAATTTGAATTTTTAGAACCACATCCTTTGGTAGGGGTGGTGTGATGTATTTTTAAATTATTATAGTATCTTCTAATACTAGACAATGAAAAATCCATGATTTTAGGCATCATATCTAAGATAGATATCTTCCTTAACAAAAAAATAATCCATTTAATAGATAGGGGAAATGTTAGGAACATATTCAATAGATTTAGGGTACAAAATGGTATATCAAGAAGATCCTTCCTTTAGATTTTAAAATATCCTTTATTGGAATAAGGTTATCCTTCCTAAGGCTAGGGCTTTTTGTTGATGTGTTGCCTAAGGTAAGATTCAGATGAAAGACAAGATATACAAAATGGGTTTGGTGGGCCCTTATATATGTTTCTTTTACCTTTTATTTTAAGATATTTTTGACCATATTTTTCTCTCATACACCTTTGATATGGCATTCTTGGATTGGTTTTGTAACAAATTAAATTGGATTTGGGCTAGGCCTAGGTCAATTCTCCATGCATTCTCAGCATGGCATGTTGGGTCATATAAAAACACCTTTTCATATTTATGTAAATATTTACTTACCATCCTAATTTGGAAAATCTATAAAAAAATTCAAGTAGATGTTTTTTAGGGTAAATCTAGACAAATTGAAGATGTGATTAAAAAGGCTAAAGTAGTGATGCTAAAATTGGTTCCATGCACACCAAAAAATTAAAAGGGTAGATTTTGGATTGGAATTCACATATCATTTCATCATAAAACTTGCTAAAATTACACCCATTAATGGGTTATTCATATCCTCTAAGGCTCGTAGATAGGAAAATAATTTGAAGTGGTCTCACATGCCTCATGTTATTTTTAATTTTAATTTTAATTTTTATGGCATAATTAGAGGTAACCTAGGGGCATCTAGTTTAGGATTCATAATTATATATTATTTAGTGTCCTTGATTAGAGTATCATCATAAACATTAGTGGATGGAACCAATAATGACACTAAAGCATACACCCTTAAACTAGGTCTTAACTTAGTGGTTCATTTTTGCATGAAGAAGGTCACCATCGAGGGTGATTCAATGGTTTGGATTCATGATTTATGGAATTAGAGGGTTGATTCATCAAATATTGAGAATATTATAGGACATGTTTGGAACTTATTAGACTCTTTCAATCTGGGATGTCAAGAATTATTTATGAAAGGCCAATTATGTTACTAATTTATTTTCAAATAGGACTCTTTCCCAAGTTGAGGAGTTGGTTGTGGGTAACTCTTGTAATGCCTAGGTGGAAGAAAATTTGGGTCATGTATGTATATGTGTGTGTGGATCAATTTTATGGTGTTCTTTATGGTTATTTGGTAGGTGTGGGAAATTTACTATGATGGGATGGTATGCCTCTATCCCTACATGTGAAGTGTTTGGTTCACATGGTCACTAGACTTTGAGTATCACATTTAGAACCAACTTACATCCATTGTGTGTGAGGTACCATATTTATAATTTTTTCTTTTTGAGTGGTAGGGTTGATATTTTTATGACAAGTTGTTGTCCTTTATGGATATCCTAAGTGGTCTCACCTTAGTTTTGGAATGGATAATGTAGTTTATCCTTAGTGAGTCCCTACTACATATCATTGACTTAAAGTGTGAGATGGAATTTGGTGTGTTATAAAATAGGCTAAAGAAAGTGTTTTTATTCATTATATGCATATCATGTAGGTAGTGTGATAAATAGTGGGTTTGATCTACTTGGAGACACCATTTATTGCCAAGTTGAATTTTGAGGTGACATAGATGTTTATTGACAATCTTATTCTAGTTTTAGAATATAAAAAACTTATAATATATACTCTATTTTCATCAATTTTGTGTTGAAATTACAATTGGAATGACTTTCTACAATAGTGCATAAATCTAGTCAAAAAACATCAATAAATCCAATTATTTGCATAATTACTAATTTAATCCAAAATTGTAATGACACATCCCTGATTGGGGAAATGCATCATATCACAACATTGAATACAACATCAACATTCTAAATCACATCAATCATTTTTAATTATTATTATAGTATAAGTAAATGAATATTTGATAGATGAGAGAACATTGCAAAAGGCCATTATTCTTCTAATTAAATATTAATCTTAATTACTCTTATCTTCTTTTAATTTCTAAATTCCATTTATTTGGAGTTATCTATTTTATAAATTAACAAATTAAATTATTACCTCACCCAAGGTGATATCATCATACCAAGTGTGTAAGTAAGAGATCTTACAATATATTACACACTCTTCCTCTTACACCCCTCTTACACACTCAAAGAGGGATCATGATTTAAATATCTTACATTTATATGACATACTCCATCCCTTTTATTCTACACTCCTTCTCTCTCATTTATGATAATTAGGGACTAATCTTGGTCCCTTGATCTTCATCTCAATATGGATGGTCTACAATCATTTTCCAATTCTATAAATGAAATAGTCTTCACACTCTTTTAGTATGACCAACCATTGTAGTGAAGCTTTGCCAAATCTTAAGGACATCACTCAATAATTATTCAACATTTCCAAATCTCAATCCAAACCAAGTGTATATAAGGGGAGATGTTTCCCACATGTGGAGTTGACATTACTAAATACCTAACACTCTACAAGTCAAGCACATACCTCTTTAGACTAGATAACAAGTGGTGTACTTCAATGAATGTATAGATTTTATGTTTTGTCTCCTAATTGATTCCTCATTTGATAGTATTGATCAAACATAGTGGATAGGCTTAGAATGTTATGGTCTTTCAATTGATTATAATTTTTTGTTTAGTAATAATTACCTAACCTTATTTGGATTCCTAATATACATAATGGCATGCCTAGTGAGACCTAACACAACCCACTAACTCTTAAAATAACTTCATTTTCTTCTCATTAGATGAATTGACCTAATTTCTAAGTTAATTCATCTCGTTTTCTTCAAAAATTCACTATATTCCATTTTAAGTCAAAATAATAAATTCTTACTATGCAATAGTGATTTCAAACTCTAAATCAACAAAATAACGTATATTAATAGTGATTTCATATATATATTATTTTTCTAACTATTTTTATTTTAGGACTTCAAAATGGTGAATGTATTCTACATAATAGTAAATTTCATTATGTGTTTTGTTTAACTATGGTTTGTAGGTAATCATAATAAAAAAAATCATCATGTAAAACAATGAATTCATCTTGCACATCAATGAATTCATCCTAAAAAATATAAAATTCATCTTCAAAAATAATGAATTCAATTTTTTATTTTGTTAAATATGTTTTTAGGATTTCACAACAATGAATTCATCCTGCATATCGATGAATTAATCCTATAAAATGGTGAATTCATCTATCTTATGTATAACTATTTTTTCAGGTACTATGAAATATTAAAATCATTCTATAAAATATTAAAATCATTACAAAAAGTAGTGAAATCATCCTATAAAATAGTGAATTTATTTCTGATCTATTTAACTATTTTTTCAAGTATTGTGTAATAGAGAATTTGTCCTAAAGAACAATGAATTCATTCTAAAAAACAATAAAATTAAATTATTTTTAAAACCTGAGATCTTAAAAGCAAACATTTTATAGAAAGCAATTTTTTTTACAATTCTCATGTAAATTTTAGACCGCACTTAAAACTATTATTTGTTGTCTTGTAGGACCTTGGAAAAAGAAGTGAACTCATAGCCCAAAACAAAGCATTTTATTTTTAAAATATTTCAATTTGGGATTAAAATGAACAAACATTTCTATTTGAGCTTAAAATAAACAAATAATTTTAATTTATGTTTAAAACTTGCTTTACTTCCAATTTATTTATTTTATTTCTCTTGTTTATTGTGTGTGTTTCTATGTAGTTCCTTCACACTTAGGCCTCCCCTTAATAGGGTGACCCAAAAACATGAAGGTAACCATCTACCTTTATCCTTAGAGATTCACCAAGTATGTTATTCATTTTCTATTAATGTGATTCCTTCAAATTAGAATGGTGATACCTTTTCTTTTTATTTTTGGCTATATTGTTGGGGTGTTATTTCCTTCTCATGGGTATTTAGGTTGTGATGACTACTTTTTTAGGCCCCAACATTACTAAAATCTTCTTACATCTAACAGGGCATATAATTTGTTAGCAGGTGTTTTTATGGCCTATAATAATTCCCCATAAAGGGTGTCATGAAAGAAATGGGTTAACTCCCAATGATAATCCACTAGACATCACCATCAAGGAATCTAGGGTCTCTTAAATAAGGAATGTATCCCCTTATGAATATCCTAATGCCTAGATATCTTCTTTAAAATATTTTTTTCCCTTTAGGGACCATATAGAAAGCCAATGAAAACTTTAGATTAAAACCTACTAGATACAAAACCTTCATTAATTTAGGGGCATAAATGTAACATCCCATGAATATTTCCTTGCACATATAAACTTTGAAATAGGGTGGACCTCTCATATACATTTAAATAATTTTATTATATTTAATCATAAATTTATCCTCTAAAAGTGAGTATATTAAAGGATCAGTGATTGTGATGCACTCCCAATTTACCATTACAATAAAATTGTATACTTAGATGGTTGTTTTCTTATATGTTGTGTCAAACCTCATTTTATTTTCCAAACTAATTCAAAACTAAACCAATTATAAAACATAGACCATACAGACCTACACAATAAGGCATTACTTTGACTGCATTATGAGTAAAAAATCACCCCTTCTAAGTGTCATGTCAAACTTTATTTAAATACACACCCTTCTTATCTAAATCACATCATTATGCTATCTATTTTAAACCATTCATAGTCTAGAAAAAACTAATTTACAATTCCAAAGCCAATATCAAATTTATATTTAAACCATTATAGTGATTCCATATTTTTTATTTCAAATCTAATCCTAATTTCAATTCTAGTTCCAATTCCAAAGTCAAATGAAGTCAATCTTCTAGTTCAAAAATTAAAAATTTAAATTCTTATTTTTAGAAATTCAAATCCTAGTTAAATTTAAGACAAAACATTTTCTAAATCTAATTTTAATCCAAAATTTAACACAACTTCAAATCAATCCAACATTCCAAATCACACTTTGTCAAACCCTAAGATTAAAATTTTATAGCCTAGTCAAATAGTCTACCATAGACATTACAAGTTCAAAATTTCCTAAAAAATCAAGTTTATTTACTACATTAATTATTATATCTTCCAAGAAAATAAATTCAAGGTAAATTCAAGGTTTAAAGACCTTCAAATTCTAAACATCAAACACTTGCATTCTTTATAAGAAACACACATTGTAAAACATATGATATAAATAGAATTTTTCGGTTCACATACCCTTCTTGTTAGACCACTTACATTGACATAACTTTGAATTATCCATTCCATTATTATATTTTCCTTATCATGAGTAAAAAAATTTAATTTTAACATTAACATTGATAAACTCATTCCAATTCCACATAAATTTAAAACATCCAAACATATTCTAACATGAATATCATAAACATAAAGATGTCGAAGTATACATGCAGTGAAATTATTTATAACCTCCCTTTTGATGAAGAGATATTTTACAATCCATAAAATTATGAACAATATTTCAAGGAAGAATTAAATCAAAAATACCTCACCAACATACCATCTACTACTGATCAAAGACAAGATTAATAGTACCTCACAAAAATTTCATATGATGTCAAACATGGAAAAAATAAATAATACCTCCCTAATATACTATCTAGTGTTTAACATGGACAAAACCAACAATAATTCTCAAATATTCCATCTATTATAGATACATACAAAACCAATTTACATGGCACCTTTTTTATAACAAAAATGAGAACCTTGTAAGATTATTAGAGATTAGAGTTATATTTCCAAAATGATTTCCAATAGAAATGTTACACTATTTGGTTAGAGATCCTAAATATACACCCCCTCATTACTAGATTATCAATCTACTTCTATCCAAAATCATACTCTAGTACCAACCTCTAGTCAATCCCTTAAGGTGTTTAGTAAAGAAAAATGTCAACTCATTAACCTAACTTCATAAATCCAATTCATTTCCTCTCATACAACATGTTAGTTAGGTATTCCTAATTTAGCTAACTCCCTAACGAATCTCAATATTCAAAATATACCATTTATATAGCTAAATCCACCAACCAAACTACAATATTTTCTAGTAAATCATGCACCCAATATCAATTTGTTTAGTAGTAACACATTAGTCAAAAATTTATTTAACATACTTATATATAAAACTAAGCCATTGGCTAATCCTCGTCAAAATTCCCTCTTGGATTCTTCCTAGTACATGGCTGATAATTATCAACTAGAACACTTAAATCCACATCAAGTTCCATCCAAAATCCAACAAAACATTCTTCTAACTCACCTGTAAGTTCTTTCTTCCAACATTCCTAAAACATTGTAAATGTAGGTTTCAAACATGAATAAAATAGAACACCAAGTTTCCAATACCCCTCCACATTAAAAGTGGTGACCAATCCCCCACTTCAATAAGTGGTGACCAATCCTCCACTTCAACTAGTGGTGACCAATCCTTCAGCTCAATAATTAATAACTAGTTACCAATAGATGTTGTCTACTCAAACAATGTGTTCTTATTAGTCAACCACATACCACTTATAATCAATAATGTGCCTCTTTAATACAATAACATGTTCCACCTAACCAAAAATAAGTTATTTTCATACAAAAAAATGATTAAAAATCAGAAATAGGTTCTTTTCCACACCCAACAAGGCCCCTTCAATATCCAATATAACATTCCCCCATTCAGACCACATTCCCTCTAAATCAATTTCACACTTAGAAATAAGTTACTTACCAATAAAAATTTCCATATAAGTAATATAACCCAAATAAAAGGGTGATCATTCTTGGTAAAACCAATTGGATATGAATTCCCCAATACCCCGTACCCACTTTAACTAATTCAAGGTAATCCACTTGTGAATACCCAACAAGACCCACTTTTCAAGACTTGGAAGAGGTAAAATTTGTAGTTTATACCATCTAAATAGGAAATCAAGGTAATAATTTTAAATTGGATGACATATTATCTTATCCCTTTGATATGAGCTATCTTTAGATACCTTTCCTGCATCATTTTGAGATGCCTAAATTTGATAAATACAATGGGAAAGGTGATCCAAAATAGAAATTAAAGGAGTTATTCATTGCTTACCAAGAGGTGGCATACAATATTGAGTATTTGCTTCACTTATTTCCCCATATTTTAGTTGGCCAAGATTGGGAGTTGTTTCTCCATCTACCGAAAAAAAATGATAATTATGATGACTTATCTAAAAATTTTGTGCAACACTCTTATTATAACATAGGACATAAGGTGACTATCATTGATTTGTATTATACCAAACAAATATGAGGAGATACTTTTTATAGTTATTTATAATAGTGGCATGCACTGTCTAGCCAATTCCCACATAATCTACCCAATAAATAAGTCTTAACTACCAATCTATAAATAGACATCACCTATAATCTCCTACTTCATTATGAAAATACATTTCAAGATATTATTTATAAAATAATAAAAATTGAGTAAGACCTCATTGATAAAGGGGTAATAAAAATTTATTATCAAAACCAAATTTATAATAAGGTTTAGATGTAAACTTAAGCATGTACATTTGAAAATCCTAAACCATTCAATAATAAAAAAACTTTCTAGGTTATAGGGTAAGAGAATCTATAAGTGTGAAAAAAATGCACCCACCACCTACCCAAGTAACCCCACCTACTTAGCCACTTACTTCTTAATGACCACCTCCAAGAAGAGTTCCATACCAAAACATAGTTTTTAGTAATAGTGGCAAACCTATTGAGGTAGTGTTCTAGAAGTTGGTTTTATTTAACATGATCATTTCGAAAATTACAAAACCATTTATATAAGGCCAACCTAAACTTAAATATTATAAGGAACATGATTTTTGTGATTATCATTGGTTTAAGGGTCATTCCATTTTTATATGTGTGAATCTTTAACACTTCATCCAAAATTTATTGGATAATAGTGAAATAAATTTGGATAGCATTACCTCAATGTGTAATAAAAATATAAGTATTTACTAAGACCATTTTCCATAGCATAACTCTAAAAACTAGAATTAGAATTAGCATCAAGCCAACAATTAGTACCTGAATAGGCCTCCCAAAAATTATAATCAAGGGTTGAAACAACAATAAAAAAATATAATAATAATCAAGTTCAAGACACCCATTCTAACCAAGTCAACTATAATAATGTCCCCTATGACTATAATAATGTTTTAGGTCACAATACTAAGGGTCACATAACAAATATCAATATTAATCATAAGTTGATAGCTAACAAGACCCGACATCCACCATTGTCCATTTTAGGACCTCCTCCCCATCATAGTAATCCTCCTTGGGCTCAAAATGTCATTAATGTTATCTAATGACCAATATTTACCATTATAAGGCCTAATTCACCTTTTTATAATTATAATAACCCCTTACCAACATAAGGTCACACAATCAAAACTCAACACTCCAAGGTTACAATCTAAGGTCCCACACCTTCTTCCTCTAATAATCCCATTCAAGTATCATTTCCTCAAAAATCAAAAATGAATATTTATATTATTGAAAAACCATATGATATTTTGGAATAGTTCCAAAAGACACTATAAAAAATTTCTATGTCAAACATCTATAAAATAATATACAATGAGTTTTTGAGCCAATTCAAGGTCCTAAGTGACATTTCCCCTTAAAAGTTATAAACACTTATGATTCATTTATCCCCATCCTAATATATTATTTTTGACTAAATTGATATTTCATCCATTGATCCTCTTCACAATAATCCACTTTATATAGAGGTAGTCATTTTAAGACATATGATCAAGCATGTCCTTATAGATAATGGTTTAGGTCTAAATATTATGGCTTTAAATCTTGACAAACATTTATGTTATACTATATAAGATCTTCAAATAAATATTATTTTTAGCAACATAGATAACACCCTGCTGAAGGTAGATTGATCTGATCTCCTTCACACCTAGACTAACATTGGAATGGTCTATGGTGTGGGACACTTGTATCTTAGGCTAAACCTCTAGATTTGTGAGGCTAACTCCTATGATGTATCACTCTATATCTATTTCCTTAAACTAAATTTATTGTTTGTGTTGAAAAGAGTTAAAAGGATAACTACAAGGGAAATATATTCTACTGATGGTGATACACCTATATTATTGGTTCATCCACTCAATTTGAACTCATATAACACTAATAAGTAGTGTAAATTAGGAATTCTACAACTCCAAAGGATTCTTATGTAATATTATTTCACATAGAGGTTTTAGCAAGTGATAAAAGCATGAGGGAAATGATGAAAGGCCTAATTCAAGGCACTAACCAATCAATATATCCAATTTTATCTCAATCAATCAACATCAAACATTATATATGACCTACATAAGATGGCATACTAGTAACTAGGTGAGATTAAAACTTACAAAGGGAGAAAATACTACCACATGTGAAAATCAAACCAATATAATTACACTAAACCTATATATGAAATCTAAAAATAGTCATTTTATTATCTAAAGAGGCTTATAAAGCTCAATATTGATAGATTTTAATCATGCCCAAGAGAGGGATCCTAAAAACAAGCCTAAAATCTTGAATATATAAATGTGAGAAGAAAATATACCAAGAGATTGGTGTAGAAGAGAGAATAAGGAGTCAAATAAACATTAAATCAAGTATAATTTTAAGCTATAATTTGATAATAATAGTCTTTAAGACTTCTCTTTTTGTTTAAGCCTTGCATGAGCTCCTTTTAGTATTAGAAACAATGTGGTAGGCTATTTTGACTTATGCAAGCTCCTTCTCCAATATTTTATGAAATTATTTAGTTATTTAATTCCACTTAATATGAGACCAAGATAAGTTAATGTCTTTTTTCCATGAAAACCATGGAATATGCATTGATTACTAGTCAACTCATGATTAGTCAACTCAAAATGATTGGCCCATAAGACAAGTTAACTCCTAATTAAGCACTCCTTTGCATGAATTATAACTTGAATAATAAATGTGCATGACAACTCCACATGAATAAAATATATTTGTTTTGATAACTCCACATGAATTCATGTGATATCCATTGAATGCCAATTTCATCTTTGCTTGATTAACCAAATAACCCTAATATCCTAATTATTACACTTGATTGGATCTATAAAACCTATATAAAACAATTATAAACTAAAAATATGGTGAGTATTAGACATTTAACAACCCCTCATATCATGAAATGATCCCTTTTTATGAAGAACCACCTATAACTTAGTCAAACTAGTTGACTAGGTCAATCTACCTTCAATTTCTATAGATTGGCTATTTTGAAGGAGATCATAGATGCATTTTCAAGCCTAATTTTTACCATCTCATGGGTTGAATAGGAACAAAAATTTCTAAACATCACTAACCATGGATTGGATTTCATTAAACTACCTTGTACCTCTCCTTTCAACACTTTTTCTTCAAACAACTATGTTTTCTTCCATGTCCATATAATTACTTAAAACAAAGTACCATGTAAAATACATTATATAATTTTACTTCATGTTTGAATAGTTTTTAGGATGATTCATGATTTTTTAATTGAAATTAATTTGACTTCTCTCAAAATTGGTCCTTAGGAGGGTTTGGAAAGTGAACCTTATAAATGATAGTTCATAAAGTACAAACCTCTAAACCCAAAATTATTTCCATTAATATTTATTATATATATATATATATATATATATATATATATATATATATATATATATCCCCTCAACTTTCTTGAGAATATTATGTTCCCATGTAAATGGAATGAAAAGATACATACATAAATAGGTTTACATGTAAGGTTTTTCTTGCATTTTGGACATGTTTGTACTCTTAGAGATTGTTCATAAACCTAATTCCATAAACCAACATCAATACTTCATTAATTATAATTTCATATGGTTAATCAAAAATTATAATATAATTTTTACAAACTCTTCATGTTACGAAAGATATTAACGCTTGATTAGGTGGGTGTAATGAGTGTTTTGGACTCCAATAGTTTGAACTCATCCTTGAGACCAAAAATGGTAGTTACATTGTATTTAACTTATTATAATACCAAATTTATTACATATTACATATCATTATATCTCCTCATGATGTCATATTTTCCTTTGGAGGTTTGAAAGTGTCTTCATGTGATATAGCCTTTTAAGCCTAAAATAAGCTTTTAGGCATAATTGGCAAAATCTAAGTTTCGGAGTTCAAGGAAACTTTATATGATATGGGTATATAAAAAAATTGTGAAAAAATCACTCATAACTCTTCTTAAATTTTATTTTCATCTTTAACGACCAAAAAATTAACTTTGTTCTTTATGCCTTTGAGACTGCCTATATGTGTATGATAACAATAGAGGTTTAAAAACATGTTCCCTCATTATATAATATATTTTATGAGTTTTAAACACATAAAAAATTCTTTCATATTGATATTACTCTTCTTATCTAGTATCAAAGTCATGAAGTGCTCTAAATTCCTTCTTTTCACTACTGAAGGGTTTCTTGTAAACATAGCCTGTTAAACCCTAGTAGATAGAGTTAACTTATATTCTCATGATAACTGATATTATAAAAAATTTATAAAATAAAAAATTTCTTATAAACCCAGTTTCATGTTTAATACATCTTTAACAACACTCAAAATAAGAAAAAGAGTCCTAGGAGCACACATGCCTATTTTGGTCTTTCATGCTTAGCTAACCCTAAAGGGCATTATTGCATGGAATTTATGATTATGAGCATTTTTCATGACACATTAAGACTAAAAATAAAAATTAATTATATTTAAAACTTTATTATGTAGCTTAAACCTTATGCCATGATCTCAATCCTCTTAAAAACTTACTAGTCTCTTCCTTTGAATGCTAATAGATAAGTAGTTGATTGTTTTAGAATAGTGAGTATATAAACATTTTAAATGATCTTTAGGATGACATGAGAGGATTTATTAGGTAATAATTATGATTTTTACAATCATTTATGTCTTTATTCCACATTTAAGGGCTCCAAATCCACCATTTCCTTTAAGACAAGTTTGTAATGTTGACTATGATTGCATTTTCATGCTAGGAGATTATTTTTTCATGATTAACCTATGTATTTGAGTCTTAATATATATTTATATTTTTTAAATAGGTATAATAATCATCATCTCTATGATTTACACCTTCTACCATTCATTTACTAGCCTCGTACATTCCATAAAAAACATCATTACATTTTATTTTCTCAAAGATGGTTGCTCCTGTCAATAATGTTGTAGGTGTTGATTTGAGAGTTAGAAGTAATTTTAGGGTTTTTATATCCATTAAAATTTAAATTATCACCTTGAGAACTCATTATTATTTTTAAAATTCCTTCTCACTTCCTCCAATGGTGTATTTTCCCTTAAAATATGATATTAGGTCTTACACAGTCCTAATTCCATACACACCTATTGTAAATTCATATTCATGTCATTGGATTACTTATTAGTCTTGGCCAAGGTTTTAATATGTTAATTTATCACTTTAATTTCATAAATCACCTCATATATTCACTCCTTGACTTGAAAGTAACCTGAATTGCATCTTGATAGTATGACTATGTAAGAGGAACTTGTCTTTGATATAACCATAGGTTATAATTTAAGGTTAAATTGATTATGTCATTTCTTGAAAAAAATTCACATTATTGGTGAGTTTATATCTTCATTTATTAATATTTATGATAGTTCTCCATTAGATCATTGTACCCTCATTCTCTTCTTATTTTGAAGTATGAATGTGTTCTTGAAGGTTGTAGATGACTGTAACTTGTGGTGTATGATTGTGTTCTTATGTTAATTTTATCTTCATGACTTGATATAAACCCAAAAAACATCCATATTGCTCTCAAACATAGTTATAAACCTCAATATCTTCATTATATGATAATCTTTCCATAGTCTAGGTCTTGGTGAAGAGTTACATTCTTCAAGAACCTTCATAAATGTTGTAGGTGTTGGTTTCTATGAAAAAATGACCAAAGCTTATTTTTGTTCTTATTTATAATATTATTTTGACACAAATATTATGGTCATATTCTTTCAACATTATCTTTTCATCACTCTATACCTCTTTCTTGAAAACAAATCTCTCTTCATACAATATACTTGATTGTGCTTTTGAATTTTTTAGGCTTGTACAAACTATGACATGGTTTGAGGGATTTGAGAGCTTAATAATAGGTTAAAAAATATTCAAATGTATTTCACTTGTCTTTATTATCATTCATAGTCTCAAAAACCAACATGAATTTCAATCTCATGATAATCTCCCTCATAACATTATTTACCTTCTTGGTTGTAGCTTACTCTTAAAGCTAAATGTAGGTCTCTTGAAGGTGTTTACCTGATCTTTTTTCTTGAGATTAGGATTTTATTATTATTTATATACCTCATTTATTATATAAACCTTACTATTTATACATTTAGTTATCACAACTAGCCTCCACTAGCCTTGATAGGCCTTAAGACTAGACTATCATGGAACTTAATATAAGTTTTGACCCTAAGAATAGGCATGTAGGTGTCCTAAAAGACACTTAAAACTTTACATATGGTTGTCAAATACTTAATGATTCATTATTTTAAATTATATCATGGGTTGAGAAATTTTCACTATTATCCAACTTCACTCATACATTCATGGTGTCAACCTATAATGATGAATGTGACCTTCTTCATACAACTATAGATGATTGTGCATACTCCATTTATATGGACTATGACTGAATTGGGCCTTAAGGAAGGCTCAAAACATGTTATGATCCTTATCATTCTCTTGTTATAGCTTGATGAGATAATTTTAGCATAGACTTTCAAGGAGGTATCTCTTTGACAACTTTATTCCTCTTTTGCACTTCCATTAGCAGCCTTTGACTATGTTTTAATGCTTATATGTTACGTTATTACTATCAAGAAATGATTTTAAGGTCCCGTATACTCCTTTTCATGACCATGTGTTCAAAAACCTTCAATCATTATTTTTCACTACATACATGAGATGGAGGTGGGTGGAATGTGGTGAGATTCTGATGGATCATGCAAATGAGAATGGTAATGGAGTAAAAAGCATGAAACAGTGAGGAATGACAATGACAAGATAGTGAGATGGAAAAACATGATGAAGGTAGAAAAGGAGATGAAAAGTGTATCTCTAGACCATTTTGAAGAGTCTTAATCAAGCATCCTCTACAAGATATATCAATTTAAATGTTCTTAAAGAAGGTATTCATAGTGAAAATCAAATCTAGGACTCTACTAAAACCTTAAAATATGTTAAAAAAACCTTAAACATTGTTAAACTAAGACTCTTTGACAACTCTTGGGAGCACATTGATGATATAATTAGTAATGAAATAGTAATTAAATTTTTAAAAATGAGGAGAAGATAGATGAACATGATGGAGACCCCTAAAAATAAGAAATCAAGAAATTTTGAAATCCTTTCTCTCTCTTAAACCATAAAATTCTCCTTTACATGCTTATAGCCTATATAATTTCACTCTTTTGTCTTCTTGAGCTCTATTTGAACATAAAAATGTGAAAAATACCTAAATAATTCCATGTAATTATGAATCATGTTCCTAATAAGCTCTGAAAATTTGAACTTTCCTACCATGATACCCTAATGAAGATAAATTTAGGAAAACCAATTACCTTCTTAGATACAAGATTGTTGATGTATTCCTTGAATTAAAAGGGATGGTTAATGAAGGTTATATGATGAATTTTATAACCAATTACTCCTAAAATATCTCTATGAATAAATTCTTTGGCCAAAATTATAGACCTAGATTTTGTCTCTCATGATCATACCACCTGTAAACCTGAAGGGCTCTCCCTATGTGCAAAAAAGAAAGATGACTATAGGGAACTGGTTTTGGGCCTATTTTCCATCATTTTTCCATGAAATTATTCTTTAACACTTGACATTTCCTCATCTTCATGATTCAAACCTCTATTGTATAGAATGGTTGTACAAGTTCATACTTTTCCATGTAAAATGCATGAAAATAGCTTATTTTTTCCTTTTATTACAACTTAATATTAGAACCACCACTTTTAGGGCATGAAGATAAGACCATGATTCCTAAAACATAACAATATTAATCCTTATTACATATTTATTTGGCCAAAATTGGCACGTGTGAGTCCTTTTGGGGCCTTTTCAAGCTTAAGGTTGTATGAAAATATTTTTTCAAGCCACAAAACTTTGGATAAAGATAATTTCATGAAAATGAAATTATTTCAATGTAATATGAAGGAATTTTTGACCTTTTAACAAAAATTTTATCATTAAATGGCCAAAAATTGTCTGTTTAATATCATAAATACATAGTTTAAACCACCTTATAGAGGCTTATAATAGTACCAATTTTGTTTTGAATTGTATGGATTGGTATTTATCCTTGATATGCCAAATTAACAACATTTTTATGACTCAAAAGGGTTTACTAGCCTTCTAGTCAAGTTAAATCATTATATTTCATGTAACAATGATAATCTAAAACACAACATGACTTGATGACTCTTCTGACTACCAAATAGACATTTAAACTTTATAACACCTCTTTGCCTATAATGATAACAAGATTAAAATGAAATAACACAAGGATAAGAACTATACTAAAAATCAACCTAACCTAAGGAAAATAGGAACAAGATAGTAGACTATTTCTTATTATAATCATTTGTTGAAATAATACAAACCTAAAATAACTAACTTGAAGTTAAAATTTATCCTTAAAGGTCAAATATAAATTTAGATTATCCACCATGGAACCTTGAAGTATGATTTCCATACCTTGATAATTTCTTCTTACATATAGGAGCATTTGCACATTCATAGTCTCTTGGGGTAGTAATTGGTTCTTCTATTTCTAATTTTAGGTGCATGAATTATAGATGTGATTCTAAGACCCAACCATACTCCTTTAAAATCCAATTACTTTGCAAGAATAATCTAAATTCTTCTTGAGTCATGAGTTGTTGATTATGATCATGTTGAACAAATTAAAGTGGTTCTAATTTTATGATTATGAGGCTAACCTCTAAGAGATATGGATCTGATTTCATGACTTCTTGAGGCCATCTGAGTTCATTTTCAACTTCCAAAAGTAGAAAAACATCTGAAGATGAAGAGAGAAGTTGATAACCTTACATGAAATATTCAAACAAGTCATCTCCTGAGAAAACAACCTCTTGGATTTGCTTGCTCGGAAGGCTTATTGCTTTTTGCTTGATGAAAATACTACTCTCAAACTATAATGAATCATATTCAAGTAAAGGATAGCCTAAATTTATGACGTCAAATAAATCATGATCATGAAGCTACAAACTATCATTTAATATTTCAGATTGGTCACTTGAAGTTGGTTCATCTCTAACATCCACTTTTTGACTTGACATGCTCTCAAAATAAATTTGATCTTTATCTTCATTGGTATATTTGTGCTTGAATTCTATCACTTTTTCAAGATTTTATGGACTATTATAATGAATGATAGCTAAAATATAACCAAAGAACTCTTGAGAAACATTTTCAACTTCTTTCTCAATTGTAGTATCCTCATTTTGTATATAAATAACCTATTTTTCATTTACATATAGCTCATCACCTATCTCAACTTCCTCTTGAAATTTATCTTCTATTACATTCTAAGATATTGAATCAATCCCAATGATGATGTACTCCTTTTTCTCATTCAATACTCTCTCATCTTCATTCATTTCATTTGAAACCTCTTCAAATTCCTCACAAAGGAGAGACTCTTTCTCAAAGAGTGGCATGGTATACCCTTGAAAATAATCAAGAAGATGAGAGTGGTCTAAATATGTTACCATTGATGATTCATTATACCCATGAGGTTACTTAAATTAAATCACATTCACTTCCTCTCTCTACTATGAGCTCTCTTGAATACCTTTATATGAAGGAAAGGCCTTGGGATTTCGAGGAGGGAGGATTGGAGGTTGAATTATCTCCAACTTAATTTTTATATCAACACTTTGACTCAAAATTGAATTTTCTTCACTCTCATAGGCATGTTTACCTATTTCCAAGTCATGAAATTATGTTTGGAGTTTCTTTTTTGCACTTATTTCAGCCATGAGTGTGAAAGAAGGAAATTATTATTGGGATTGTGTTGTATTTGTATTTACCATTGATTATTATTGATAATTTTGACTTCCTAGGTCAAAATGTCACCCCTGCCATTCAAAACCTTGCACATCATTCTAGTTTTTCTTATGAATCAATGAGTTGGTCTTGAAAAATCATCAAAATGATCAATAATAACTAGACTATCTTAACAGATCATCCAATAATGAACAAGGTAGTTTGGTTGTGCATTTAATAATTAGACTTGAGAATCCAACCAAAGCTGAAGGGTTATATGAAAGTGATGCATTTTATGCTAGGAACATCTTCTGTAAGTGTGGTTCCTTAGTGTGTTTACTATCTAAATATATAATCTTTTAAAAATGATCTAATAGTACGGGATGTGCCCAAGGATGTCAAATTAAAGCTACCAAAAATGGCCATTTATATTTAAAAATTTAAAAATAGAAGTGATCTATAGGGCTACCAAGTGTGATCATCTCAAAATCCTGGATAACATATCAATGGCACATGGGTGATAGTGAGTTCAATACATCAGTGAAGATCAATGACACATATTCAATCATATAATCAAAAATCAATGGTGAGAACAAGGTAAAAAGGTCAAAAGATCCTAAGAATAAATGCAATAGTGCCAAGTGTCTCAATCATGATGAACCCTAATCAAATTAATGGACCATATTCAATCATGCAAAAATAAGATGAACATTATTTATTTCATCTGATAGATCAAATATATATGATGTGTATTTAACCATATAGGTGGAGATCGATGGTGTGGATTAAGGACAAAAAATCAATGAACCTAGATTTCACATGAGTTCACCATGTGGCATAAACATGTTAAGTAGATGGAGACTAACAGTAGGGTCCATAGAAGGCATGCAAAGTTACAAAGTGTCAAAATCCTAAAAATGGAGATATAACAATGCACATAGAGCCAAGTGTCATAATCTCAAGTATAGATAAAGATCAATGGTTGACATTAAAATTTAAGGCCAAGACACTCCTGAGGAGATTGATGATGCAAATTTGATCAAGTACTAGCGAGAACAAGATGAAGACATGTATCCAAAGTTATGGTCATATTTTAATTAGAAATAAATAGTGTGGTAAGGAGATACCACATTAGTGGACACATTAGATCAAAATATTGTCCCATGGGTTACCAAAGCAAACACTACAAATTCAATAGGCCATCATTAAAGCTTATTCAAGCTACCCTGAGAGACTTCATCACCACTTATACCATTAAATCAAGGTCAAAATCCATGGTATATAAGGATAGTAGAGCTGAGGAGAACCTTAAGGTGTCAAGAGTATCAGATGAAAAAAGGGGTTTTAAACCCTATGTTTAGTGTAATATATAGGGTCATGTTGATAGATCATGATGGAATTCATGTCCATGATGTAATGAGAGTTTGATAAAGCAAGGATTAGGTTAAATATAGTTTTCACTAGGATAAATAGACCCTATTGTGGCTTTGAAACACTTAAAGGCCACTATAGAGACCCTAATGTGATACAATGTTCTAACCATTTCAATAAGGTCATTATGATTGTGGAGAGTGTTATCATAGCTCCAAGATGAGAAATGGCACTTCATGATATCATGCTCAAAATGGACTTATAGTGCCTATTATGTACTAGCTGGCAAGCAAGTTGTTGGCTCCTACTTTTCCATGAGATCTTCTTGGGTGGCTACATGTGGTAACCATGACACAAATGGCCCAAGGTGATGAAGCTAAATGGATAATCATCCAAAACTCTAGCATGATTTCTCCACCTTGACAAAAACATGCTTCTAAGTTTTATAAAGATGATCTTGTTCTAGTGAAAAAGATAATCTTATTCTTTTGGCATGCCTAGGCTATGCCAATTTTTGTACTCCAACACCTATTTTATTCAATAAAAGATTGAATTCTTCCATTGACAAGCTAAATTGAAGTGTGTACTATGAATTCATTGATGTGGTTAAGTGAATATATGTTTTAATTTTCCTCTATCTAAATTTTCTCACCTTCATGAAGTGTTTTTTTAGATTTCACATGTAATTTTAAGTGTCATAGATAGTTTGTTGATTAGTTTATAAGTGGAAAAGACCTACGATATGCCCTCCCATGCTAGATCGATAGCTAGTTTGTGGCTGTTTGTGAAATACTTATGTGAAAGATGATCAAATTATGAGTGAAGTGATATTTTTAGGTTTTAAAAGTTTTTGATAGTGTGTGTCATGTACAATCATAAGTGTTTACAACATTAGTGAATCACCTCCTTTTACATCTTTTCATGAATCATTGCAACTTTCTTTCCCTTTTCCAAGATAGTGATTAGTTTAGGTGATATATATAAGGGAACCAATACTCTCTAGAGGTTATTCTCACTTTACAGTAACCCATGCTCTAATAAGATCCCATTATTTAAGCTTGAGAGAAGGGTTGTTTGCATTCCTTCCAACAGGGTGCTCTTCAAATTAAAAATAGTTTATAGCATACCCAACAATATGCAATTTCTTTGGCATAACTAAATTTTGAAGATAAGGATAAGTGTTTGCATTAGAGAAAGACATCCATCATCATCAAAATATAGAGATTCTCTAGGTTGCATATCTCATAGCATCACCTATGTAATACTTTCATGCCAAAGGTTACCACAAGGTCAACTAGTAAAGGTATTCCTCTTGAATTCATTGAGTTGACTTAGAATTCATATAAAATAGAAAGGTTTAGTAAGATAAAACATTTTCCTCAAAGTAAATATTCATCTCCTAGTCATCTTATTGTCCTAAGTATTGCAATCCCCATTATTCATATGGCCATCAAAAACCAAGTGTTTATTCTATTCAATACGGTAGTCCACTAAATTTATCCCAATTCAATTACATTCCTATGTTTTCTCTTAAGAGTATCCCATTATTCTCAGTAGAATATCAAACAACTCCCATTGAGCACATCTAAGATGTTTTCAACCTTTGTTTAGTACACAATGTTGTCCATTAAAATGTAGCTATTAGAATACTTTTTGCTTCTTTCAAAGAAAAAGTGTTATAGTGGTATATAAATCTACCACTAAATTCCATTCTACCTATGATGAATTATGTGATTCCTTAATCAAATAATTTGGGGATAAATCTAATCAACTATAATAAGAGAGCTCCTCATAATTTCATGTTTTATTTTAACCATAGATTCCAAAACGCATGGACCAGGATACATGTATTGATTAGACCATCCCAAAAGTATGCCTTTTTATAATATCTCAAATCTGTCAACTCTAATATTAGTGTGATGATACAGTCAATGGGTGGTATTAATTTTCTAGATGCTTATGAGGTTCTAATAAGGGTAGAAAATCATTTGATACAAAATGGTAATATTTATCTAAGGCCTCTAATTCATATATTCCCTAAGTTAAATTCTATACCATCCCCTCAAGTTCCTAAAATTCCATCATTATCTCTTATTCCATCTCTTCAAGCCCAAGTTGTAGTTGCTTCTATTCAAGATAGTGAGCATGGTGAGCTCAAATGTTTGATAAATTTTTTTGGAAATGAAATAGTGCAACTCAAGAGATATAAATATTAGGATAATAGGCCATATCAACAACAAAATTAGACCACCTATCATCCCTTTAAATATCAAAGGCCTCCTTAACAAGGGTTTGGAGAGAATAGACCACCCTACCAAGCATAAAGTGACATAACTAAAGATAAACCATATGCAGATCTTGATCCTATTATACCTTCCACTTCAAATGATATTTTTCCCACACTAATATAAAATAATTTGATATAAAATTCAGGTTGGCATCCCTATAATCTCAATGATTTTCAAAACCAAGCCTTGGTATCACAAAATATTACTATGCCATAAATGACAAAAGAAGAATTACCTCCTCAAGGAATTCAATATCAAGAGATAATTTTGGTATCAAAAGGAGAGACTCAACAAGTTCAAGGGCATCATGATGTCATTAATGTGAATTGGCAAATGGATGATCATGTTGCTTTTAATTAGGGTGGTGAAACCAACACTTCAACTAGTCAAGTTGCATATATAACTAGGGATAAAAGAAGAGCCATTGATGAGTCTCAAGATATTAATAATTCTTTAGGTACTCCTTATATTGTTCCCAAGAGTACCAAATATCAAATTTTTACCCCTAATTAACATATAAAAATTAGAATACAGAGGTTGGCAAGGTTCATCAAGTACCTCTAGTTCGTGAGAAACCAATGGTTCAAAAAGTGAAAATAAAGGTTAGTGGAACTTAATTTAGTATATTGGATCAAATTAATAAGTATAACATAAGAATTAGCATGTGGGATTCCCTCTCTATTCTAGGATAAAAAGACATGCTCATTCAAGAGCTTTCAGCTCTGAAGTTGTCTTCAAAATTGGTTGAGAAAGAAGTTGTTATCTTAACTAATTCAGACTAGCCAACTAAGAAACCAATAGATTAAGTAGATAAGGTGGTAAAGGTGGATAAAACTGAGGTGGTAAAAAAAAAAAAAAATCCTTTCTACCTTTCCATAGTTGGTGATACTTTAGTTCATAAGTGCATGGTGGATAGTGGATATAGTAGTACTATTATGCCTAAGAAAATTATAGATAAGCTTGGCCTTGTTTATAAACCAAATACTAAGGGAGTATTAAAATTAAATAGGTCACCATCAAGGATAGTAGGCATTATTAAAGATCTAAAGTTGACACAACATGCTTGTCCCAATGTTACCATTCAACATGATGTAGTTGTGATAGACTTTCCTCCCTAATTTGCCATGTATCTTTCAAGGTATTTCACCTCAAATATTAGAGGATACTTATAAATTTATTGGAAATATTTTATGTTTATAAATAGGTATAGTAATATGGTAACAATAAATCCTAAACATATAACACATTTCCATTTGGATCCATATATGGCAAGTGGTATGAACACTAACTGTATCATCTCAGATGAGGTGCTAAAAATTGGTGAAGTGGAAACTGAATCACCTTTAGATATAATTCCATATTTTTTCCTTAATGAGTTGTCCTATAAATTTGATTATCATTATCCTTTTAATATAATTGAAGAGGAGGGACTTGGTGTTTATTTCCTCCATGAGAATGATGCACCAATTCTATCCATGATGAAGGATGATGAGTCTAGTGATGGTTTATGGAAATTATACTTTGATTGATTAAATAATAAGAACAATACTAGGGTTGGAATGATGTTAATGTATCCAATAAATCAAATATATTTATCTTCCATTATGTTTTAGTTTGGCTTTTCAAATAATGTTGCAGAATATGAAGCACTAGTTCATTGTTTGCATTGGGGTAAGTAAATGAAATTAAACACCTTGAAAATTTTTGGTGATAATTAAATTATATTTTACCAATTAAGAGGTATTAATGCATGGAAAAAATTATTTCTTAGATCTTATAAGCATATATTATGGGACTTGAGTATTTTTAGGCTTTCAACATTTAGGCAATACTAAGAGATCAGAACAAACATGCAAATAAGTTGGCTACCATTGGGACAAAATTTATTAACCCAATTGATATTAAAAGTGAAAAAAATTAGTCACAAATTAAGGTGGTTGTTAGTCCTTTTATTCTAGATAACCATGATAATTGTCAAGTGTTTGAATATGACAATCAAATTGTCAAGTTCTTACAAGAAGAGGTTGAGGTTTCGCCATGAAATCAACCAAAGTTCTTACATCAATATGGTGCTCAAATTGTGCAACTAAAAAAAATAAGTTTCCTAAGGTATTGGTCACACTTGAGAATATATTCACTAGTGATGATGAGTTTAGAAAGGAAAAGTCATGTTTCTTAATAAAGGAGGAACACTATAGTAATGTGGAGATTGTAGCTGGTAGGAACTTGAAGTTGGGTAAGGTATGTACTCATTCACAAAAGGAATATTTTATTGAATTATGTGAAATATTTTTTGATGTGTTTACATTGAAATATGGTGATATCAAGGAATTTGATCCAAATCTAGCTCAACACACCATTGAGTTAGAGGTTGAAACTAAACTAGTGAGACAAAGGTAAAGTCCCATGAATCCAAATCTTGAGATTTTGATGATGGTTGAGCTTCATAATCTCATAGAGCTAGCTATTATATTTCCAATCTAGCACTCAATTTGGGTGGAAAACCTTGTTCCAGTATGGAAGAAGAATGGTGATATTAGACTATGTGTTTAATTCCATGATTTGAATAAGGCTTCCCTTAAGGATCACTATCCATTTCCATCTATGGAATAAATTGTATAGCTAGTTTCACATTTAGAGAGGATTTATTTTTTGGATGGATATAGTGGTTACAATCATATTTTGGTTAAGGGAGAGGACCAATTCAAAAGATCCTTCACTATAAAGTGGGGAGCATTTACATATAGAAAGATTCCCTTTAGTTTATCTAATATCGGAGAAACCTTTCAAAGAGACATGGATATGGCATTCCAAGGCCTTATTAACAATTTTTTACTTGTCTATTTTGGTGACATAACAGTGTTCTCAAAAAGTGAAATTATGCACATAGTTCACCTCAATCAAGTGTTTTAAATGTGTAGTAAATTTGGGTTATCTATAAAACCCAAAAAATGTGTCCTCTCAATTCACGAATGTAATATACTTGTGTATGTGGTTTCAAAATATGGTTTGAGTATAGATTATAAAAGGATAGATTCAATTATTTCACTTTCCTTTCCCAAACACAAAAAATTCTTTGCAAATATTCTTAGGGGAAATCAATTTATAAATAGATACATTTCATATTTTACCACTTTAGCCAAGCCACTTACATCCATGCTAAAGAATAATTAGAGTTTAATCTAGTCCAAAGAAGGAGTAAAGAGTTTTGAATAGATAAATAAGGTGATTTCTAGTGCTCCTACACTCACAAATCTATATTTCACTAAATATTTCATATTGTACACCTATGCTAACAAGGACACTATTTTTGGCATTATTATGCAACAAAATCATAAGGGCTTAGAGCATCCAATAGCCTTCTTTAGTCAAGGCTTATAAGAGTATGAAACAAGGCAATATTTTGTTGAAAAGTATGTACTCTCAATTATAATATCTCTCAATAAGTTTAGTTACTTTTTGTCTAAAAATAGGATACACTTAATGGTTTCCCACCCAAGCATTAAGGAGTTCCATTTGAAAAAATATATAAAGGAGAAGAGATCTAGTTTTATAACTAAGGTAATGGAATATGATGTGTAAATTAAGATCAAAAATCTTTTAAGAGGAAAAAAACTTTGTGATAATTTATCCCAAGACTTGAAAGACTAAAATGAGTCAGTTTTGGTGTCAAATGATGAAGAGGTTATAGCTGATCATACCTCACATTCTAGCTAGTTTCATGACTTGGTAAGATATCTTCAAGATGGTATTTATCCTTCTCATCTCAGTGCTTCAAAAATAAGATATTTTAGGTATAAATTATTGTCACCAAATATTTCACCCTTGAAGAAGTTATTAAAGTTTATTCTAGATTTAGGCAACATGGAAAATTTTCTAGGTATGTGGGTGTACCTATATTGGAAATGAGTCTCTATATTTAAGGGCTAGATCCCTGAATGTATTTTATGAAGTTTATAATTTATCTAATGATCTATTTTGGGGGAAATTGGATATAAATTACATGAAATAAACTTATTATAAAGGGTGATGCACCAAGATGTTTTCCACAAGACTATCATACTCTATCACAAAGAGAGAAGGCATACAACACCAGTCTAAGAGTCCTAAAATGCACAAGCATTAGTGTTTCAATAAGAAGGTGGAATACATGAATACTATCCAAGTTAAGTGAAACCATATATTAGTTGTAGATACTAATGCTCGTTTTACATTTGAGAATAAATCCATACACTTTATAACACTTTATATGTCCTACTAGGCTAGAATCACTTGCATCAAACATGGAAGGATTGAGAGAAAGCAAGGATAGATGAATATCTCTTAACCATTCACTATAAATATCTTCACACACTTGATAAGCTAAGATATTAACTAAAACTAGATTTCATTTATTATTCTAAGGAAAATTAAAATGTCAAAACTAATAGGGCTTTGCCATACATGGTGTGGTATTAGATTACAAGGCCAAAAATAGTAGCTACTTATAAAACATAGAGAAATGTGGGAAAGTATAATTCCAAAGGTCACTAGAACACTTTTAATACAAAAAGGAGGAGTTACATAAGTAATATAATTTACTAGGAGATAGAACATGCAAGGTGTTATAGGACAAATGGTCCTCTAGGTCATGAGAATCTTGAAATATGGTGTAGGAGTAATCTTTCTACATAATAAAACTACCTTCATAATTCACCACTTTATAAAGTCCCAAATATAACTAGGGATATATATATCATGATTTAAATGATGGTTATGGGTTGTATACATGTTATTCCATGCATTGGTTTCATTCCTAATCATTTGGATTCATCTAGAAATGAGCCATCATTGCCTGTAATTAAATAAATTATTTATTCAGTCACCCCTCATCCTTGGACTCAAAATTGGATTTATTTTTCCATGAAAATCCATAAAATGGAGTTTATTTCACTTATAAATAACCTCTATGGCCTTATATTACTTGGTACACCTTAAATATACTCCCACTTAGAGTTTTAACTCTTCTCACTATCTTGCTCACTTTGCAAGTTTCACTAGCAGAGATGAAGTTGCTTGTAAGAATAATTAAGAGATTTGATGAAGCATTAAATTATCATATTGATATATAATAAGTATAAATAATTTTTTTAAAGTTTATTTCTCCTCTTGAAAGTCATTAGAACCTACATAATGCATAAAATAGTCAAAAAAGTAACTTTGTACCCTATCTATACAGATAAGGAATGCCTCAATTGGATGGAAAAGGTCTCTAGAGATTCCTATGTAGGATAAAATAATTTACCAAGCCCTTATATTATATTTGGATATATTTCCAACTTCATTTCCTTCATTAGGTCTAAAACTAGGATTTGTGAGGGTTTTGAGTTATTTACACCCTTAAGGATTGTTCATAAAGATTTTACATTGGATAGAAAATCTAAGTCCACATAATTATTTTCATGAATTTCTCCAACTCATCCTATCCCCTTGAGACTCCATGCAAGTTTTCAAAGGAGATGTGAGTGTCCCAAATCACACACTCAAGCTCTTTTCTCCATTCCCTATGGGTTTGAATTGGTTCTAAGCCAAAAGTAGCTTTCCTTATGACTTCTCTACATTCCAAAATCTTGGACACATATAAAGTGACCATATAAACATGTTATAATCCATTTTATTTCTTACCTAAGGTTGTAAATGACATTGGCTTCCCATTTGGGCTCTAGGCTTAAACCCTACCTAACATGCCTCTCTACATATTTGAGGGTTTAAAATACCCTATTAAGTTTCATAATTTTATGATTTAATTTACATTTTTGTCCACACATACCACATATATTTACACATTATTCAAGGTTTGATTTATCTCCTGGTCCACCCTTTTATCCCTACTTTCCAAGACTACAGGGTTTGCTCTTCTAGGGAAGTACCCTCCATCTAAAACAAAATAGAGGGCACTTCTCCTATTCCCTAAGACAAAATAATTATTAGAGGATATTTTAATAGTAATATATATGTTTTTAAAAATATTTGGTCCCTTTATCACTTCATTATACCTTCCATCTCTCTCAAAATCGAAGACAAACTCTCAGGAAGGTAAACTATGTGTAGGGTGTAAGATGTAGACCATATGATGCATCATTAGAGTTCTCTATCTACTTGTTTCCATTGTCAAGAGAATATAAATAATATCATGATAATGATGAAGGTATTACAATATCCATTCATCACTCTAAGCTTCATGAACCCCTTGATACATCTTGAACTCTCAAGACTCTATGCATTTCCTAATTATGTTTTTCTCCAAGGCATCAAACCTATAAGGGTTTTTACATGATTAAGACTTGAGTATAGAGATTAAATACATTTTAAAGGTTTTATTAACCACACCAAGTCATTTAAATACCAATCCAAATCATGTTCATACCTTTGTATGATTTTAACCATTTTTTTCTATCTTATTATCACCTCTCAATCAACTACAGTTGGTTGTGCAGGGCACTATAGGTGACCTTCATACTTGATACCTACATCATAAGATCCATGGGAACTATATGAGGTCTTTAGGAAGAATTTTTTTATTTTATATGTAGCTCTATATTCATATTTTTTTAATTTTCAATCTCGTACTATGCACTTATAGGACTTCACAATCCACTATATATCAACATCTCATGTGAGAGACACCTGTAGGTATGGATGGGACCTAAAACACAAAATTACAACATTCTTTCTAAAAATTCTTTTATGAATATATATTAAAATTGTGATCATCAAACTCAATTTTTCCATCGTAGATGGATACATGCCTTATTCACATTTTTGGGTATGAAGGTCTTTTGATGTTTAATACTGTAGATTTTACTAAGTTTAGTGCATAAAAGTGCAACTTTGGGCCTTTCAACAACCACTTTCCATTAATCATATTCCATTGATATTTTATAGATATCTTATCTTATATGGAGGTTATAATTCATAGTCATTAAGACGTACCAAAACTATTGGTAACCTTGTCATGTGATATCCCTAAAATTACCATGTGCTCTATTTTGTGCTTTTAGAGAAAAGGTCCCTAAATACAATATTTTCATCTTTGATCATGATTTCCACCCCCATTTTACAACCTAAAACTTAAAGAATGATTATAATGCCATAATTAAATTCCACAAACCTTATGGGAACTTCCAATCATGTTATGTCTCCTTTAATTAGCATTTTCAACTCTCTACTAATGTTACCTATAGGTGGGCATTCCAATATGCAAGCAGTGAGAGTGTATTTCAAAAAATTCATGATTTACAATCATTTGATAAACTCTATTCCTTTCTAAGACCTTATATGTATTATTAAATATCATGAAATCTTCAAAACAAGGTAAAAATAATTCATGTTGACATGTTATCCTTCTTTTGAGGCACTTGTAAGTGAATACCAATGGCATAAGACTATGTAAATGACTAAGATGATCATCATAGTCCCTTTTTTTATAAAATGGAAGGATTTTACTTGATTTATCCTATTGAAATTATATGTTAAACATCCCATGAACTATTCAAAAAACTCCATGAGCATTATGAGGACCTTCATATGTCATGACTGTGGTAAAAAATAGTAAAAGATTGATTGTCTACTCCATATGACTATGTGTCACTCATGATTACAACTCCATGAAAGATTGATTTGGATAATGAGATTATAATGAGAGGTAACCAACATTTTAAACATTAAAACAAACCATCACCATATTATGACACCATTACCAAGACATGAAGACATCAGAAGTGGTGGAAACCTGCCTACACCATAAAAAGGTGCCTTCCCTTATAGTTTAAGTTACTTGGCATATAAAACCACTTTGAAAGATGAAACAAATCATGGGTATAATGTGATATGTATGATTATTTCCTTTTTATTTAATCTAGTCATCTAGATTATACAAAATCATCTAAATAAGAGCAAAACCTATAAGGTATGGGAAATAGTGAGCATAAAAACACAATCAACTTGTTAAAGATGATTAATAAATAAAAATTGAAAAACCCTTGAAATATATTTAAAAAAATAAATATCTATGAGTTTAATATCACCCCTAAGTGTGTTTGGTCTGAAACTTTTGCAACTAGGCATACCAACTAAAAACACATTGACTAGTTCTACATGTCTAAAAAGGAGGAGTATAATGGTGTTAGCTCAATTCTAGAACTTATAGAGTATTTAAAACATTACAATTCCTTATCCCATGTGTCACTCTCTCTCTCTCTCATGGGTCATAAAAGTGCCAAGCTTTTTCTTTTTTATTTATTTTCTTGATGATCAATTATATAACCTGCAAGTTTTAGATGGGAAAACATTTTTGATAGGTAATCTGACCTATTGGACATTTTAAGTAAAAAAATACACTTAGACACATTGAATACCATGCCACTTGAATATATGACCCTAAAATGACCCATAAGTGACTCAAATTTACATAAGACTTAATTAGACCATGACCAAGGCCAAATAACATAATATATGAGATTAAATACACCCTATAGCATTATACTTGACCCATATATAAGTTTTTAATGTAGGGTAGTTGGCCCATTTTGACTTTTGGTCAAAATGTTCAATAATAATCAATTTCATTTCTTCTTATTAATGGTGTTTTGTTCAAGAAATATATTAATGACATGTTGCTAAAATGTATACATCCAAGCCAAACATGGAGATTGATTGAAGATTTCCATGATGGACATGGTGGAGGATTTTTTTTTCAAGGACTACATACCTCATGATCATGAGAGGTGGATATTATTTTATAAGCATAATTAGTGATTGGAATGCATGGGTTAAGTGGAAATAGTATGCCATGTTTGTAGGAAAATATAAACTTATAGCCTTACCTCTTTAACCAATTATGGTGGATCAACCCTTTATCTAATGGGTATCAGACTTTATTGGTATAATAAATTCTCCTTCAAAATTAGGACATAAATGGATACTAATTGTTATAGATTACTTCACTAGATGGACAAAAGTTGTAGCATTGAAAGAATAAAATGAATCCAATGTTTTATATTTATATGAAGGTTTGCTTACTAGATTTGGAGTTCCTTCAACCATTATTTCTAAAAATTCTATGTCTTTCATGGGGACTAGGATTATCTAATGGGCTATTCAACATGGTGTCTATCTCAACACTTCATCAAATTACTATCCATAAGGCAATGGCCTTGTTGAGTCCACAAATAAGAACATGTTAAAGACCATTAGGACTACTGAAGACAATCAGAGGTCATACCATCTCAAGTTGAAATCAACTCTATGTGCTGATAGAATCACCTATAAAAAATCTATATCCAACTCTCCATACAAGTTGGTATATGGTAAGGAAGTAAGGTTACCTATTTCTCTTAAGTTTCTTGCTTTAGAACTAATGCATCAACTTGAGTTTTTGGAGAATGAACCAATGTAAATCAGATATTTTGAGCTTATGGAGATGGAAGAGGTTCAAAATCAATCCATGTTCTCCTTTAAAATCCACCAAGCACAAATGAAGAGAGACTTTTACAAAAGAGCTTCTTCACAAAATTTGAAAGAAGGAAATTTGGTCCTCAAGTGGGATGAGGATAGAGATAAACTAGGAAGGCATAAAAAGTTTTAATCTCTTTCGAGTGGCCCATACACAATCTCCAGCTACAAATCCCATAATGCCTTCCAACTTGCAAAGATGGATGGTGAGGAAATTCTTATTCCAGTTAATGGGATATATTTGAAACATTGTTATTGAAGAATTATGTTCCTTGTATATAATTAGTTTCTCTATTTTCCTCAAAGTGTTATTACAGCACATTTGGTTGTTTGTGTTTTTTCCAAATAAGTGCTTTGTTGCACACTTTTTTTGTTTATATTAGTTTCCCTATTTTGTGTGTTTCTTTATTTTGGAGGAATAGGTTTTATTATTTATAAATCAAAGAGGTTACTTGCAGTCATAGATCATAATTGTCATTATTTATAAGTTTAAAATTCATGTAAATGTTTTGGTTCTCAAGAATAGTAGGCATGCTTATTAGTTGAGTCACCAAATTGTTGACAATTTTGACCTCACATGTCAAAATGTCACACCTACCATTCAAAACCTTGCATATCATACTAGTTTCTCTTGTGAATTAATGAGTTGGTCTTGAAAAAACCTCAAAATGATCAATATGAACTAGACTATATTAACATGTCATGCAAAAATGAATAGGTCAATTTGGTTGTATATTTAATAAGTATACTTGAAAATGTAGCAAAATTTGAAGGGTTACATGAAAGTGATGTATTTTGTGCTCGGAACATCTCTTGTAAATGTGGTGCCTTACTAGGTTTCCCATCTCAAGATATAATCTTTTAAAAATGATCTAATAGTGTGGGATGTAATAGGGGGCCTGAAATTAAAGCTACTATAAATAAATGTTTTTATTCAAAAAAATTAAAAAAATATAAGTAATCCATAGGGCCACCAAGTGTCATGATCTCAAAAGCTTGGATACCAGATCAATAGAACATAGGTGATAGTGAGGTTAATAAATAAATGAATATTAATGGTGTGCATTCAATCTTGAAATGAAGCAATGGTGAGTATGAGGTCAAAAGGTCAGAGGATCCTAAGAAAAATGTAATAGTGTTACGTATCTTGATCATGGTGAACCCCAACTAGATGGATGGACCACCACATTCTATAGTACAAAACAAGATCAATAACATGTGTTTGATATAATATATCAAAGATCTAAGGTGCACATTCAACCATGTGGGTGAATATTGATGGTGCCGATCAAGGTCAAAAATTCAATGAGCCCATATTGCACATGAGGCCTCCGCATGGTGTAAGTACATTAACTGGATGTAGATTGATAGTAGAATCCATAGAAGGCATGTAGAGTTTCCAAGTGTCACAATCCTACAAATGGAGATCTAATGGTGTGCACAGATCCAAGTGTCACAATATTAAGTGAAAATCAAAGATCAACAATCGACATTGAAATTGAAGGCTAGGGGACTCTCAAGGAGATTGGTGGTATAAATTTGATCAAGTCCTAGGGATCATGAGGTGAAGACACATGTCCAAAGTGATGATCATATTTTAATTAGGAATAAATAGTGTAGTAAGGATATGCCACATTAGTGAACATGTGAAATAAAAATATTATCTCATGGGTTACTAAAGAAAACACTACAAATTTAGTAGGCCATGAATAAAGCTCAATAATTCTACCATAAGATACTTCATCACCACTTATACCATCAAAATATAGTCAAATTCATGGTATATATGGATAGTGAAGCTGAGGAGAACCTTAAGAGAAGACATCAATAACGTTAGAAGGAAAAAAGGGGTTTTAAACCCTGTGTTTAGTGTAATGGATAGGGTCACATGGATAGATCATGAGGGAAATCATGTCCATGATGTAATGAGAGTTTGATCAAGAAAGGATTATAATGAATATAGTTATTAATAGGATAGATAAACCCTATTATGGCTTTGGAACACTTGAAGGCCACTACAGAGGCCCTAATAGAAGATCATGTTCTAACCATTTTAATAAGGTCATTATGATTTTCAAGATTATCATCATAACTTCAAGATGGGAAATGTCACTTCATGATATCATGCTCAAAATCAACCTACAGTGCCTATTATGTACCAATTGGTAGGTAAGGTTTTGGCACCAATTTTTCCATAGGATATTATTGAGTGGTTGTACATGGAAACCATAATGCAAATGGGCCAAGGTCATGAAGCTATTAGGATAATCAACCAAGGCTCCAGTGTGCACTCTCCACCCTAGCATAAAGATGCTTTTGAGTGTAATAAATTGGAGCTTGATCTAGTGAAAAAGAGAGACTCTTATGATTTTTGCATGCCCAAGATATGCCAATTTTTGTACACAAACACCTATTTGATGTAATAAAAGATTGAATTCCTCCATTCAAAACCAAAATTTAAGTGTGTAATATGAATTCATTGATGTGGTTAAGTGAATGTATGTTTTCTTTTGACTTTGTCTGAGTTTTATCACCTTCATGAAGTTTTTTGTATCTTTCACAAGTCATTATAAGTGCCATAGATTTTTTTTTATTGGTTTGGAAGTGGAAAAGACCTGAGATCTATCCTCCCATGCTAAATCAATATCTAGTTCATACCTTTTTTGAAATACTTATGTGAAAGTTGATCAAAGAGTGAGTGAAGTGATATTTGTATGTTTTGAAAGTGTCTAATAGTGTATGTCATGTGAAATCATAAGTGATAAAAACATTGGTCCATCACCTCATTTTACATGTTTTCATGAATTATTATCACTTTCTTTCCATTTTCCAAGTAATTGATTAGTTTAGGTGATAAATCTAAGGGAACCAGCCCTCTCTAGAAGTTCTTCTCACTTTAGAGTCACCCACGCTCTGAGAAGATCCCATTATTTCAACTGAAGAGAAGGTTTTCTTGCATTCCTTCCAATAGGGTGCTCTTCAGATTGATAATAATTGTTGAAGATGATTTGCAATCTCAATCTATTTGGCTCGGTGAGACTCAAAGTCATGAACTAAATCACTGGAGATCTCTCCTTAAAAAACTAAAGATGAAGGCTCCTATATGATATGAAACATGAAAATTAGCATCCTCAAAACATGATTCTTTCTTATTCTAAGGTATCTCTTGGATATAATTCTAAGAAATAAATCTTGGCAAGCTATAAATGGAATCTTGAGGGTTATGATATACATTAATTGGATGTTCATAAAGAGAAAATGGAATTTAAATAAGAATATGTTGCTAATAATTGTGGTGACCCTAGTGTCTCTCATGAACTACCAATTTCTCTTAAATGTTTATAATTAGACAACCTATGTCAAGGACATCACTATTGAATTTTGAATGGCGTTGTCTTATGAAGTATGCACATACCTCTTTAGCTTTTTGCATTAAAGCTCTCATGCTCTCAAGCTGATTCTTGGAAATCTCCTATCCATAACTCTTTTGAGTGTCTATGATTACCATTTGTTTCTCATAGCTAAATAGGGTTTGTTTTAAGTTTGAGATGAATTATTGTGGGACTTGATCAAGTTGATTAAAAATTTTATGAGATTTAAGAGGGTTGGCATGAGATTGGTATGATTCACCATACTATTGCTAAGGTTTTATATATGATTGGTGAGGCTCATCATAATGTTGATATGAATGAGGATGATATGTATATGGATCGTTTTGGAACTGAGATGGATCATATGGCTATTGATATTAAGGCACATGACTAAAATCTCTCCCATATGATGCGATAAATTAGAAAACACATGAAAATCTATGAATTATGAAGAAAAGTTTCCATTTACCTCTAAGATAAGGACCATATGAGTACTTGAAAATGATTTTGAAGATAAATATTTTACAAATGTGTACTCTAATAGCTATATATGTGTCCCACTAGGTGTGCTAAAACTATTTGCAACCTGGATAACACACTATTGAAGGTTGACTGCTCTAATCTCTATCACACTTATACTAACATTGAAATAGTCTAAGGTGTGGGATACCTATATCTTAGACCAGACCTCTAGTTTTATGATTCTATCTCCTCTGATGTATCACAATAGATCTATTTCCTAAAACTAAATTGCTTTTTTGGGTTGAAAAGGGTTAGAAGTATAAATGAAAGGGAAATCTATTATACTAATGGTGATACACATATGTTAATGGTTTATCTACTCAAATTGAACTCAAAAAGCACTAATAAGTAATGAAAATCATATATTTTACAACTCTAAAGGATTACTATGCAATAATATTTCACATAGAGGTTTCATCAAGTAATCAAAATGTTGACATAGTGGATTGCACCCTGTGAAAGGAGGCTCAACTATATTCATCCACACAACACAATGGAGATGTCCCTCTTGCTATGGGTGGAAAACATGAGGGATAAATCTATAGATTAGGTGATAACTCCCATTGATCCACCTCAAGTCCCTAGATTTCCTACTACTAACAATGGGGGGTTGAAAAGAGAAAGAAATACTAGAAATCAGAACCTAAACTAAAGTAGTGATGAAGAAAAATGATTGGTTTCCTCAGCCTTGACATACACTTTATACCAAGATAAGATGATATACATTATCATTTAATATTGGAAACTCTCATGCATGAGTATTTCAATAGGGGCCCTATGGAGATATGAGAAAGAAGAACTACTAGAGGTGTTCTAAGACACACTATGACATCCTATTCACATGCACCTATACTCTACTATGGACACTTCTTTTTGACCTATAAAAATAGCTCACAATACACTAGATATGTTGTATTAAAACTATGAAAGCATGAAGGAAAATGACTTGGCATAAGATCAAAACCATAGATATATGCAACAGTGTAAACCTAAATGGAGGTAAAATGCTTATCTTGATTCAAGATAAATTTCTATAGGGCTTCGCTATACAAGCTGAGAGATTTTTTTTTCAAAATGAGAAATTAAAATTATATAGATAAAGATATTGATATAACAATAAAAGGAGACCCATGCTGGAGTCAAACACTTTTGATATGAGACCATGTTGTTATTGTATTCTTCAAAATACGTATGGGAGAGCCATGTTTTAGATGTCTAAATATCCAACCTTGCTATATTTGGCCTACAAAATCATGGGATACTCCTTATAGAAATTGATAAATCCATCCCCAATTTGGTGTGGTTAGACCATACTCTCTTCAATACTAGGCATAATTGGCTATGCATTAATGGTGAAGTGTGAAAACATAGGATGCTCATCTCTATAGTTTAAAAACCAATTTATTTATTGGTTTTTGATAGATATATTCAACCTACATTTATTAACTCCTTCTACTATGTTTTCTATGCCACTTGTCTTATTTTGAGTGGTCATTGATTCTACCCTTTGTCTTTATCAGCAGATGGAACTATTTCAGGTTATCTTTTCTACTTTGTCTTTGTCCATGTTTTGTCTCTTTCCTTTGACTTCTCCTTTGCCTTGGTTTTTCCTATTTTGTCTTTAATAATTTGGGCCTTTAGGTTCTCAGTGGGTTTCTCTTCAACATGTCCTTCAGACAAAATGTCTAAAAGGAATTCCTACAAACATTTTTTCTAAAGGAATTATCTTTGGGATTGTTCCTTGCCTTCTTAGTTTTCCTTTGGAAAAAATATCTAAAGGAGTTCCTTTACACATTTCATTTGAAGGAAAACTCCTACTTATTGTCACTTTTCTTGAAGTGCAAGTGCCCTTTAGGCTTCTTGTCTTTACCCCTTTGCTTCAACTGGTTACCCTATACAAGGGAATTTCAAGCCAAAAGTGCCCTTTGAGCTTATCACAATGGTCTTTATATTTCTCATAGTGCCCTCTAAAAGGTTATTTTGAGCCTTTAGTTTCCCTTAAAAACTTGTGTATTAGTCCACACACTGATGAAAAGCCCTTTGCATGATCCATTTTGCCTTCAAACATGCCCTTCAAAATTTCTCTAAAGGTTTGTTTCATCTTTAAAGTTCCCCCCACAAGGGTACATACCCTTCAATGAAATTATAAATGACCCTACAGGAACACCCAAGTACACTCCATGGAAAAATACTTGCCTTAAGAAGCATCTAAGACCAATTTGGGATCTTCTAAAGGACTTACTCAAAAATATTTTAAGTAAAGACGTCTCAAAATTTTGATTTCTTCTTCTATACCCTTTTGGTTTTGTGAATGACTCCAAATCATGAAAGATCATAAGTCAAGTAATCCCACAAACCCAAATTAAACTTCTCTAACCCTTATCTAGTTTCTCTTTAGCTTTTACTCATGAAAATTGGCAAGTAAAGTACTTTACAAAACTTAACTTGCATTAGAACTGGCACTAAACCCTTTCAAGTTTGTCAAGTGATCCTACTTATTACTTGTAAAGCTTACATGTAATGATATTTTAAGAACCTAAATTTATCTTTGAGTGTTGGAAAAGACCAATGCTTGATGAGATAACACCTACACCTACACAAAAGCAAATTTTCCTTGATTTTTAAAGTGTTAAGACCTAGTTTCAGGGCAAAAGGTCATGAAGAACAAGGTTTCAAGCTAAAAAAAAGGGAGGGGCGGTATTTTAGCATTAAAGATTCATAAAATGGTTAATAAATTGGTGACTCACATGGGAAGCATTCTTATTATGCTTGAGAAGACTGGTGGCCTAAGAGTCCATTAGGCATGGAGCAAGGATGTAGCTTTAAAAGTTGGTAATAACCTTGTAAGGACTTGTGAACCAACAAATATTTACCTCAAACAAAAAAATAAAAACACACACAACAAGACAAAAAACAAACAAACTCATGTAACAACACTAAGGGAAAATGAGGAAAAATAAGGAAAACTATGTACATGATAGAAGAAACTTAGTAACAGTGCTTAAGGTATATCTTATTGACTGGGATATGTAGCTCTTCACCGTCCAACTTGGAGAGTTAGAAAACACTGTGTTGCTTGCATTGGGTGATGACATATGGGCCACTCTACAAAGAATCAAACTTCATGTGACTTCTAGGCTTGGTTTAGTCCTCATCCCACTTCAAGGTAATGTCACCTTCTAAGAATCTCATTAGCATAGACCCTTTATCAAAATGCTTCTTTGTTTTCTACTGGTAGATGGTCATGGCATTCATGGATTGGTCTCTTACTTCTTGAAACTCCATTAGCTCATAATACCTAATTTTTAGGTTGTCACTCTCTATTAATTATATTTTATGGGAAAGATCCAAGGCTGGTAACTCAAGTGAGATATGAATTCTAGCTTCCCTTCTATACACAAGTGTGTATGGTGAATTCATGATTGCCCTCTTTTGAGTGATCCTATCTACCCAGAAATCTATCTTTAACTTGGCATGCCAAGTCCTTTGATTTTCCTCTATTGTCCTCTTTATGATCCTAATCAAATTCTTATTTGTGGACTTAGCTAGCCCATTTCCTTATGAATAGTAGTTGGAAGAAGTGTTGAGATAGATGTCATACTTCAATTCCCACTCACTTATTTTTGTTCCTAATAAAGTTAATGGATTGTCTGAAATGATTATGGGTGGGACCCTAAATCTTATCACTATTCCTTCATAGAAGTCTAGGACTGCACTCTCATTGGCCTATTTCAAATCTACAGCATCTACCCACCTTGTGAAATAATTTGTGGTAGTCAAAACCCACTTGTGGCCAACACTAGAAGGAGGATTGATCATCCCTATGAAATCTAACCCCCATTACATGAATGTTTGTTCCACCTAAATAAGATGAATAGACATGGTAGTTATCCATTACTTCCCATCAAAGAAGGCACATTTTTGACATTTCCTCACCCAAGAATGAGTGTCTTTAAATGAACTATGCCAAAAATAACCAACCCTCATAATCCTTATAGATATAGCCTTAGGAGCAAAGTGGCAAGAAGATGGTCCATTATGGAATTGAGACAGTACCTTGTCAACTTGGTTTGAATCAATGTATCTCAATATCACCCCTACAAAGTCTTTTCTAGACAACACTCCATCAACTAGGACATAAAGAAGAGATTGAAGTCTAAAATACCTCTTCTTGGTTATATCAAGACCTTGTGGAGAATTACTAGTTTAAAGGAAATGAACCATATCCTATGCCCATCTTCATGACTATAGGTATAACTATTGTAGGTTAAACATGGAGAACTAAAAAATCCTCATTTAGTTCTTTCAAGTCTGTAGCAAGGTGTTCACATAGCCTTCTTCCTCTTATCAGCTTGGTGGTATTGATCTCCACATCATACTCCATTACTTTGGTGATCTAACTTGCCCTTTTCTCATTCAAGTCTCGATACAAGAAGAAGTCTTTTACACTGGGATGTGGCACCATGATGTCAACTTTGTTTCTACACAACATATGTCTAAACTTCTTTAGAATTCATATGACTGCAAGCACCTACTTCTCAACATACATGTATCTAACCTCATAGCCTTCAAAACCTTGGCTAAAAAAAGCAAGAGGCTATTCTAAATTCTCGCCGTTTTCTTGAGTGAACATAGCAGAGATTACCTCTTTATTCCCAAAGGTGTATAGATTGAAGTCCTTGGAGAATTTTAGACTAGCTAGTGTAGGAGCTTGGGCAATAGCTTGCTCAATGCCTTCAAAGCTTTCTCTAATTATTGCTATCCATGTGAATGTTTCATCCTTCCTTACCATGGAAGTTAGTGGCTTGAAAATCTAAACAAAGTTATGAATGATTATCCTATTGAAATTTATCTTACCAAAGAAAAATTTAGGCGCTTCTTGTGCTTAGGAAAGGACAATGCTAAGATGGCATTCACCCTCTCTAGATCAATGGATAGGTCTTCCTTCAAAATATCATGGCCCAAGAGCTTCCTTTCGTGGATGGAAAACATGCATTTATTTAGGTTGAGAGAGATGACAAACTCTATACACCTTTTGAGTATTTACCTTAGGTGATTTAAGTGTTCACTTTCCTCCTTGGAGAAGACTATCATATCATCAAGATAAACCAACACAATATCATTGATCAAACCTTAGAAAGCTGTCTCCATAGCATGTTAGAAGGTAGCTCCAATATTTGAAAATCTAAATGACATCTTCTTGTATTTGTATGTTCCCCACTTGGCGGTGAAGTTTTTCTTGTATTGGTCACATTTTTACACCAAGATTTGATTGTACCTAGAATAGCCATCTAGGAGAAAGAGTCTTTCACTACCTATCACCATCTGAAGAATTTACTCCATTCTTGGAAGGGAATAGTGATATCTTAGTGAGACTTTGTTTAGGTCTCTAAAATACACACACAATCTAACTTATCCATTATTATTCCTAATAAGGACCAAACTGGCTAGCCAAGAAGAGTGTTTGATAGGGAAAATGATCCTAGACATGATCAGTTTGGTGAGCTCCTTCTTCATGAGAGGTTTGATCTTTGGATTGATTGGCCTTTCATTTTTCTTGATGGGTTTGGCACCTTCCTCTACCTCAATGGTCTGTTGGGCCAAACTTGGATCAAATCCATTCAAATCACCATACTCTTTAATAAATACATCATCAAACTCTTGACATAACATAATGAAATCATGCTTTTCCTCATTGGTACACACCTTCCCAAGTGTAAAAAAATTATCCTTGTAGATCTCTACCCTTTCAAAATTTTCCTTCTTGGTTGACATGTTTGCTTTATCTCTCATGAGTTGGTCATCTTCATTTAAAATGATCTCAAGAGTTACTAAACCTTTGGGAAGCCTATTGGTCTTTAGTTAAACTATCTACCCATCATACTACTATTATAGCTTGGACTAATTTTCAGAGACAAACTCAACTTCTTCGTACAAGAAAAGTGTTATTTGTTGGTCACTTTTAAACACCTATCAATTGGTGACATTGTCTAGTATGGAGGTCCTCAAAATAAACTTCAAATGATGTTGATTCTTGCTTTATCTCATCCCTTTTGGGATGTCAAACTAATCACCAACTACTGCTAGTCTATCAATATGCTTGTTATCCTCTCTTGGAATGGAAGTGATGTTGAAAGCAACAAATTTCTCTACAGGGTCCCACACTTTGTGCTTTTAAAACTTTAGTAAGAAGTTCTTGGTCAAGATTTGACCTCTCACTTGGTTCATAATCAACTCACTATCTCCAAACACTTGTAATTATTTGATTCCTCTCTTCTTTGCCCATTCTAGGCCATGAACAAGATCCCCATACTCTACTACATTGCAGGTGTAGGAGAACTAAAACCTAAAAGTTGAGAAGTATTTATCCTTTGAAGGTGAAACCAACATTTCTCAACCACCAGCTCCCAACTTGTTTCTAGATCTATCAAAGAATAGCTACCATAAATCATAGTCCTTTGGGTTCATCTTCATCAATTTTAGTATGAAAGCATCTTTCTCATGTATGCAGTAGAATCTAAGACTAGCTTCTTCAATGAGATTTTAGGGGTCATTCTCAAAGTTATCATTTCCCCATTCATCCAAGAGTAGGTCAGCAACTCCTACAAGGGAAGATGATGGAGATTGATCCACCTAGAGCTCTTCTTCATCAATGATTGCATAGTTTAAATTTGCCACTTTGGGTGAGTCTGGCTCTAGGTGATCCTTTTAGATGGGCTCTGACTCCATATTCACTTTAGTTCCATAATTTATCCTAAAAACCATGTAATAACAATTGGATGCCAAGAATCCACCTATCTTGGATGTGAAATCCCTTGACAAGCAAAGAAAAAAGCAAGGAGGAACATCTACCACTACCACATTATGGGGAATTAAGAAGTTTGGATAGGCATGGAGAGTTAGATTCAATCCTCTTGCAACTCCCAAGGTCTTATCTAGTGATCCATCTAACTATACAACTCCTTTGGTCATTTTCTCATACTTGAGGCCTAGCTTATCAATTATGCATTTGGGCATAACTAAGGTGCTTGCTCCACTATCAATGATGTAATTATAGACCAAGAAATCACCAATAATTAGGGATAAATAGAACTGGGGGACCTTCTCATCTTTATTTTCTTGAATAGCCATGGGAGGCGAGCCATTTACTACCAACACATTATCATTTATTGTTGGGATAATTTGCTCACCCAACCTGTACAATTCCTTTTGGAGTATATATTTTTGTCTTGGTAGTGATAAAGAATACCATAATGAGATGTTCATGTGTAGCTTCTTCATTTAGTCCACTATATTTATTTAAGGATTGACCCCTTTAGAGTTCTCTTTCAGAACATTCATAACTTGTGGTACAACCTGAGGAGCTAAAGCTACAATCATGAGCTTGAAATTGGCAAATTTTTTATTTACTTATGGTCATGGGTCTAATTCAAGTACACTTCTTACTCAATTGGGTGAAGGAGATGTATTAGGTACTTTAGTGGCTTCTTGAGTTTCATTAATGGCCATCCTTTTAGACTTGGTGTTGGATGTAATATTAATATTCTAATTACTTATGATCCCCACATAGTTATCTATGTAGAACTCTCCTTCCAAGTGATTCATGAGAGTGGAATCAGATTGAGCCTACCTACTATCTATCATAAGTTGTGTTGACATTTCAAAATTTGATAATTGTATTTCTTGATCACCTTGTGTAGTCATGCTTTAATTTGGTAGCTCATTGGCATAAGAAACCTATTCTTGGCCATGCTCTAAGGGTGGATAGTTGGGTTGATCCAGTACCAAATTATTTTTAGTCGAGACAAGAGCCTTGGAAGATGAAGAAGAATTTGGATTATAGATTTGATAAGACTTGACATGTGTAATTTGAGTTTTCCCTTGATTATAATTCTAGAAGGGAGGCCTATTTGCTTGCCCAAACTATTGGTATCCTTGATTTGGCCTATAACTTTGAGCTTTTTTTCTTTTGAGGGTAACTAACTCATTTGTAACACTCTATAGTAGGATCTTACCTTCATGGATGTCATTTTTAGGGGTAACAACTAGATTTTCTTAATTAGGTAGAGGAGCTAGAGTGGGCAAAGTAGGCTAGACTAAGGGCTGTAAATAAGGAAAGAGTGGCATATGAGGTTTAGGAACTATATTTCTTGCTTGAACAAGGTAATTTTAAAAAACTATGGCCATATCATAAGCAATGGGTGGAGTGTTTCCACCCATGGACTTTATCATGACAACAATGTCACTATTTAGGGTATTCAATTAGTAAAGGAAAGTATAGCTTGGGGTTGACCTCAAAAAAATTGGGATCTTATCCCAAGACTTTTGGAACCTAGTGTTAGAATCTTGCATAAACTCATATGAGACTCTCTACATGGTGGTTAATTGCTTAGATAGAGAAAAATGGTCACTTTTTCCCCTAAACTTATTGGTTAAGAGGGTCCCTAACTCATCCCATAAGCCAACTAGGTTTATAAGCAATGTCCCATACTAGTCCATAACTTTCATTTTGAAGAACAAGTCTAAAAATATAATGGTTACATTTTATTTAGTGATATTATGGATGTTTTAGAGGTTTGCAATGTTTCTAATATGCTTAACAGTAATGATTGGCCCTCTCCACTAAAGGGAGGAACACTTTTGAGAGATGTCCCTAAAATTGTGTCATACTATTTAAGGTTCAAGGGACTTTGACCATTAAAGGCCGCAAAAGGGAAAGCCCTAAGGGTTTCCATGGCTATGAAAAGATTCAATAGTGGTCTCATTGAGTAGGTATATTTTATGGATAGCTTAGGAAAATGGCTTACTACATAAGGTTGGGTATTTATAAATCTCATCCTTTTTGTTGAGTTCAAAGGTAACTCAACAAATTCAAAATGGATACCACTAGAATAAGATCTTGTAGTGACCTTTGGAATGGGATGCCAAGTTGGTCATTAACCAAAGACTTGGTTCCCTAATGGAGTCACTAGGTGTTGAATATAATTCTTTTTAGATTTTTTAACAATATCAATACTATCACCAATCCTAAAACTTGTAGGACATAGAATTTATCCCACAGGGCATGCCATAAACTATTGACATGGTGGATTGTACCTTATGAAGGGAGGATTAGCTCTCTTTATCCACATGACACAAGGGAGACATCCTTCTTGCTTTGGGTGGCAAATGTGAGGGATGAATCTCTAGATTATGGTATAGCTCTCATTGATGCACCTTAAGGCACTATATTTCCTACTACTAACAATGGGGGGTATGAAAAGGGAGAGAAATACTAGAAATTAGAACCTAAACTAAAGTAGTGTTGCACCAAAATGGTTGGTCTGCTCAGCCTTGACATATACTTTAAACCAAGACAAGCTGACATATATTATCATTCAAGTTGAGAAAATCTCTTGCATCAATATTTCAATAAGGGGCCCTAAGGAGATATGAGGAAGAAGAACTATTAAAGGTGTTCTAAGACACACTATGGTAACATGTTCACATGCACCTATACTCTGTTATGGACAATTCTTCTTGACCTAAAAGAAAGAGATCACAATACACTAGATATGCTAGATTCAAACTATGAAATCATGAAGGAAAATGACTTGACATAAGATCAAAACCATAGACATATACAAAAGTGTAAACCCAAATGGAGGTAAAATTCTTATGTCTTGATTCAAGGTAAATTCCTATAGGGTTTCACTATACAAGAGGAGAGATTTTTTTTTTCAAAATGAGAAGTTAAAATTATATAGAGCAAGATGCTAATAGAACAAGGAAAGGAGACCCATGCTGGAGTCAAACACTTCTGAGACAAGAGAACATATTGCATCCATAGTATTCAAACTATGTATGGGATAGCCATGTTAGAGATTTCCAAGTTTCTACCCTTATTATCTTAGGACTAAAAAAACATGGACTACTCTTAGTAATTAACAAAGCCATTCCCAAGTTTTTTTGGCTAGACCATCCTCTCTTTAATGTTGGGTGCAACTGGCTGTTCATTAATGGTGAAGCATGAAAACATGGGCTACTCATCTCTATAGTTTGAAAACCAATCTATTTATTGATTTTTGGTAGATATATTCTATCTAATTATATTAACTCTTTTTTTGAGTTGTCTATGCCACTTGTCTTGGTCTGAGTGGTCATTGATTTTACCATTTATCTTTGTCAGTAGCTAAAACTATTCTAAGTTTTGTCTTTTTGGGTTTGTCTTTGCCTATGTTTTGTCTCTTTCCTTCAATTTCTCCTTTGCTTCAGTTTTTACTGGTTTGTCTTTGCTCATTTGGGCCTTCAGGTTCTTATTGGGTTTATCTTTTAGACATTTTGTCTAAATGAAAATGCCTTCCACTTATCACTTTTCCTGAAGGGTATGTGCCCTTTAGGCTTCTTGTCTTTGCCCCTTTTCTTCTATTGGTTACCTTATGCAAGGGCATTTCAATCCAAAATTTCCCTTTGCACTTATGGAAATGGTCCCTCTATTTCTCAATGTGCCCTTTGTAAGGGCATTTTAAGCCTCTATTTCCCGTTCACAACTTTTGTATTGGTCCTCACATCAATGAAAATTCCTTTACAAGTTCCATTCTACCTTTAAACATACCCTTCAAAAGTTTTATAAAGGTTCATTTCATTTTTGAAGTGCCCCCTGTAACGGTGCCTACCCTTTAGGGAAATTGAAAATGACCCTATAAAATGCCCAAGTGCTCTTCGTGGAAAAACACTTTCCTTAAAAATCTTCTAAGACAAATTTGAGCTCTTATAAAAGACTTAATCAAAAAGTTTTAAAGTAAAGACATCTCAAAAACCTGATTGTTTCTTCCATACCCTTTTAGGTTTGTGAATGACTCAAACTCATGAAAGATCATAAGTCAAGTAATCCCATAAACCTAAATTGAACTACTCTAACCTTTATCAAGTTTCTATTCAACTTTTACTCATGAAAATTTCCAAGTAAAGTACTTTTCAAAACCCCACTTGCACTAAAACTAGCCATAGACCCTTTCAGATTTGTCAAGTGTTACTGCTTATTACTTGTAAAGCTTACAATTAATTCTATTTTGAGAACCTGATTTGCTTTATGAGTGATGGAAAATACCAATTCTTGATGGGACAACACGTTCACAAAATTAAATTTTTCTTTATTTTTAAAGGGTTAAGACCTAGTTTTAGGGCAAAAGGTCATCAAGAACAAGGTTTCAAGGGAAAAAAGGGGGGGTGGGAATTTTGGCATGCAAGATTCACAAAATGGTCAACACAAAACATGAGGGAAATGATGGAAGGCCTAATTAAGGTAATAACTAATAAATATATCCATTATTATCTCAATCAATCAACATCAAACACTATATGTAACGTACATAAGATGGCATATTAGTAACTAAGTGAGATTAGGACCATTCATGGGAGAAAATACTACCACATGTGTAAATCAAACCAAAATAATAAAACTAAACTTATATATGGAATCTAAAAATAGTAATTTTATTATCTCAATAGGTTTATAAATCTCAATCTTGGTAGAGGTTAATCATGCTAAAGAGAGGGATCCTGAAAATAGGCCTAAAAGGCTGAATATATAGAATTGATAGGAGAATAAGCTAAGAGATTGGCATATAAGAGAGAAGAAGGATTCAATTCAACATTAACTCAAGTCTAATTTTAAGATATAATTTTATAATAGTAGTCTTTAAGACTTCTCTTTGTGTTTAAGCCTTGCATGATCTCCTTTTAGTGATGGAAACAATGTGGTGGGCCCTTTTGACTTGTCCAAGATCCTTATCCAACATGTCATCCCATTCCCTAGTTATTTAACTCCACTTAACATGATACCAAGATAAGTGAATGTCTTATTTTATATAAAAACCATGGAATATGCATTGATTGGTAGTCAACTCATGATCAGTTCACTTAGAATGATTGGTCCATAAGATAAGTTAACTCCCACTTAAGCCCTCCTTTGCATGAATCAGTAATTTAATACTGAATGTGTATGATATTACACATGAATACAATATATGTGTCATGACAACTCCACATGAGTTCATTTCATATCCATTCAATGCCAGTTTCATCTTTGCTTGATTGATCAAATAGGCCTACTAAGCCAAATAGGTCTAGTATCCTACTTTTTGCATTTTATTAGCTCATTAAAACCTATATGAAACCATTAAAACCTAAAAATATGTTGACTATTAGATCTATAACAACCCCTCATATCATTTAATGATCCCTTTTGATTAATGAACACCAGTAACTTAGTCAAACTAGTTGACTAGGTCAATCTGCCTTGAATCTCTATAGACTGGTTATTTTAAAGGAGCTCATAGAGGCATTTCCAAGCTTTATTTTGACCATATTATGGATTTATGAGGAATAAAAATTTCCAAAATTTACTCTCCATAGATTTTATTTCATTAAACTACCTTGTACTTCTCTTTTTAGCACTTTTTCTTCAAAAACCCCTATTTTTATCCATGTTCATACAATTATGTAAAAAAATTACAATTTAAAATACCTTCTCTAATTTTAATTCATGTATAAATATGTTTTAATATAATTCACAAGGTTTTGAATACATTAAATTTGATTTTTCTCAAAACTGGTCCTTAGGATGGTTTGGCAATGTTTTAGAGGTGAACCTTCTTAAGAATGGTTTATAAAGTATAGATATCCAAATCTAAACTTATTTACACGAATATTTAGTGTATATTCCCCCTCAACTTTCTTGATAATATTGGGTTCCCATGAAAAATGAATGAAAATATACATATTTAAAGAACTTTGCCTAAATGGTTTTGTTTGAATTATGGGAATGCTTATACTCTAAGCAATTGTTTAAAAACCTTGGCCCCTCAACAAACCTTTATAAACATTCTAATATTATTTTTTAAATATCTACATGTGGTGAAAGATATGAGCAATTGATTAGGTGGGTAGAATGAGTGTCTTAGACTGAAGTAGTTTGAACTCCTCCTTGAGACCAAAAATGTCTTTCCATTATATTTATCTACTTATAATACCTCATTTATGACCTATAACATCTCATTATATCTCCTCATTATGTCATATTTTCCTTTGGAGGTTTGAAAGTGTCTTTATGTGATAAAGGCATTTTAGGCCTAAAACAAGCTTTTAGGCCTAATTGGCCAAATCTAAGTTTTGGAATTCAAATAAAATGTAGATGATACTGGAATTCAAAACCATTGTTAAATATTCATTCATACCTCTTCTCAAATTTTATTGTCATCTTCAATGACCAAAAATTCAACTTTGCTCTTTATGCTTTTAAGACTACTTATATGTGTATGATAACAATAGAGGTTTAAAATCTTGTTCCATCCTTATAGAAGAAATTTTATGAGTTTTAAATATCTAAAACATGTTTTCATATTGATATTAATCTTTGGAACTAGTCTCAAAGTCATGAAGTTCTCTAAATTCCTTCTTTTCACTACACAAGGGTTTCTTACAAATATAGCTTGATAAACCTTGGTAGACTAGGTTAGCTTATATTCTCATCCTCACTGAGCTTGTAAACATTTTATAAAATTTAAAATGTATTATTAACCCCTATTCAAGTTTCATTCATCTTTAATAACACTCAAAACAAAAAAAGAGTCCTAGGAGTACACATGCCTATTTTAGTTTTTCACACTTACCTATCCCTCAAGGGCATTATTACATGGAATTTATGACTATGACTAGATTACATTAAAAAATAAAACTAAAAATCACTATCATATACCTTTAAAACCTTCTTATTTACCTCAAACCTTATACCATGATCTCAATCCTCTTAAAAGCTTATTAGTCTCCTCCTTTGACTACCAGTAGACAAGCAGTTGACTATGTTAGAATAATGACTATTTCCAAATTTTAAATTATCTTGAGAATGACATGGGATGATTTACCAGGTCATATTTATGATTTTTACGAAAATTGAGGTCTTGATTCTACCTGTAGGCACTTCAAATCCACCATTTCCTTGAAGATATATTTGCAATGTTGATTTTGACTACATTTTCATACTAGGAGACTATGTTTTCATGATTCACCTATGTATTTAAGTATTAATAAATATTTATAGGCCTTGAATAGGTCATAAAAATTCTTCTTTATATTATTTACACCTTCTACCAGTCATTTCTCAGCCTTGTATGTTTTATAAAAACATCATTACCCTTCATTATCTCAAAGATGATCGCCCCTATCAACAATGTTATAAGTGTTAATTTGAGAGATACAAGTGATTTTATGGTTTTTTTAAATCTATTTCACCTTAAATTATCACCTTTATACCTCCTAATTATTTTTAAACTTTATTCTCATTTCCTCCAATGGTGTGTTTGCCCTCAAAGTGTGATTTTAGGTCTTACACAGTCCTAATTCTGAACATACCTATTATACCTTCATCTTATTGTAATGGGAGTAATTAATAGTATTAAACAATGTTTTAATATGATAATTTATAACTCTAATTTCATAAATATCCTCATATATTCACTCCTTGACTTGAAATTAACTTGAACTGCATCTTGATAGTATGTCTATGTGAGAGGAACTTGTTTTCGATATGACTATAGGTTGAAATTTATGGTTGAATTGAATATGTAATTTCTTTAAAAACCTCTCCATAGTATTCATTATTTCATATCCCAATTATCCTATATTAATATTTATTATACTTCTCCATTAGATCATTATACCCTCATTCTCTTCTTTCTTGGAAGTATGACTATGTTCTTAAAGGACGTAGATGACTATAACCTGAGGTGTATGACTATGTTTTAATGTTAATTTGATCCTCATGATTATATAAAATCCCAAAAAACACCCATATTACTCTAAAATATATTTTTAAACCTTAATATCTTCAATATATGACAACCTTTCCACAGTCTAGGTCTTGGTGAAGATTTATCATGCTTCAAGAACCTTCATAAATGTTGTAGGTGTTGATTTATATGATAAAGTGACAAAAGTTGAGTTTGGTTCTTATTTATAATATTATTTTGATTCATATATTATTACCTTATTCTTTCAACATTATCTCTTCATCACTCTATACCTCTTTCTTGAAAACAAACCTCTCTTCATAGGACATACTTGATTGTACTTTTGAATTTTTTATGCTTATACAGACTGTGACATGGTTTAAGGTATTTGAGAGATTGATAATAGGTAAAAATATATTCAAAGGTCCTTCACTTATCATTATTCCTATTCATAGTCTCAAAAACCAACATGAAGGTCGATATTATGATAGTCTCCCTCATAGCATTATTTACCTTCTTGGCTATACTTGCTCTTGAAGCTGAGCGTAGGTTTGTTGAAAGTGGTTTCATGATTTATTTTCTTGATATTAGGATTGTATTCTTATTGAGATACCTAATTTTTGATATCAACCTTACTTTTTATAGACTTAGTTATATCAACTATCCTCTACCAGTCTAGATAAGCCTTAAAACTAGACTGTCATGACACTTAATGTATGTTTTGACCCTAAGAACATATATATATATATATATATATATATATATATATATATATATATATATAGGTGTCCTAAAATAAAACTCAAACTTTACTTATGGATTTAAACTCTATAATGAGTCATGATTTTAAATCATAACATGGGTTAAGAAACCTTCACTATTGACCAACTTCACTTATACATTCTTAGGGTCAATCTTCAACAATGAATGTGTCCTTCTTCATGCAACTATAGTTGACTATGTATACTCCATTTTTATATATGGTTACTAAATTTGGCCTTAATAAAGGTTTAAAACATGATATGTTCCCTATCCTTATATTTTTATATCTTGATGAGATAATATGAGTATATACCTTTAAGTAGGTGTCTCTTTCACAATTTTCTTCCTTCTTTTTACTTCCATTAGAAGCCTTTGACTATGTTTTGTGATCTAGGAATTTGAATTAAGAGAGGATGGTTAGTACAGTGTTAATACCAAAATGAAAAAAAAATGAAATAAACACACTAATATCATAACATCTCTAGGCCTAGACATTAGGGAGAGCTTAGTTAACAATCATGAATGAAACACACAACTAAAATGTAAAATAAAAATCTTATACCTTCCTTAGATGCTCCAAAATGATTGTTGTGGTGGCTTGCTTCACTTGTGCTCATGAAGTCCTTGGAAATGGAAGCTTGATAACCTCCATCTCTCCTTGGAACCTTTGGCATGTGGCTTATCTTGGCTTGGAATAAATTTGGCATTATAACAATATTTTCTTGAAGCTTTTTGGAACCAATCCTGCATTATAACTTTACACCAATTAAGCTTAGAAATGATGTTATAAGGCCTCCTATTTATATATTTTTGGATTTGATTAGAATCAACCTCAACTATCCATCTCAAGATTGATATATTTGGTTGAGGATTAATTCAATTTTTGGAATTAAAGTTTGTAATTATCCTCATCATGGTATTTGAAGAAGGGTCAATTAAGAGGCATGAAGGGCATCATGGAAGGCATTGATGAGGCATGGAGGGCATGAATCTTGATATTTGTGTCATTTATGGCCTACAGATGTCTTAACAAGAAGTGAGATCACTTGATGATTTAGATATTTAATATTCATTTCCAAAACAAATTATTCAAAAAATTTCCATGGAATTCTTGATTAGGCCTTGTTTTGGGTTAATTAGCTCTTAAACATGATTAAGCACTTTATACACAAATTACTTAAATTGATTAGAATGCCCTATTATTAGTCCTAAATTTGACTAGATTGGAATTTGAAGTCCACATTAGATGCATTAGATGTGTATTCCCATTTAGGATGTTACCAAAAAAAATAACAAAGGTAAGAGTCTCCTGAAAAATATTTGATAAGAAAGATTAATCTAGAGCACGTAGGTGCAAATTTGGCATTTTGACTCAAAATGAAATGATCAAAGTTAGCTAGCCCATAAATTTCATTACCCCATTTAGGGATACCCTAGCTAAAATCAACACTTGAATATGTCATTTTCACATCATTTGACATGTTTTAGTGTCTTTAAGCCAAATTGTGCATTTTAGATGGAAACTAGCCAAAAGCCTGATTGGAAGTTATCAGTGGTCAATTTTAGGTGTCTACAATTTGACTCTATTTTGGAATGAATTGCAAGATATAATAATAGTAAAATATTCACAAATAATGAAAAGGTCTTGTCTACCTAAAACTACAATGATGATAAACTAACTGTATGATGCCCCCTCGAGGGAATGGTTGGCACAAGGAGGTCAATAAATAATCCCTCAAAAAGAAAGAAATAAAATGATGGTACCAAAGAAAGGAAAGATGATGGGATGAAAACACAATGATATTGAAAATGTAGTCAAAATCATTAATAATTCAAGTGGGATGGTGGACAATGGTTTACCCATAAGTGGTTATAAGAATTGTACCCTGATAGTGGCAATGTGGTATGATAACACAATGATTTACCCAAAGGTGGTTATAATAATTGACAAGATGGAGTTGCCCCAATTAGGATAGACAAATAAGATAATAACATGCCCTTATATAGGCAAAAAAATTAAAGTGGTGACAACATAATGGTTTACCCAAAGGCAGTTATAATCATTGAGAAATGTAGGTGGGATGATGTGCAATTATTTTCCTATAGGTGGTTATAATCATTAAACCTTGATTATGGAAAATATGATAAACTTGGCTGAGGATGATGATAACTTGACACAGAGGGTAATGATTAATTGGAACAACCTACTAGTAGGGAGATACTCATCTAAAAGAAAATATTATTATTATTTCATGGTTAATTACTCTATTTGAGATATGATTAGGATGAAATCGAGATGTCAATGCTGAAGAGATGTCACCATTGATGAATAGACTTCTTGATGCTGAGATTTGTTGTAGCATGTGATGATAGGATATATGATAGAACACCATAAAGACTTGGCCAAAATATGCATAATGACAAAATAGGTGACAACTTAACAAACATACAAAATGGGGGAATAAAATAAATGGAAGGGTGGGGCTAAGTTGTCTTCATATGCACTAGGCAAGTGGACACTACCTACATAGTTTCATGGATGTAATATCAAATAAAAAACTTTAGGCTAAATGTAGTTCTCCAAGGGAATAGGAAGAATGTGATAAATAATGAAAACAAATAGAATGGATGTGATAGAAGAATGGGAATGACCTTGAAAAATGACAAGTGTGTGAGAAAAAAAAGGCCAAGAAGGATGGAGAAACTAAATGACGAGTGATTTGCTTGTAACATAGTAAGGGTTCCAAGAATCCTTAAGGAAAGAAATGGTCAATGTTTTTGTTCTTTTTTAAAAAAAATTTGAAATGTTCTTGGAATTGTTTTGGAGTGTCTCAACTCAATTGATAATGATGAGACACTAAATGGTTCAAGGTCACAAAATGGTGAGAGTATCCTTACTTAAGTTACTTATAAAATGGTAAGAGTGTGGCTTAGGTTGATCACAAAAGAATAAGAGCATGTGAAAAGGGTGATTGAGCTGACCTTAATAAGTAATGAGCACTACCTACATATTCCCAAAATAGAACCTCAAGTCATTGTATCCATTTCCTTACAGTGGAGGAATTTGACTAGTGCAGCAGCCAATTCAAATAAAATAGGCACAGTTGGTAAAAAGACATAGTATGGCATATGAAGTGGAAAGTTTTTACATCAAGGCTTAGTAATACCCATAGTTTACACATATGTAGTTATAACTAGGACACAATAGCATAGATCAATGGTACTAATTTCCACAAAGGCAGTTATAATTAGCAACAAGACCAGTGGTAAGAAATAATAAAAAATGAAGGATGCAATTACTAAAACTTATATCAAACTCGAAAATATGATCTCTATATAAATTTCTTGAAAAAAATGATGAACTGATCAGACACCTTGATGCTAAAAGTATGTGATAAATGACAAAAATAAAGGTCAAATGGGATAGGATTTTAGAACACACTAGATTGATAGGTCAAAAATAGAAAGTGGATATGGAAAAGAGGATGGATAAGAATGGTATGTGTACAAAGAAGAATAGTGACAAAAAGGCATAACTAAAATTGTCCTTATAGATAATACACCTTAACATTTAAGCATAATACCACTTGAGATGAATAATATTCATTGGCTCTAAAAGTTTGTCATTATCTGGTGTGGCAAGCTTATACACTCTTGATCTATAATATACAGTGATGACAAAAGGCCCTATCCACTTTGGTTTGAATTTCCCTTTATGTTTCTTCTTAGCCATGGTATTATTTTGGTTTTATTTGAATAGAAGATCACTAAGTTCAAATGTTATATACTTCACACACTGATTATAGTGGCCCTTGAGTTGATTCTGATATGCTTGAAGATTTTTGAGTGTGGCCATGCATTTCTCATCTAGTAGGTCTAACTCTTGTAGGTAAGCTACTCGATAGTCATGATCATCCAGGACATGATTGAAAGAGATGCATAGCAAAATAAATTCAATCTAAATGGGAATAATGGCTTCAATAACATAAACAGTGAGTATGATTTGTCTCCTATGTGGGTATGATGATTGGTATAGTATGCCCAAAGGGTAGGGAATATCTAGAGGTGTCAATCATGACCAACATCATTGAAAATATTTTTGAGAATTTTGACAATTGTTTTGTTAGATCCTCACCTTGGCCATTTCCTTGAGGGGAATATGCTATATAAAAGTGTTGTGTGATGTCATATTTATTACATAATTGGTTTACATCTTTGTTCTTGAATGATCCTCCATTATTAGATATAATGTCAGAGGAGATAACGTAGTGGTAGATGATATGGTTGAAGATGAACATGGAAATTTTCTTTCCAGTCATGTAAGTGAGGGGTATAAATTCAACCCACTTAGCGAAATATTCTATGGTAATAAAGATATGTCTATGGCCATCAGATGAAGTGGGGTTAATCTTCTCAATGATTTCAAGTACCCATGTAGAAAAGGTTCGTGGTGTCAACATTGGTTTCAATGTTTTTGCTAGGGCATGAATCAAATTAGCATACCATTGACATGTAACACATTTATTCACATATGTAGTGGCATATGCATCCATTGTGGGCCAATAATAACTAGTACAAAAGAGATTTTTGGATATGACTACCCCACTATAATGGGCTCCACATACTCCTTCATGAACTTCTCTTAATGCTAATGTAGACTCTACCAAAGTTAAAAACTGAAGTAGAGTTCCATCAAAACTATGATGATAAAGAGTGGGACCAAGTAAAGTATAGTGAGTGGAATAATAAATGAAGTCTCTAGTTTGTTTTTAAGATAATTTAGGTCATAGAAATTGGTCATGAAGGTAGTTGTAAAGGTCTAAGTACTAGATAGAATTAGGACCAAAAATATCATAAATCATAACAATAATTGAAGGTTCATGAGATGGTGCTAACAAATTTTCAATGAGGAATTGATACTCTCTAAATTTATTTATTTGTCTCATTAGAGAGCCAATAGTATCCATGGCATCTATAGTTATATTACTAGCCCTTGGTATATGCACAAACTAAATGTTGGCAATTTATTGTCTAATAATATCGACAATGGTTTTATATGCAACCATCTTGTCATCTTTGGTGTAAAAATGATTCATAACCTGAATGATGATTAACTAAGAATCACCATAAACTTAGAGATAAGATATATTCCACTATACTACTTTTCAAAGTCTTGCCATAAGTGCTTCATACTCATCCATTTTTTTGTACAAGGAAAGCTGATTCTGAATGATTTACAGATTAGATCCCCCTATGGTGTAATGAATAATAGTCATACCCCTAATCCATGTGAAATGAATGAACCATCAAATTATTGCTTATAGAGATGACCCTCAAGGTGTGTATCCATAATGATCACGATGGATTCATTAGGAAATGGAAACTTGAGTGGTTGTGTGTCCATGAGAGGTGCTTCAACAAGTTGATCTATAAAAACTTGTCCTCTGATTGCTTTCTAATTAACATAATCTATGTCAAAATAACTAAGAATCATGATCCATTTGGCCATTATACCTTTCAAATCTATTTTAGATAGTAGATACTTGAGTGGATCTAATTTTGAAATGACTATGGTTTTATTATTCAACATGTAATGTCATAGTTTTTGAGATAAAAAACCATGGATAGACAAGCTTTTTCAACATGTGCATAGTTATGTTTATATGCAACCAAGGTATAGATTAAGTAGCATACAAAATTATCCTTTCCATTGTCATCATGTTGAGCCAAGAGTTCCCCTAGGGCATGATCAGTAGTTGATAGGTATAACAATAATGGCTTTCCTGGCATAAGAGGTAATAAAATAGGTGGATTGAAAAGATAATCTTTGAGCTATTGAAAATCTATTTGGTAGTGATCATCCTAGTGAAATGCAAATAATTTATTCAAAATTTGCCTAAATGGAGAGATGAAGCATCAGATGGACTGGATCTTACCTTTCAAACTATGGAGTTGCTTCAAATTGGTTGGTGGTAGCATCTCAGTTATAACATAGACTTAAGTTGGATCGACTTCAATACCTCTATGAGACATGATGAAGCTAAGTAGTTTGCCTAAATTTATAGAAAAAAATACATTTCTTTAGATTGATTCTGACTTTGTACTCTCATAGTCTTTCAAATATCTTATGTAACACTATTGGATGGTCAGCCCTGGTCTTGGATATACCTAATATGTCATCGACATAGTCTTCAATAATATCATGCATCATATCATAGAATATTATAGTCATGAATTTTTGATATGTATATCCCACATTATTAAGGCCAAATAACATCACCTAATAGTAAAATTTTCCCCATGGAGTGGTGAACATTGTTTTATGCTAATCTTATAGTGTTATTCTGATCTGATTGTATCTTGAAAATCCATCCATGAGTGAAAGAATTTCATAACCTATCACAAATTCAATGATCATGTCAATATTAGGAAATGAAAAATCATCTTTAGGAAAATCTTTGTTGATGTCTCAAAAATTAGTACAAATTATAATCACTTCAAGCTTTTTACTAATAAGTAAAACATTAGAGATCCATTTAGAGTAGTCAATGGATTAGATACATCCTACTTCTAAGATTTTTCCAACTCTCTCTTTACTAATACAATAATGCAATGATGCATCTTACATAGCTTTTATTTTATTATTTTGCCATTAAGATTAACCACAAGGTGGTGTTGAACCAAGGTAGGGTCTAAGCCTAGCATGTCAAAATAAGCCCACACAAATATATCCACAAACTCTCTCAAGAGAGCTATAAAAATTTTAGGTTCCTCCTCAGTGAGGGATGCACCTAATTTTATCCATTTTAGGTTTGATAGATTCTCAATGTTTACCTATATTATATATTTGACTAGAAGGGTTGAACCATCTTGTAGGATAGTAGGTAGTGACTTGAACTATTGGACTATGTTAGGGTCCTCTGTTAGACTTGCTCTTCAACTTCTCCTAGGCATGATGAATCTAAGTCTCCTAATGGGAGATCTGGTCATGTAACAAAAATAGTTATAAATTCTTTGATAATTTGATCAAATACTTGTTATTTCTCAAAACTAAACTTATATCCATATTCATGTTCATAATTGGTGGTCTTTTGGTCTAAAATTAAAGAAGAATGAACACCCCCATCTAGTGGCACCTGAAACAAGTTTTCACCACTAGATTGGCTTTTATCTTTACTTTTTCCCTGGTCAAAAAGTGTCTCAAAGAGGTTTTCAATTTGAGACCTCAATGCTTTACTTATTTATTTTTGGCTAAGGTTGTTCACTCGCTCTCCAAACTAGGCCACATAATATAATGTGATTGAGAATATTGATTTATGATCTCCCAATGGAACATTATTTCTAAGGACCAAGAAATCATAGAATGCCTCATCATTATTAAACTCATCAATTAGTAGACTGGATTCTTGTTGGTCCCAATCTATTAATTGGGGATAATACAATGGCAATGGATTGTGATGAACAACTTAAGTAAGGGTAGAAAAGGCATTGTTATCAAACAGGTTGGTTTCAACTAGGTTATCAAAGGTAAAGCTATGATAAGACTCTACTTCATTGTCAGAATCATCATCACTAGTCATTGGTGATGGATTTTGAATAAAGTATGTGGTGTCACCCCAAGGTGGTTTAAATCCAAGTCCACAAGGTCTTTCATACGTAGTCATGAAAATTGGCTCAAGGGTTCCTTGTTGGTTATGTATAAGGCCTCTTCCTTCATAATTTTGATGCTCCATGATCCTATAGGGAATAGGATACTTTGTAATTTTATAATAATCAACCTAGTTGTCATTGTATAACCATGATTCATCTCCTTTAAGAGGGTCAGGTTTTAGGCTATATATTGGTACAAATGCAATAGGTCCCTTGTCTTTATTCTTTTTTTGTCAATGCATATGTGGAATGACTTTAGGTTTCCCAAAGGTTTTTGGATTATGAGGAAGATTGGAAATATAAAACATAGCATGGGTCACACATTCTCCTAATCTATTATCTAAAATGGTGAAATGATTAGAAGCTTCAAGGGGTAGTATGTGGGAAAGGGAATCCAAGGTATTAGTATTTATGTAGTTATCTAATGAAGGATCAATAATTATATCCTTTCCTTTATCCTACTTAGAACTTTTATTCATGTCATACTAATAATTATAGATTTTAAACTCAGCCTCAAGATGCTTGTATTGTTCATATGGGTGTAAATATCCTAGAATATTCACCTCCATCCCTGAGTGGGAAAACTTGATACATTGGTGTAGTGTTGATGGGATGACATGAATCTCATGTAACCAAGGCCTACCTAGAACCATGTTGTATGATAACTCAAGATCTAACCCATGGCAAAGTGTATCATGGGTTAAAGGCCCAATGATAACTGGAAAACTAATGGTTCCCTATGATTCTCTTTCTTGATTATCATAAGCTTTGATAGTTATTATTTCTAGCTGGAGATCTATCATTGTGTAGCCAAGAATCTTGATGAGCTTAAGAGACACTATGTTAAGGGAAGATCCATTATCTATAAGGATATGTTTCACTTTATTTAATCTGATACAAACTTCTATGTATAATGGTTTATTATGGAGCGAGCCAAGGGAAGACATATCGCTTTGATTAAATGTGATTTATTGGGTTGGATCTAGGTGTCCAACCAAAGCTTAAAATTCATTAGGGGATATGTCACTAGAAATAGTGGATTGGGTCAAAAAATCATTCAAGATGTTTTTGTGGATTATTGAAATCTACAATAAATCTAAAATAGAAATTTATGCTGGTGTCTTCTATAATTGGTCCACAATATCAAACTTCTTGTCTTGGGAAGTAGTGAATGGTTTATTTTGAGGCTAAAAATTTTGTCAAATGATAGGTAAAGTGGTGGATGGTTGTGGGCCTAGGATAGTAATATATGACCTCTGAGCTGTGATTTCATAATTGAGATTAGATACCAGACCATTATTACTAATAAATGTTGGAAATGGTGTGGGAGTAGATAGGACAAGTCTTGATTGTCAGTGTACTTGCATGTGGTCACATCAAGAAAATGAGTTGTTACTATAAGATCCAAAAGTGGGAGCCCTAGATTTTTGGTTTGCCTATATACAATCCTAGGTCAAAGAAGGATTATCCATGTGATTTGGTTGAATAGTATTGCTTAACAATGGTCTAGGCTGATTATTGCTTGGTCTAGGATTAATGGAGATGGTATTAACACTACCCCTATAATATGACCTACAATCCTATTGTATTCATGTGCAACTATATGGTAGGTTTGTTGGTTGTTACCATTCTAACCTTGGTTTTGTCCATTATTTTGTCATTGTGGATTTTATTGTTGATTTTGTTATTTTGCTAGTTCAGCCTTTGATTTTGATACTACTGATTTTGCTACTGCACTGGGCATTATTGTTGTTATTGATTATTCTACTATTATTGATTATTATGTCAAGGAAAGGGGTATTGATAGATCCCAAATGTTTTATTATAAGTGGAAACACCATTATAAAATTTTATCTCCCCATTATCCAACATATTCTTAATTAAATTCTTGATTTGGACACATTTTCATAGATTATGCTCATTAACCTGATGATAGTCACAAAATTCATTTTCATAGTACCAATCAGGGGTAAGGAATGCCTTGTGGATAATGCTTTAGAATAGGCCAACTAATCAGATTAGTGGTAGAAAGCTTACAAAAAATAGACTCAATAGGTTCTCCTAGGTCACTAGAGACACAACATGTAGGGATGGTTCTTCTGAGAGGAGGGATTTGCAATGGTAAAAATTATTGTATTTGTTGTGTAGGTCTTGGTTGTTGCACTTGTGGGATTGGTTGGAGAGTTTCTTGGGTAGGAGTAAGTTGAAAAGGTGGTATAGATGATGTTTACATAGTTTGGACATGATGAGATTTAGTTACTCTATTTCCCACAACATTCCTATTTTGGTTAAATTGCTTCAATATTTCATCATTATTGGCCTATGTTGGTTGCGATGCTTGCACTTGGATTGGATGTTGGTTATTTCCATGATTGGTAACTTTATTTTGATTAGTTGAATCAACATTTATGACCCTTTTATTGATGAGTGCTCTCTTGATCAATAAACCTTTGTCAATGATCTCTTTGAATGTATATGCACATTGTAGTTCTAGATGATAAGCTATCTTACTATGAAAATTTTTAGTAAACATAGGGTGAAACATCTTGTAAAGGCTCTCCATCCCTATAAATAACCTACAAAACTCTCCCCATATTTTTGATTTACTTGTGTCAAGTCGACGAATGAAATCTCATGCTCAAGATTATAAGAAAAGTGCTACACAAATTTATCAAAAAGGTCATCAAAGTCTATGATTGAATTCTTGGGAAACTTTAAAAACCACTCCAAGGATTGACTAGCTAGGCTCCTTAGAAACACCAATAAGAGGTATATGTCACTATATTCTACTGGTTGACATGTGATAAATTTTTTGATTAAATGGGCCTTAGGGTCACCTTTCAATTTATACTTATCAAATTTGGGTGGTTCATATCTTAAAGGAAATGGTATCTAAAAATACTCCATGTTGAATGGATAAGAACACATGTCATCTAATTTTAACTTCTTAGTCTGCTTCCCCACCTAAATAAAAACAATTACATCCTTCATCTATTACAATTCTTGGGAAAGGAAACTAGACGGGATATTGGTTTGAGGGAGAATATTGGTTTAGGTAAATGGTTGGGAGGTCACAAGTGAGATGCTTTGACCAAGGTATGATGGAGACACTTATTGGGGTATATTAGATTGGTTAGGGAATGGACTAGGAATATGCATGCATGGATTGGGATATACTTAAAATTGCACATTTGGCTATGTAATGTTCTGGTTTAGGTTGGTGATAAAAGTTTGACTTGGAAGATTTTGTGGTTGGGATGAAGGGATATAACTATACTATGCCTATTATAGTTGAAAAGGGACATGCTACCGACTAATCAAACCTTATTGTTGAGTAGGAACATGTGGACCAAGACCCTATCTCTAGATTTTTGGCACATTTTGAAACAATGGTTGTCTAGTAGGTACCTAAGAAACATGAGGACCTCCTTGTTGCATGAATACTTATGAGAAAGTGAATGTAGGTTACAAATTTAGTATCTATCACTGACCAATATTCACACAATATTGAGTAGTCAATATGTGGTTTTGAAATGGCATATTAGTCTATGACTAAAGAGGTATGTATTTCGTTACTTGGTGGGGTGGAATATTGGTTGCCCCTAGTTGGGGTGGTAATGTATTCATCCTTTTTTGTGTTGATATACTAGGCTATGTTTGATGTTATGGAATACCACTCGCTACTTGTTGAAGGGAAGTAGGATTCATCACATTCTATCACTGAGGTGTAATAATAGCCATTGTTTGATTATCTAATCCTATAGGTTATACACTTCAGGAATTGGTTGGTTGAAGCTAGGGTATAGAAAATCCTATTCCTTGGTATGATGATTTGCTCATGGGATTAACTATAGGAACACATTGTTGGCTAGTTTTTTATGTGTTAGTACCACTTTGATCAAGATTGGATGTTGGTTTCACATTGTATACTACATTTGGTTCACTATTCAATGAAGAATTTGAAGACACTTCTTCAATAATTAGCATATTTACCAAGTTATCTATTGAAACATTTTGTAAAAATGGGTCAAAACTCATATTCTCTTGTCTAGTTAATTTTATCAACACTCTTGTTTAAGGTAGTATGTCAATGAGGGGCTTACTCACCATGTTCATTTTATTGAAATCACATGCTAAATTTAGGTAGGTTTGGTATGATGTTTGCATTTGGTTAAAGTGATCTTTCAAGATGTTTTTACCTCTATTAGATATATTAGGGTTTGGGTACACTGTTTGGACTAGAGACATAGGATTACTAGAAGAATCATGTTGATCATAAATGATATTGTGGGGCACTCTTACTATACTTTGTAAATTTTCATGGGGGAAGTCTACTATAAACTTATCCCCTACCTCGATGGCCCTAACCAATATCTCATCTTTATTTTCTAATAAATATCGCTGAAATAAAAATAGATCATACATGGAAGATATGTTATTAGAGTATGACTATTGAAGAACTGGCTCATCCACCATGGGTATTGTAGCTAGGTATTTCATGGTTTTCTCTTGGTCCTATTTTATGTAAGGTGGTGTGTTAACCAGATAGTTAGCTAATGGATCTTGGTCGTGTGCTCTTGATTTAGTATTATAAGAGGGATAAAAATTGATCTCATAAGTAATGTTATATCCATATGGATCTTTCACCATGTCTTCTTTCACAACTATATTACTAATCCTTAGATTTTATATGAGTCCACTATGAGTGTATGATTACATGTTGGGATCCATAGTCAATGCTTGGCAATAAGAGCTCAAAGAGTTCTATAAACTCTAAAAAGGATAGAATCTAAAACAAATGATGCCTTCAACTTGGTCTAGATTTGTCAAAAGGATCAAAACATTTATGTAAATATTTGTGAGGAAATAAGCTATTATAAAATATTTAACATTTCACTATTCACATATAGATAAGCAAGTAAATAGTTCAAAAATCAAAATGGCAAACTCTAAGGTCAAAGTGTTTTAAATCAATCTAACCTAGGAATTTAAAAGTTGCTAGGTATTTTTTACAAATGTGGCATCAAAATATAGGCTTGAATAAGGCATGTGTTAGGAATCCTGGCCAAACATCATCAAAAGCTAGACTTTGAAAATAGATGAAAGTTTTAATCAATGGATTTGAAACACTTCTAAAAAACACTAGGCATTTGATTCTTGGGCATGAACTTGGTCAACTAGGTATAAGGTATGAAATAAAAGGCAATTTAATAATAGTTTATGCTATCTTAATTAATGGAATAAAACTTATTTCTTTTTGAAAAACAAGATACACAAAGGTGAATAGTATAACTGTGCTTTAGTCAAATGATCAAAAGTACACTTGGAATGGTCTAAATATGTAGGAACAAATTTGGAATTGTATGTATGAGGGTCCATGAAACAAAGTTTGAAATTATTTTAGTAGTGTAATGATGCTATACTACCCAAAAGGTGTGACAAAAAGATTTGTTTCAAAAACTCTCTAACGTAAAGACATTTTCCATAATTTTGATAGCATAACACTACCCTTATTTAACTCAAAATGTTGTGGTGTATAGAACTAAAGTGAAAGTGTTTAACACAAATTATCTTAATTATATCAAGTGATGATAATGATTATGAGTCTAAAATGGCCTTCAACCTAAATTGGAAATTAAACCTAAGTTCCCTCAAGTTTAGTGCAAATGGCAAACCCACTTAACACATCAACTCTATGACCTTGTAAAGGTGTAATTTCAAATTTAAATTATAAGTGAAGGACTTTTAAAACTTTAGAAAAGGTCTAGACTCAATTGGGTAGAATAATTGTGCCAAAGTGGATGATATGAATCTCAATCTTTTGATGTATTTTTTAACAAGGCAAATGCATGATCTCATAGGGGAAATATAATGCCTCTTTATTCAAAGGAAAATTTAGACTATGTGTTTGGTTTGGATTATTTTTTTACACCATGTTTTCACTCCAAACAAGATTTTAATCTAAGACAAGACCAACTAATTAATCACCCTTAAATCCTAAACTGACAAGGTTGGTTGGTACTATTGGAATCCATCAATATACATCATTTGAGAGGATTTTAAGTGTTCATCCAAAAGTAAATGCACATTACATAGTAGGGTTTTTACACCTCTATTCTCTCAAATGATAGTACTATGACATGGATATTAAGGTGCACCTTACACAAACAATACTTCCATAACAAGTGTGGATTTGTCTAAGATCTAAAAAGTTTATGAATGATCTAGGGGAATCAATTATACAATGAATTTCACACCAAAAAATTCAAAAGACAAGCATAGATTTTGGGTACGTATCACTCATCTTGTTGCAAAAAGGTCTAGTACTTTTTGTAACAACTACATCCTATTGTTTTCTTAGTGTAGTGTGATGTACAAAGTGCCACTATGTCCCATGTGCAACTCCAAAGGAGCCAAAATGCTAGAATATGAAACCTTGGGTTAAAGATTCCCTAAATAACTGGAGAGAGGTGATGAAGTCCCCCTCATAATCCAAGATGCATAAATGTAAAGAAATCATGAAAGTAGAAAGACTTTAGGGTCATTTTCAAATCCACCCAAACATTGATGAGTTTTTTTAGAGTGCTTTAGATGACTTTCTTTCTAATCCTTAGACTAGGCTACTTGTAATATGAATGGAAATTTTGATTCCAAGGGTTCCTATGGGGGACAAATGGAAGAACATACATGCAACACCCCTCTTTTTACTAAACAAGATTTAATTAAACAACTATTGCAAACTAGAATTGACATGTGTGTTCAATTTTTAAACTCAAATGAAATATTTGGTGGTGTTCATTTGATCCCTTGGTATTAGTTATAAAATTTGAAAAAAATTCACCAAAAACCATGAAATTATTTTTTAAACACCAAAACAAAGTTCCTAATCAAATTTTAAGCATGAAAAAGTGATTTAAACATGTTTTGAGAAAATATCTCACTTGGTCCTATATAAAATTATTAACATGTCCCTTAGCTTTGAATCCTTTTTGAGTTTGAAACAAGAAACTTTGGTAAAGTAGGTCACAGGTCTATGTTTTTGGAAAAACATAGTGACCAACATTGGTCAATATCATTAACATTAATTATGACTAACTAAGAGTTGTTCGATGTTAGTTCTGTTGATCACCGTCGGTTAAGCCAATTAACTAATGTTAGTATTTCTATTGACATCGATTACTATGTAAAAATTATAGAAACTAAAAATGGAAAAATAAAGTTAGAAAATCAATTTGAAAGAGTTTTAAAGTCTCAAATAGAAATTTTAAAGTTGTAAAAGGATCTCCTTCATATGTAGGATGCATCTAGTCCCATTAAGCATGTCATTATGTGATCTCATAACATAAATAAATACACTAATAGCATAACATCTCTAGGCCAAGACACTAGGGAGAGATTAGTTAAAAATTATGAATGAAACACACAACTAAGATTCAAAAGAAAACTCTTTGAATTTCCTTAGATGCTCCAAAATTCTTACTGTGGTGGCTTTCTCAGCTTGTGATCATGAAGTCCTTGGCAATGGAAGCTTGACATCCTCCATCTCTCCTTAGAACCTTTGGTTTGTGGCTTGGCTTAGCTTGGAATAAATTTGGAATTATAACACTAGTTGCTTGAAGCTTTTTGGAACCAATCCTGCATTATAACTTTGCACCAATTAACCTTAGAAATGATGTTATGAGGCCTCCTATTTATATATTTTTGGATTTGATCAGAATCAACCTCAACCATCCATATCAAGATTGAGATTTGTGGTTGATGATTAATTCAATTTTTGGAATTAAGTTTGTAATTATCCCCATCATGGTATTGGAAGAAGGGGAAATTAAGAGGCATGAAGGGTATCATGGAAGGCATTGATGAGGCATGGAGGGCATGAATCTTGATATTCATGGCATTTATGGCCTTGGGATATCCTCAAAAGAAATGAGGTCACTTGATGATGCTTATATTAAATATTCATTTCCAAAACAAATTATTCAACAATTTTCCATGGAATTATTGATTAGGCCTTAATTTAGGTTAATTAACTCTTCAACATGATTAAGCACTTTATGCACAAATTACTTAAATTGATCAAAATTCCCTATTATTGGTCTTAAATTTGACTAGATTGGAATTTTAAGTCCACGTTAGATGTATTAGATGCATATTCCCATTTAAGATGTTACCAAAAAAAATAACAAAGGCAAGAGTATTGAGAAAAAGATTTTATAGAAAAGAAAAGGCTAGAGCACGTAGGTGCAAATTTAGCATTTTGACTCAAAATGAATTGATCAAAGTTAGCTAGCCCATAGATTGCATTGCCCCATTTAGGGATACCCTAGCCAAAATCGACACTTGAATATGTCATTTTCACATCATTTAACTATTTTAGTGTTTTAAGCCAAATTGTGCATTTTAGATGGAAACTAGCCAAAACCCTAATTGGAGGTTATCTGTGATTAGTTTTATAAATTTGACTTAAGAGATGATGGCTAGTATAGTGTTAGTTTGAAAATGAAAAGAAAAATGAAATAAACACACTAATAGCATAACATCTCTAGGCCTAAACACTAGGGAGAGCTTAGTTAAAAATTATGAATGAAACACACAACTAAAATGCAAAAGAAAACTCTTTAAATTTCCTTAGATGCTCCAAAATGCTTATTGTGGTGGCTTTCTCAACTTGTGCTCATTAAGTCCTTGGCAATGGAAGATTGACATCCTCCATCTCTCCTTAGTACCTTTGGCTTATGGCTTGGCTTGGCTTGGAATAAATTTGGCATTATAACACTAGTTTCTTGAAGCTTTTTGGAACTAATCTTGCATTATAATTTTGCACCAATCAAGCTTAGAAATTATGGTATAAGACCTCCTATTTATAGATTTTTGAATTTGATCAAAATAAACCTCAACCATCTATCTCAAGATTGAGATGTGTGGTTGAGGATTAATTCAATTTTTGGAATTAAGTTTGTAATTATCCTCATCATGGTATTGGAAGAAGGGGCAATTAAGAGGCATGAAGGGAATCGTGGAAGGCATTGATGAGGCATGGAGGGCATGAATCTTGATATTTATGGAATTTATGGCCTAGGGATGTCTTCATAAGAAATGAGGTCACTTGATGATGCATATAATAAATATTAATTTCTAAAACAAATTATTCAACAATTTTCCATGGAATTCTTGATTAGGCCTTAATTTAGGTTAATTAACTCTTCAACATAATTAAGCACTTTATGCATAAATTATTTAAATTGATTAGAATTCCCTATTATTGGTCTTAAATTTGACTATATTTGAATGGAAGTCCATGTTAGATGAATTAGATGTGTATTCCCATTTAGGGTGTTACCAAAAACAAATAATAAAGGCAAGAGTCTTAAGAAAAAGATTTGATAGGAAAGAGCAGTTTAGAGCATGTAGGTGCAAATTTAGCATTTTGACTCAAAATGAACTGATAAAAGTTAGTTAGCCCATAAATTGAATTTCTCATTTAGGGATACCCTAACCAAAATTGACACTTGAATATGTCATTTTCAAATCATTTAACTATTTTAGTGTTTTTCAGCCACATTGTGCCTTTTAGATGGAAACTAGCCAAAACCCTGATTGGAGGTTATTGGTGGTCAATTTTAGTAATTTCACTTAAGAGAGGATGGATAGTATAGTGTTAGTTAGAAAATGAAAACAAAATGAAATAAAAACACTAATAGCATAACATATCTAGGCCTAGACACTAGGGATAGCTTAGTTAATAATCATGAATGAAACACACAACTAAAATTCAAAAGAAAAATCTTTTACCTTCCTTAGATGCTCCAAATGTTTATTTTGGTAGATTTTTTTGCTTGTACTCATTAATTCCTTGGTAATGGAAGCTTGAAAACCTCCATCTCTCCTTGGCACCATTGGCTTGTGGCTTGGTTTGGCTTGGAATCAATTTGACATTATAACACTAATTTCTTAAACCTTTTTGAACCAATCTTGCATTATAAATTTGCACTAATTAATCTTAGAAATGATGTTGTGAGGCATCCTATTTATATATTTTTATATTTGATTAGAATCAACCTCAACCATCCATCTCAATATTGAGATGTGTGGTTAAGGATTAATTCAATTTTTGGAATTAAGTTTGTAATTATCCTCATCACGGCATCGGAAGAATGGGAAATTAAGAGGCATGGAGGGCATCATGGAAGGCATTGATGAGGAATGGAGGGCATTAATCCTAATATTTTTGGAATTTATGGCCTAGGGATGTCTTCCAAAGAAATTATGTCACTTGATGATGCAGATATTTAATATTCATTTCCAACACAAAGAATTCAACAAGTTTCCATGGAATTCTTGGTTAGGCCTTGATTTGGGTTAATTAAATCTTAAACATGATTAATCACTTTATGCAAAAATTATTAAAATTGATCATAATAACCTATTATTGGTCCTAAATTTGACTGGATTGGAATTGTAACTCCACATTAGATGATTTGGATTCATATTCTCATTTAGGATGTTTCGAACAATGAATAACAAAGGCATGAGTCTTGTGTAAAAGATTTGATAGGAAAGAGAAATCTAGAGCATGTAGGTACGAATTTGGCATTTTGACTCAAAATGAACTCACCAAAGTTAGCTAGCCCATAAATTTCATTGCCCCATTTAGGGATACCTTGGCCAAAATAGGCACTTGAGTATGTCATTTTCACATCATTTAACATGTTTTAGTAATTTTAAGCCAAAATTTTCATTTTAGATGGAAAATATCTAAAATCATGATTAGAGGTTATCAGTGGCCATTTTTAGGTATCTACATGTTTTAATGGTTATAGGTTACATTCTTAATGTCAATCAATGCTTTTATGGTCCCACATCTTCCTTTCCCAGACCATGTGTTCAATAACCTTAACTCCTTATTTGGTACTACATACATGAGATGGAGGTGGGTGGAAAGAGGTGATATGATAATGGATCATGGATATGAGAATGGTGATGGAGTGAAAAGCATGAAATAGTGAGGAATGGCATTGACAAGATAATGAGATGGAATGACACGATGGAGGTGGAAAAAGAGATGAAAAGTGTATCTCTCACCCATTTTCAAGAGTCTTAAGAATTCATCCTATATACAATATATCAATTAAAAGGTTCTTAAATAAGGTATTCATAGTGAAAATAAAACTTAAGTCTTTGCTAAAACCTTAAAATATGCTAAGAAACCTTAAACATTACTAAATTGAGACTCTTTAAAAACTCTTGATAGCACATTGATGATCTTCTTGGGAATGAAACAAGAGTGAAACTTTGATAACATGAGGAGAGGACATATGAACATTATGAATACACCTACAAACAATAAATCAATAAATATTGAAACCCTTTCTCTCTCATGAACCGTATAATTCTCCTTTACATGCTTATAGCCTACAAAATTTCACTCTTTTATATTCATGAGCTCTGTTTTACCCTCAAACTTATTAAATTTAGCTAAATAATGGAATGTAATGGTGAATCATGTTCCTAATAATCTCTTAAAACTTAAAGTTTCTTCTCATTATGCCCTAATGATGAGAAATTCAAGAAAATTGACTACATTCTTAGATGCAAGATTGTTGATGTATGCCTTGAATTCAAAAAGATGGTTTATGGAGGAGAGATGACCAATTTTATAACCACCTACTCCAACTATAATATCTATGAGACTACTTTCTTTGTCCAAAACTGTAGACTTGGATTTTTTGTCTCATGGTCATACCACCTACAAACATTAAGGGCTCTTCCTATGTGCAAATAAGCAAGATGACTAGAGGGAACCATTTTTGGGCCTGTTTTGCATATTTTTTCCATAAAGTTTTTTAATAACACATTATATTTAATTTAATTATTAAAACCTCTTATTTATATAATGGCCATACAAGTCCATATTATTCCATGTAAAATTCATGAAAATGGCTTATTTTTGCCTTTTATTCACAACTTTTAATTAGAACCACCACTTTTAGAGCATGAAGAAAAGAAAAAATTTGTTAAATTTTTTATAAAATAAATAATCCTTTTTACATCTTTGTTTTCCTAAAATTGGCACATGTGAGTCCTTTTGGGGCCTTTTCAAGCTTAATATTGCATGAAATGTATTTACAATGCATGAAACTTTGGATAAAGCTAATGTCATGAAAAATAAAGTATTTAAAAGTATTATGAAATTATTTATGAATTTTTTATTCCAATTATATCTTTAAATGGCCAAAATTTATCTCTTTAAGACCAAAAGTACATAATTTAGACCACCTTGTAAAGGCTTGTAATAGTACTAGGAAACATTTTGAATTGTATGGATTGGTATTTTGAATTGACAGGCCAAACTACCAATGATTACCATCCAAGACTATGATAATGAGGATAAATAATCATGGGGAACCATTTTATTTTTATTATCATTGGGCCTCTGACTCAATAATGCCCTTTACCACATTCTTTATCTAGAGTTGTCATATAACTTAATCCTTGGGCAACCATGGATACTTGAAGTACATTTAGTACCTTCCAGTATGCATTAGTGTATCAAATTCCCTTATTCAGTCTTAGAGGCCATCATATCTAATAGTTTATAGTCATATGAGTAATTTAAAAATCTTAAATTAGAATATGAAAGTAGAAATTATCATCTTGGCCTAGATCATGTCCCTAAAAATGACAAAAAGGATGTTCTTCAAACTCCTATGTCAAATTATGTGGATCCAAGTACTATTGCATCTACATCACCTACTAAAATATCCTCTCATTTTATCATTATAGAAAAAGGCCATGGTGAATACCAAATTGGCAATGCTTTTCATATAGCTAAATTGTCTAAAACATTTAAATCACATGGTGAGCCCAAGGCAAAGAGTGTCAAAATGGAATGGAATAAAAATTCTAAGCTATACCAAAAAATTACATACTAATTTTATGAAAACTACTACACAAGACCAATAATAGATCAAAGGTGATGATGACTCATGGTTTTAC